>CAHIKZ030000416.1:465000-612500 GCA_903632075.3 Acanthosepion pharaonis
TCTGTTGGGTACAATCTTAACAACATGATATATGCAGATGACACTACTTTAATTTTAGCTAATCTTTGGCAATGTTTATTGATTGCAATTATAATACCTAAAAAATATGAAAGTAATTTTTGTACATTTACAGCGAGGCGATCTTAAGAGAACTAGATGTCCTACCAGGATTTAATTCTGTTGGGTACAATCTTAACAACATGATATATGCAGATGACACTACTTTAATTTTAGCTAATCTTTGGCAATGTTTATTGATTACAATTATAATAATACCTAAAATATGAAAGTAAATTTTGTACGTTTACAGCGAGAGGCGATCTTAAGAGAACTAGATGTCCTACCAGGATTTATTTCTGTTGGGTACAATCTTAACAACATGATATATGCAGATGACACTACTTTAATTTTAGCTAATCTTTTGGCAATGTTTATTGATTGCAATTATAATAATACCTAAAAAATATGAAAGTAAATTTTTGTACATTTACAGCGAGGCGATCTTAAAGAGAACTAGATGTCCTACAAGGATTTAATTCTGTTGGGTACAATCTTAACATGATATATGCAGATGACACTACTTTAATTTTTTGCTAATCTTTGGCAATGTTTATTGATTACAATTATAATAATACCTAAAATATGAAAGTAAATTTTGTACGTTTACAGCGAGGAAGGATCTTAAGAGAACTAGATGTCCTACCAGGATTTAATTCTGTTGGGTACAATCTTAACAACATGATATATGCAGATGACACTACTTCAATTTTAGCTAATCTTTGGCAATGTTTATTGATTACAATTATAATAATACCTAAAAATATGAAAGTAAATTTTTGTACATTTACAGCGAGGCGATCTTAAGAGAATTAGATGACCTACCAGGATTTAATTCTATTGGGTACAATCTTAACAACATGATATATGCAGATGACATTTATTTAATTTTAGCTGATCTTTGGCAATGTTTATTGATTACAATTATAATAATACCTAAAAAATATGAAAAGTAAATTTATACATTTCAGCGTCGATCTTAAGAGAACTAGATGTCCTACCAGGATTTATTTCTGTTGGGTACAATCTTAACAACATGATATATGCAGATGATACTACTTTAATTTTGGCTAATCTTTGGCAATGTTTATTGATTACAATTATAATAATACCTACAAATATGAAAGTAAATTTATACATTTACAGCGAGGCGATCTTAAGAGAACTAGATGTCCTTTCCAGGATTTATTTCTGTTGGGTACAATCTTAGCAACATGATATATGCAGATGACACTACTTTAATTTTGGCTAATCTTTGGCAATGTTTATTGATTGCAATTATAATAATACCTAAAAATATGAAAGTAAATTTTTGTACATTTACAGCGAGGCGATCTTAAGAGAACTAGATGTCCTACAAGGATTTAATTCTGTTGGGTACAATCTTAACAACATGATATATGCAGATGACACTACTTTAATTTTTGCTAATCTTTGGCAATGTTTATTGATTACAATTATAATAATACCTAAAAATATGAAAGTAAATTTTTGTACATTTACAGCGAGGCGATCTTAAGAGAATTAGATGACCTACCAGGATTTAATTCTATTGGGTACAATCTTAACAACATGATATATGCAGATGACATTTATTTAATTTTAGCTGATCTTTGGCAATGTTTATTGGTTACAATTATAATAATAATTAAAAATATGAAAGTAAATTTATACATTTACAGCGAGGCGATCTTAAGAGAACTAGATGTCCTACCAGGATTTATTTCTGTTGGGTACAATCTTAACAACATGAGATATGCAGATGACACTACTTTAATTTTAAATAATCCTTGACAATGTTTATTGATTAGAAAGTGAAGAGACAAATCTTATAAAGAAATAAAATATTAGACTGTTCGGAAAATAATGTCATATTTCAGAATAAACATTTTCTGATTTCTCATATATTAAAACAACAATTGGTTTCTAACATACTGGGCTGGTCGGAAAATAATCTTTGATTTTAGAATATACCTTTTGATTAGCTTCTAATATATTGGGCTGTTCAGAAAATAAGTTCTTAATTCAAAACAAACCTTTTTATTGTTTTCTAATATATTAAAACAACAAAAAATAAAGTTCTACAGAAGGATACTGAGAATACCAAGTACTAAGCATGTGAGTAATGACGAAGTTTTAAGAAAAATAGAAACCAAAAGTATACTTAAAATCAGTCAATTGACATTTCTAGGACACATAATGGGGAAAGAAGATTGGAGAATTCAACACTCACAGGACATATTGAAGGCAATAGGGACATAGGAAAACAGAGAGTAGCCTTCCTAGTAAGCTTGTGTAAACTGCTGGTAGAAAGCAGATTTTGAAGGTTGATGAAAAAACAAAGGATAAGAAGTTGTGGAGAGCCATGATCGCCTACATCCAGAAAGGACATGTCAAACAGAAAAATAAGATTCACATATTTTAACATACACTGGAAATGAATTTTTATATTTTTTTAAGATAATTTCTGTCATTTATTTGCAAAATTAGAATTGATTCAAGTTTGAAATCGAACTAAAAAATAAACTGCGCTGTTCAGTAAAATCATTTTACACGATTTGAATTTATAAGATATTCGACGTTTCAACAAACTTATTCAATATGTGACTTCGTCCTTCCAAATTTAGCACCAGATCTGAGTCAACTGAATCTCTTTTTTATAACGCTGCATTTAATTTTTTTTGAAGATCTTAGGTGACGGGCAAGCAAGAAACCAAAAGACAGTTCAACAGGCGAGGAGTGCGAGGGAAGAAACTATCAGAAAAGAATCATTGAACCATTTCTATAGTAAAATGACAGTTATATATATATATATATATATATATATATATATATGACAGTTATATATATATATATATATATATAAGTATAAAAGTGAACATAGAAGTCAACACTTAGAGGCGACAGTCTGTTTCATGCTATATGCAATCGTCAGGCCACGTGTGCTGTTATTTTTCTCGGCTATTTATACATATACAGGCCAGTGGTGCATTGTGGGTAGTCTATTATGGCGGTTATTTTACCGGAAGTCGTTTATTTAAAAAAATTGTTTATATCACTTATTTAATAGTTTTGTTTGGTTTGAGAATTTAATTAAAGCTATTTGTTCCGTTTGGGGGTTGGTTGTTGTAGTTTTATTCTAACTATTATTTTGGCAGAAACAGTTTTTAATTTGGGTTGACTATCTTTATTTGTTTTTTCTATCGGTAACTTTATCGGGATTGGTTAGTTTATTTATTTACTTGGACGAATTTAGGTCAATCTATTTTACTTCTATATTTTCTCGTTTCGGTTTTCGATTTTTAAGTAACGTAGTATTTATTTATTTATTTTTTATTTTTATTTTATTTTATTTTATTTATTTATTTATTATCGTTATATAACAGTTATAGCTATTTTTTTCGTCCGATTTTTGGGTTTGATTTTTTAGTCTAACTAATATTTTGGTCGTAATGGTTTGCTATTTTGTTAATTGTTTACTTTATTTATTTGGGTTCGATGTTTTTGGTTATTATTATTATTATTATTCTATTTCGTCTATTCTAACAGGTGTGATTCGGTAATTTGTTTGGATTAATTAATTTTGCTTATTTTATTGTTATTTTGTTTACTTACTGTCGCCTCTAAGTGTTGACTTCGATGTTCACTTTTATACTTACACACGCTCTATCTCTGATATCGAGCACTTTATCCCATAAATATAGCACACCTTAAGACTATATTTCTTCATATATATATATATATAGATAGATAATATTAGTGGAAAATATACATACATATGAAAAATATATCTAAAAAATTCCCATACATGTATATTTTCAGAAAAAATTTTCCAAGAGGAAGGATCCAGGTAGAACTCAATGTCTAGGACAGAGTAAGGATATAATAAAAAGGCTTAAACACTAATATTCCATGGTCATAATTTATTCCATTGGAATCGTAAATACGATCCAAATCATCAGACCTACAAATTCAAAATGAAAACAGAAAAAAAAAAAAAAAAAAAAAAAACAACCGGAAATCAAAACAGAATTTAGAGAAAGTGTAAGTATGAGGATGAGTGACAGAGAGAATTTTTTGGAGATGTGGGTGGGGGTGGATTTAAAAGAGGAGAGAAAGAAAGTCGACGGATGTCTAATACATAAAGATACATTTCGTGGTGACATATACACACCACAGACAATTCGGATAGGAAGGAAAAAAAAAAAAAAAAAAAAAAAAGGGAAAGGTTGGGGAGAGGGATGGGACGAAGGAAAATAAAAATGTGTTTATATAAAGGGCCGCTTCGTAATTGGGAAAATTAAATCAAATATAAATATATGAAGATGAATATAACGATTGTCTCATTTCGCAAGGACCAAATATTTCTATGTTCAAAAAACACATACTAATACACACACAAAAAAATATACAAGTAGGTACATACACTTAGGCATGTACACACACACACACCCAGACATACGTGTACATGCACACACACACACACACACACACATATATATATATATATATACATACATATATATATATATATATATATATATATATACATATAAATATATATACATATACACACACACAAACACACATATATATATATATATATATAAAAAACCTAAAATATATTCACATATCCACACATACACATATTCATCTATATTCATATACACACACTTTTCACATACATATACACGCATACATATGCCCCATGTATACATTCATACATACATACATACTTATACATACACATACACATATATATACATATATACACACACACATACATATATATATATATATATATACCTATATATACATATATACACACACATATATATATATACACACATATACCCATACATCCACGCACATACACACACACACACATACATACATATATACACACATACATATATATACACACACACACACATATATACATACATATACACATGCAAATACATACACACCCTTACATATGCATATATATACACATGCAAATACACACACCCTATATGTATATATATACACATGCAAATACATACACACCCTTACACATGTATATATACACACACACACACACATAAACATGTATACACATAAGTACACATACACACCTATACATATACATACATAACATAAACATCTCCATACGTACATATATACACTTACATACATACACACATATATACACATACATACATATACATACAAATATACACACATATACACACACATACACATACACATACATACATATAAATACACACAGAGATATACACACATGTACATATTTAGATTTTAACTTTTTTTATATATAAGTGACGATTCAAATATTTGCGCGTGTATGAAAAAAAAAAAAAAAAAAAATATATATATATATATATATATATATACATATCTACATACACATACATGCACATACACACACATACATATACATACATATACATGCACACACATACACAAACATATATATATAAATACATAGCGCATCACATAAACGTGCACAAAGGTACATTTAGAGATAAACATAATAGTCATACAATTAAAATGTCATGCCTGATGTTATAGGACCGAGATGGAGCCGACATAAGTGACAACATGTTACACAACGGTGTTCAAGTTTTGAAACCTTTCTTATGTCTACATTTAGAGAATACCTCATTCCGAAGATTCAGCAGCTCATCTCTATTTTTATCTTTGATAATGAAGATTTTTTCCGCCATGCATAGATCACACCGATCGCGGAAGTTATTAGGTGTTCTGGCTCTAGATAGGAATCTCCATTTCAAAATTGGGTTTAATCCTGCATCCACCAGTTCCCAGTAGTGTTTGGATAAGGAAGTCTGTCTACTGAGGCATCTATATCTAAATGAGCGTCTATGGTTGTATAGACGCTGCTTCCAATCACCGGCGGATATACCTATGTATCTTTTTTTTTTTTTTTTTTTTTTTTTTTTTTCTCGTTTATATTTCCCTCGGGAAAGATAGTTGCCCTCGTATACTACATTTTCAGATTTGCATTTACCCCCGATTGGACAATGGTCTTTATTCCTACAATTGCAGGTAGGGTTACTAGATTGAGTTCCATTACCGTGGTAGTTTTCTAAGTATTCTGCAATTATGGGAAGATATGATTTTCTATATTTCTAACGCATGAGTAACTAATTTTAGAGTTTTCCTATTGAAAATTTTACGTAGTGGATGCTTACTGTGGAAATGTTTATCAATTAATTTCAGAAAGAAACTTCCCTATATCAATGTTAGAGAGTCTGCAATATGGTGGGTTGAACCATATTACCTTCCTTTTCCTGTTCTTAGTTTTGCCCTTATTCTGATTTACAAGTTCACCATTAAAGCTTAATTCTTGTCTAAAACCACTATTTTTTAAGGCCTGATTGTATATAAATTTATTATCATTAAATATTTTCTGGCTAGAAGATAGCTTATTTATTCTCGTATTCACAGTTTTGGGGATGTGATCTATCACATGTTTAGGGTGGTTAGAGTGGACGTTGATGTATAGGGGTGTTTGATCAACTTTATGGAAGGGTTTAAAGGTAAAGGTATTTTTATTATATTTTTATTATATATTTTTTTTTGTGTGTATTAGTATGTGTTTTTGAACATAGAAATATTTGGTCCTTGCGAAATGAGACAATCGTTATATTCATCTTCATATATTTATATTTGATTTAATTTTCCCAATTACGAAGCGGCCCTTTATGTAAACACATTTTTATTTTCCTTCGTCCCATCCTCTCTCCCCAACCTTTCCTTTTTTTTTTTTTTTTTTTTTTTTTTTTCCCTTCCTATCCGAATTGTCTGTGTGTGTATATGTCACCACGAAATGTATCTTTATGTATTAGACATCCGTCGACTTTCTTTTCTCTCCTTTTTAAATCCACCCCACCCACATCTCCAAAAAAAATTCTCTCTGTCACTCATCCTCATACTTACACTTTCTCTAAATTCTGTTTGATTTCCGGAGTTGTTTTTTTTTTTTTTTTTTTTTTTTTTTTTTCTGTTTTCATTTTGAATTTGTAGGTCTGATGATTTGATCGTATTTACGATTCCAATGGAATAAATTATGACCATGGAATATTAGTGTTTAAGCCTTTTTATATATATATATATATATATATATATATATATATATATATATATATATAACAGACTGACTGTTTCGATGTATCACAGCTCATCAGTGTGGCCAAAAATCCGATCGCTTCTAGCCGGGACAGAAACCCAGCCGATTTGGAATTCCAAGCAAAAGTTTCCTAAATAATGTGGGTTTTTTTTTTTTTGCGCTGGACGGTAATGAAGTATTTACCGCTGAAGTCTTGCATTGATATCAATATATATTTTCTCCATTTGTACTGCAACTAAATCAGATCTAAATCAGACATTTTCTTTTTTTACTAATGTCTCTTCTTTTTTCAAATACGCAATTAGTTTCCACAAATTACGGTTACATCGAACCATTTCTATAGTAAAACGATGATACCTAGTTGCCAAAACCTGAGTCAAGGGAGATGTGGTTCTACAGAAGGATGATGGGAATGTCACGGATGGGGCATGTGAGTAACGAAGATGCATTAAGGGAAATGAAAACAAAAAACTCGCTTACACATAGCATTAGAAATAGACAGTAGACATTTCTGAGACACATAATGAGGAAGGAAGGCTTGGAAAATTTGATACTCACAGGACAGTTTGAGGGCAAGAGGAGCTGAGAAAAACAGCGAATAAGCTACCTAACCAGCTTGTGTAAATGGGTGGCAGAACAGGATCTAGTAAGTATAGTAAGGAGGTATACATTGCTAGGTGTTGCAAAGTGTAGGAAGCTGTGGAGATCCGTGATCGCTTACGGATATGGTATAAAGTATTAATAAAAATGATGAATATTAAGTCTTAGTAATGGCAGTAAATGTTGGACAATCTCCTCAAAGATGAGGAAAAGTCTTCAAGCAAGAGAGATGTGGTTCTACAGAAAGATGCTGAGGATACTATCGACCGAACAAAGTTTTAGAGAAAATAGAAAAAAAAGAAAACTTATAAGGAAGAGAAAGTTTAAATTGTTTGGGTACCTAATGAGGAAAGGAGACTTGGAAAATTAGACACTCACAGGAAAGAGGAAGAGAGGGGAAAAATAATGAGTAACTCAAGCTTGACAAACGTTTATTTTGAACATTTCATACCTTTAAACTCTCCGGAAAGGTAACCTCACGTTATTATTGAAAAGACTTAGCAGACTTATAATAACGTGTGTGGGTGGAGATTCCAAAGGCCGATTTAGAAAACATGTTCCATTTTAAAGTGGCATTTAAAGATGAAGTGCTGTGGCGTCAATCTGAACCCATTTCTTTCTACTGAGAGATTTATGTCTCCTATATTTAATTTCAATTTTTTTTTTTTCGGATCATGTCGATATATGAGAGGCCCGCTGAACATAAACTCTTTCCGCACTAATTCCTTCCCAAAATAGGTCCGAATGACCAGACATCAGAATTCTTGCTTTCTTGGACGGGCCGAGAAGGTTTTTAGCGCCTCCTCGTGTATAATGCGGTGGTTCATATGTGCATGTCTTGGTCGTTTGAAGTTGAAAACAGCCGACACCTGAAGAAGTCAAAATGCAGACCCCAGCGAATTCTTTTTGTAAAGGGCTTCGCTTTCTCGTGAGAATATTTTCCCAGGAATATTGTTTTTTTTTTTTTTTTTTTTTTTTGTTTTGTTTTGTTTTGTTTTTTGTTTTTTGTTTTTTTATTTTTGTTTTGTTTTTTCCTACTGGAAAATTTGACACGGCCTTACTAATTAAAACGACGCTAGAGCGCTAAGAATTTTTAGCTACAAAACAAATATCAACATAAGATAAGATATACTCCGAAAAAATATAATTATTTTTATGTTAAATTTTTACATAACATATATATATATATATATATATGTGTGTGTGTGTGTGTGAGTGTGTGTGTGTGTGTGTGTGCGAGTGTATGTAATAGGTTGCCTCTGTGTGTGTGTGTGTGTGTGTGTATGTGTGTGTGTTTGTGCGAGTGTATGTAATACGTTGCCTCTGTGTGTGTGTGTGTGTGTGTGTGTGCGTGTGCATGCGACTCATCATTTTTTTTTTATGTTTTAGTGGGTGTGCTATTTAATCATAATCTTCTCTTTCTCTTCTCTCAATCACTTCTTTTTTTTTTCATCATTTTTATTTGTTTTCTTTTTATCCTTTTTCTTTTGACTCCCCCCTCTCTTTCTATTTAAATACTCTTTTCTTCTGCTTCTCCTTTTTCTCCTTCTTTTGAATTCCTCTTTTTCTTTTTCTTCCCATATCTCCTGTTTTCATCTTCCCATATCTTCCCATATACGTTTTTCTTTTTTTTTCTACTTTCCCCTTTCTTCTTCTTCTTCTTCTTCTTCTTCTTCTTCTTCTTCTTCTTCCTTTTTATTTTTCTTCATTATTTCTTCTCTTTCTTTTATTCCTCCATCCTTTCTTCTTCTTCTTCTTCTTCTTCTTCCTTTTATTTTTCTTCATTATTTTTTTTTTTCTTCATTATTTTTCTCTTTCTTTTATTCCTCCATCCTTTCTTCTTCTTCTTCTTCTTCTTCTTCCTTTTTATTTTTCTTCATTATTTTTTCTCTTTCTTTTATTCCTCCATCCTTTCTTCTTCTTCTTCTTCTTCTTCTTCATTTCTTCTTCTTTTTTCTTCCTTCCTTCCTTCTTTTTTTTTTTTCTTCATTATTTTTTCTTTCTTTTTATTCCTCCATCCTTTCTTCTTCTTCTTCTTCTTCTTCTTCCTTTTTATTTTTCTTCATTATTTTTTCTCTTTCTTTTATTCCTCCATCCTTTCTTCTTCTTCTTCTTCTTCTTTTTATTTTTCTTCATTATTTTTTCTCTTTCTTTTATTCCTCCATCCTTTCTTCTTCTTCTTCTTCTTCTTCTTCTTCTTCATCCTTTTTATTTTTCTTCATTATTTCTTCTCTTTCTTTTATTCCTCCATCCTTTCTTCTTCTTCTTCTTCTTCTTCTTCTTCCTTTTTATTTTTCTTCATTATTTTTTCTCTTTCTTTTATTCCTCCATCCTTTCTTCTTCTTCTTCTTCTTCTTCTTCTTCTTCTTCTTCTTCTTCTTCCTTTTTATTTTTCTTCATTAGTTTTTTCTCTTTCTTTTATTCCTCCATCCTTTCTTCTTCTTCTTCTTCTTCTTCCTTTTTTTTTTTTTCATTATTTCTTCTTTTTCTTTTTTATTCCGCCATCCTTTCTTCTTCTTCTTCTTCTTCCTTTTATTTTTCTTCATTATTTTTTCTCTTTCTTTTATTCCTCCACCTTTTTTTTTCTTTTTCTTCTTCTTCTTTTTTTTATTTTCTTCATTATTTTTTCTCTCTCTTTTATTCCTCCATCCTTTCTTCTTCTTCTTCTTCTTCTTCTTCTTCTTCTTCTTCTTCTTCTTCTTCTTCCTCTTCTTCTTCTTCTTCTTCTGACTCCTCTTCTTTTTTTCTTCTTCTTCTTTTCTTCTTCTTCCTTTCTTCTTTATTTTTCTTTTATTTTTTTTCTTTTTTTTAATCCACTCTTCTTCTTTTTCTTCTTCTTCTTCTTCCTTTTCTTTTTGACGTCTCTCTTCTTCTTCAGTCTTCTTCTTTCGAATCCGCTCTTCGTCTTCTTTTCCTTTTGAATCTCCTCTTCTTCTTCTTCTTCTTCTTCTTCTTCTATAGTTCATACTTTTTTTCTATCTATCTTTGTTTTCTCTTCATTATTATTATTATTATTATTATAGCCATCTTTTCTTTTCTCTTTTCTATCTATTCTCCTACTTCTCCATATTATTGATATTAAGTGGCATTTTGTACAGAAATCGTTGTATTATTCGCCATGACACTTCTCGTGCAGTTTTTTGACAAAACATCGCATCTCTCATGTTTGCCAGTGACTCCCGAAACCAACACAATTCGCATTTGGCCCTCGGCGTTTACTCCCAAAGCTAAAATCGCAGACTGTTTTCAAAAGTAAAAGAGACGCTGTGGTATGTATGTCAGAGCTCCAACAGAGCAGTTTGAAAGGGGTCTAAATAGACATTGTCCTACGTTGTCGTATTCATTTGTTAAAAGTAAATGGCGAGATGCTTTCTAGGAAGAATCCAAGCATCTATTTATGTGCTTGTGTATGACTTAAATAGATATGAACAGGATGAGATAGTATCATACAGGACTAAAGTGTCGGTACCAACATTTGGGTTTGAACACGGATCGCCAGAGAGCAAGTACAGTCGACCTCATCTTGAAATAAATTAGATCACGAAGAGTGAAAAGTGTATATATATATATATATATATATATATATATATATATATATATATATATATATATATATATATATATATATATATATATATATATATATATTGGAATTAGCGGCATCTGACTGAAGATTGTTCGAAGGCGTTGCTATTATTGTATCTGTGATTTACAAAGTCTCTTTTACAAACAGGTATTACAAAAGATAGACAGATAGATAGATATGAACAGACTAAGAGGCTGGGAGTTAAAAATAAATTCAGTTTCGCGTGACTATGGCAGCATATGCAGTGGATTAAAGGAAAAGCGATGTTCTCCTCCATGACAAATAAAGACTGCGTGCATCAAGGATAACATTTTGGACTCTGAGTCTGTCTATATTTCTGAGATGAGGTATTATGTACACTGTCCACATTATTCGGACTATTGTCCTCATCTTTGTCGCCATATTTATCACAACGTATCGGCCGTTGTACACTCCGGCCTTCTTCAGGTGGCTGGAATTTCGAATCGAACCCTTTATTTCGCTCACTGGGGTAGACTGTTCTAGTTCCACGTACCATGTTTGATGGATGTCAGTTATCCAGTGACAGGACCCAAAGAGTGTGAGTTCAATACCCGGTTAAGGCAGTGGAGAACTTTCAGAGGGAAATTAGCAGGAGATAACTGATAGGACAGGAAATTGTGGAGAGCCATGATCGTCTACGTTCTGAGCGGACGCAGCGCATAAAGAAGAACAGATAGGTATCAAAATCTTTGTATCAGACATTTTACGGTGTTTTTTTATTCTCACCACAGAAAGAATGAAAACCATTCATTTGCTGTATGTCCAATATGGTTTCCAGTACTGCAATATTATACTATTGAAGACCTACAACTATTGCCTTGAAGCTGGAGTCACCTTTATACACGAGCTATATGGGAAAAAAATCAGGTTAAGTCGATTTATACACAAGTATATGCGGTAATTTCTTGGGCACCTCGAGGTGTTGCAATGATTACCAAGCTTATCTCGCTAGAACAATTACGACTGAGTAATTAGTTCAATCCTCACTGGGTGTCCTTTACTTTCGGCCTTGTACCACCTCCAAGCTAAGCTTGGAAAATCACTCTGCGGTAGTAGCTTTAACCACAAAGTCAGGCCACCGGGAGGCAAAAAAGAATTGAACCAGAATACATAACACTTTCAACTTAAGCACGGTTGCCTTCTTGCTCTTCCTCGTCGAACAAAAGACTGAAAAGTCGAGCGAAGCGTCACAGACGGCCACACACAGACAAACTGTGCTTTTGCACGAATCTTTTTGAGCCACTCACAAGGAAAGTTTAGATGTTAATCACTATTAATTATCTTCTACTTGGAAGCATTCAGGAAATGTTTAGATATCAAAGGAAGTTCCCTTAACAAGTGTTTTTTTAAGGGTCTTAAAAAAAGAAAAAGAAAAAGGAATTCACATTGCAAGAGAGTAAGGATGTCCCATATTGGAATACTGGTTAGGAATCTACTTCCGCGCGCTTTAACGAATTTATTCAGCCTGGTCATCGCTCCTAATTCCTGTCATCGAGGACAGTTCGACGTGGTGTAATGTAGGTACCGCCATTTTTTCGCTAAAAAGGAGCATATCATGATGAAAAAAGGTCCCAAACGGGAGGAAAACAAAGTTTTATTGTCTAAATGTTATTACTGATATTAAGAAGAAAGACAAAAGTATTTTTGATTATTTTATCAAAATTTTTTAATCCTTTCTCGCGCTTTCGAAATTTTGGGTAAAAACCTTGTCTTTTATTCATTTTTTTATTTTTTTTGCATCTGCTGTCGACCAAAGATTACTTAATGATGATTATGGGATTTGTAGCACCTTGATTCCGGTAAACAAAAACACATTGATTTGGATGTTCTTGCAAAATTTAAAATAATTGTCGGATTTTAAAGAGACTTTCAGGACTTATTCACAAATGAATTAAATGTTTTATATTCTTATTTTTATTTATTTATTTATTTATTTATTTTATTTATTTTGGAGGGGGATCTTGGTAAAAATTATTTTTTTACGTCCATTATCCCCACCCCACCACGAAGTTAATTTTATGAAATTTCGAAAAATTAAAATTTCAGCCTCTTCATATTTATATTGGCTGAAAGCAGAACTCCCTGGAGAATACAAATCATCAATTTGTTTTCGTCAAACAACAAAACCATTGACCTAAAATCTGCTCCGAATCGTAAAATAAAAAGCACAATAAAACTATGACATTATTTAATTAGGAATTTTTTTAATTGCTTTTATAAATAAGATATACTAAGGACGCTATTGTCTTCAGAAAAAAGAGTTTTCGGTGAATGACAATTTTTTACAAGAAGAAGAAGAAGAAGAAAGCGGAGAAGAAGAAGAAGAAGAAAGAGAAGAAGAAGAAGAAGAAAGAAAGAAAGAAAGAAAGAAAGAAAGAAAGAAAGAAAGCAGAGAAGAAGAAGATGAAGAAAGCGGAGAAGAAGAAGAAGAAGAAGAAGAAGAAGAAAGCGGAGAAGAAGGAGAAGAAGAGAGAGAAGAAGAAGAAAGCGAAGAAGGAGAAGAAGAAGAAAAGAAGAAGAAGAAGAAGAAGAAGAAGAAAGTGGAGAAGAAGGAAGAAGAAGAAGAAGAAGAAGAAAGCGGAGAAGAAGGAGAAGAAGAAGGAGAAGAAGAAAGGAAGAAGAAGAAGAAGAAGAAGAAAGCGGAAGAAGAAGGAGAAGAAGAAGAAGAAGAAGAAAGCGGAGAAGAAGGAGAAGAAGAGAGAGAAGAAGAAGAAAGCGGAGAAGAAGGAGAAGAAGAAGGAGAAGAAGAAAGCGAAGAAGAAGGAGAAGAAGAAGAAAGCGGAGAAGAAGAAGGAGAAGAAGAAGAAAGCGGAGAAGAAGAAGGAGGAGAAGAAGAAAGCGGAGAAGAAGGAGAAGAAGAAAAGGAAGAAGAGGAAAGAAAGCGAAGAAGAGGAAGAAGAATAGGAAAAAGAAGAGGAAGAATAAGGAAGAAAGCGGAGAAAAAGAAGAAGAAGAAAGAAAGAAAGAAAGAAAGAAAGAAAGAAAGAAAGAAAGAAAGAAAGCGGAGAAGAAGAGGAAGAAAAATAGGAAGATGAAGAGGAAGAAGAAGAAATCTGTAAAGTCTTTTAAATTTCTGTATTAATTTCAGTCTTTTAGATTATATTATCATTAAGTGAAAACTAAATTTACTAACCATAAATAGTAAAGCTAAATACCACTATTCAAACAACAAGAATTATAAAAGAATATCGAATTGTTTTTTAATGCCTATAAACTTGCTGAGTTTTTGAAAGTATGGGCGACCATACATGACATTATCAAAAAATAAGTGCGATGACTATAGAAAATTTTAAGTCAACATTCCTAAAAAGAAATTACGGAGAATATTTTCTATAATTTTTAAGATTACTGAGTACTTAAAAATAATATAAAAAAGGCGCCCGCGTCATTTTCTTAATGTTTTAAGGATAAATTCTTCATAGAACAACATTAGATTTGTCTTGGCGTGGCTACTGTCGGTTAAACACAGCTACTGTTTGGTTCAATATGAATTTCTGTGTAATTTTAAACTTAAAGTTAATAATATTTGTTTCAAGCCAGATTAATTATATTTTAAATCAGCTTAACATTCCCCAAAGGAAGTTTGGAAGAGTTATTAATAATATTACTCCTTCCAGTCGATTTAAATTAGTTTTTGAGATGCAGCAAAGTATTTTGCTTATTAGAGACTAGCAGTAGAGCCCGGCGTTGCCCGGGGATGTAACAGTAAGAGATAGATCAAGTATCGACCATCATAAAGACTGAAAAATAAAATTCACAAAGATTATTGTTTAAGGTTGACGGACACGCATGTCTTAATTAGTTTTTTTTTGTTTTTTTTTACGAATTGGTCAAACCCAAACTCAAACAAAAACATTGTTTTCAATCGTTACGAGTCTACCGATTGAATAGAATTTTATTATAAACAATTGTCTTGTAAATGGAATTTTTGAAGCATTCTGAATGTAAAAATAAAGAAAAAAGTGTGCAAGACAGTAAGAAACACTACCTGTTAAGTTTTGTTGAAATCGGTTGAAAAATGTAGGAAATCCGATCCATATATAAACGAACACACACACACACACAAACAACCTGGGTTTTATATTAAGTATAACTCGATATGAGTTGTCCGCCTTTCATTCTCAGACAGCGATGCCTCTTAATCGTGTTTTCAAATTGATTTCGTTGAAAAACCCTTGTGTTTTTCCAATTTTTTGTCTCTGTCAGAACCACCGCAAGGTAATTTTACGTAGTCCTGTGAAGTTTTGTTGAAATCGGTTGAAAAATGTAGGAAATCCGATCCAATATATAAACGTACACACACACACACACACGCACACACGCACACACACACACAACCTGGGTTTTATAATAAGTATGATATTAAATTTAATATTAAATTTAATATTAAATTTAATCTATTAGCTTGAAATTAAAACTGAAATAAAAGCGTCAAGAAAGATTTTTCATTTGTAAACTTTCATTTTAAACCTTAGGTATATTTTTTCGTTTTCTTTCTTTTTTTTTTTTTTGGTGGAGCGGCTGTGGAGTTATTATCTATGTAATAGTCCTCAAGCTTGTTTTGCTATATCAACTACGACTGAGTAGTGAGTTCGATCCTCACTGGGTGGTCCAAACTTTCGTCTTTGTGCTACATCTAAGCTTCTTTTCTTTCTTTTTTTTAATCGAGTCCACCCATGCAAGGGAGTAAAGCAACTAAGACACAAGGGTTTACTGGGTGTGGAAGAACTACAATACAGAAACATTATTAACGAGCATGAACGAAAGAAGAGTCATCAGGAGGACAGCAGATAGCGTTTGACATTGCATTTCAATTTTTAAAGATTACGGTAAACTGGAAAGCTAGAAGGCGGAAGAGAGTTCCACAAGCGAGAAGTGCAAGAAAAGACACTGTTAGCATAGAACTCACGGTTACATTTTGGCAGCTCAACTATAAATTGATGAGGTTAGTACTGTTTATATTTCTGAAATGAGGTATTATGTACACTATTTACATTGTTTGGACTATCGTCCTCATCTTTGTTGCCATATTTATCAGTACGTTTCGGCCGTTGTACGCTCCGGCCTTCTTCAGGTGGTTGGGATGTCGAAATGAACCCTTTATTTCGCTCACTGGGGTAGACTGTTCTAGTTCCACGTGCCATGTCTAATGGATGTCAGTTATCAGTTATCTCCTCTTAATTCCCTTTCCAAGTTCTCCACCGCCTTAACCACCTGCGGAAATAAATATAAAGTGGGGACAGGCGGCCCCCTTAAGGTAAGGCTTCAAGAACATTAAAAAGCTGTAACATGAAAGGAAAAATCAGGTGTGGCTAACCACTTATGGAGAGAAAAGAGAGATCACCGTGGGATCAGGTTGAAATAAATGACAAAAAACATCATTGGAAAATTCGTAAACTTAAGGAACTAGCACATATGCTAGGCCACTAAAATCTCTTGAGCCGACAAAGCATAGAAATGAATACAATATAGGAAACAGTAATAAGGACTGCCAGAGAAAAGCAATAATAACAACGAAAATTGCAATATGATAAAAAAAAATCGATAATAACAGCAAAAATTGCAATATTAGCACGGGTAAAAAAATGGTTGCTGAAAACATTAGGTTTATAATACCCAGAAATTCATGCACGGATGTTTTCAAGTACATATGGCACAGTGGATAAAGGCGTTAGTTAGTGACAGGACCCAAGGAGTGTGAGTTCAATATCTGGTTAAGGCGGTGGAGAACTTGGAGAGGGGAATTAACAGGAACTAGAAGAGTCTACTCCAGTGAGCGAAATAAAGTGTTCAGTTCGATATTTCAATCACCTGACGAAAGGAGCGTACAACGGCCGAAACGTTGTGATAAATATGAGGATGACAGTCTAAACAATGTAAATAGTTTACAGTTCAGTACTGCTCTTAAATTCAAAATGTTTAGCTACCATAGCAAAGAGCTCATCCGAAAGTATTTATAGAAAAGACACATAGAGGCAACCTTACTGAAGTGGGAAGTGACTGAAGACGAACCACCAGATTCTTCTTTGGATTTTATCAAGGAACTAATGAACAATTCCTAGATATTTTTGCACTTGTTTGATTGTGGTGTCTCCAAGTCGTACAACTATTAATTCTGTCTTCTTATAAATAATGCTTAGTCTTTTCTTCTCGCTTTCTGTTACTGTAGGAGTTCCTGCAGTTTTTCGTGTTTGCTATTATCATGTGCAAAAATAAACGCAGCAGATGTTTTTTTTAAATCAGACAATGCGAATCGTTGCAGATATTTGAGTTTGCAAATGTTGCAGGACGTATTTCCCCTGTGTATGTCCCAGAAATCCAAGTCGTCTTTATTTGTTTTTAAGTATCAGTTTCGTCACTGCTATTTGGCTTCTTTTTTTTTTTTTTTTTTTTTTGTTTAAATCTCGGCATATAGGTCTTGCAAACAGAAAACAACTTGACGCAGAATAACATATAAGTTTAATTTACAACTTAAATTTATGGACAAACACTTCTCATCATTCGTCGTCATTTGAAAATTCAAAACTCTTTTAACGGTTTTTTATCTGTTCGCACACCTAAGAAAAATGAAGCTCGGGGTTGGGTCTGAAGTGTGGGGGGTCACGATTCTGGCACAACGACAAAGATAAATTTGAATTCAAAGAACGTTTAACATGGGGTTGATGACTCACACCCGCCTCGTGAAGACCTATTTGCTTATGAAGTAGCAGCGTCTAATGTCTTATTCTCCATTGACGGAGTCTAATCGAACTAAGGGAACAGAAGTTTAAAGTAGGAGAACTCGCGCTTCTGGAACGAGAAATCCAAATCGTTGTTCAAAACTGGTTAGACCTGGAGATGATGACACACACCCACCCCATAAAATGTAACCATTCGGTTTGGCTGCTGTACACAACCTGATTGACTGGCCACCTTCGTCACTGTATGAAGTGACATCACTAGGCAGCCATCACATGACCTATGGGATTTATCTCCACCAAAAGAAAGATAATCGCCTTCTGTATCCCTACAACATGCCTAAAAGAAGTAAGGCACATGGTCGAGTTTAAAGTGGGAGAACTCACACTTCTGAAACAATGAGAAATACAAATCTGAGTTCAGAACTTGTTAGACATTGAGCTGATGACTCACACCCGCCACATAAAAACCTACATAATAGTGAAACCATAGCAACAACACCTAATTTGGTGTGACTTTAGGATTTTTCTCCACACAGAAGTCTAAACGAACTAAGGAAAGAGAAGGACACCTCAGGGAAGAATTTTATTTTAAATGTCCCGTCCCGTCAGGAAGTTGGTGATCATAGCCCTCCTTAGCTTTCTTTTCTTTCATGTGTATAAATTCCCATGACTTCTTGGAGGAGATAGTGGAATGGTTTCCTGTTACATTCTCCACAGTTTTGAATTCGTAATTATCCTTCTCCTAGATTGGCTGCTAGCCAAGGCAATAGAGTCCCGTCTTTTTTTTTTTATCATTTCACCCCAAGCAAGGCGATAATGCCACTAAGATGCAAGGGGTTACCGGAAGTGAAAGAGAATGTACAGAGTTTATTGAGGAGAAAGGACGATAAAAAAACACAGCTTTCAGGAAGACAGAAGATGGCGATTGGCGTTGCATTTACATTTTTGAAGATTGTAGATGGCAAGGAAGCAAGACACCGGAATAGAGTTCCACAGGTGAGAATTGCGAGAAAATAAACCGTTAGAGTAGAAAGGACGGTTGCATCTAGCTTCTTCAACAGTAAAATAGTGAGACTTAGTTCCCAATTTAGCAGTACGCTTAAATTCAGGTTGTCGAGGCACCAGGGAAAAAAAAGCTCGTCGGAGCAGTTACCATGAAACTATTTGTAGAAAAGACAGAGGGAAGCCTCGTCACGTTGGTGAGAAAGAGACTGAAGTCGAGATACCTGCTCAGGATCGATTATATTGCAGATCCTTCTTTGGATTTTATTAAGAATCTCGAGGTGTACAGCAGAAGCAACATGCCATAAATATCATCAGTATTCAATGAACGGATGAATGACAGATATATAAATGTATATTATGATTTCTGACGAGAAAATTTTATTGGCACGACACAGCGAATCAACTTTCTTGGCTGTAGGTGTATCAATTGATTCAATATAATTACTCCACTTTATGTCGGTAGATAACGTGAGGCCAATAAGGCGTATAGTTTCGCTCTCCTGGAGTTTAGCATCAGCCATGCTGATGGCAGGCAGAAAAGGTTCTCTGTGATAATTAAATGAAAGCAGTTTTGTTTTGACGTTCATGGTTATTCACAACTTCCTGTTTGCTACTGTTCTATGAAAGCCTTATCCTTTCCCATTTCTCTTTCCCTCTCTTCTGCTATCCATTCACAGGTTACTTACTGTTTGATCGTGGCTCTCCACAACTACCTGTCTTTTTTTTTTGGTCTAGAAATTTTCTTTTAGTTTTTCTCATCCCTTTTTCCATGTTCTGCTATCTATTCACAAAAAAAACTTTAGGTAGGTGACTCACTTTTAGGTAGGTGACACAATATTTTGATCATAGCTCTTCACAACGTCCTATTTTTTCTTGCTCTAGGTAATTTTTCTCTTTATCGTCATTTTCCCCTCCTGTTCTATACATCCAAATAAATCCCTTAAGTAGGTTGGTTACTCACTGTTTGGTCATGGCTCTCCACAATTTCCTATAATTTATTGCTCTATGTATCTTTCTCTTTATCACCCCCTTTTCCTTTGTTCTGCTATACATTCACAAATATCCTTTACGTGGGTAACACGCTGTTTGATCACAGCTCTCCACAATGTCCTATTTTTTCTTGCTCTGTAGGACTAACATTATATGCTTTAGCTGTACAAATGTTATATAATATGTTTACGACAGGAAGTAATGTTGAGGAGGAAATACTCCATTATTTTTCTAGTGTATAATTTCAAGGCCTACTCGAGGTGTGATTTTTTTTTCTTTTGCCCTTGAGCTAAAGTGAGCTTAGAAAATAATGTGCCATTTTCCGGACCTGAAAAGAGAATTCAGTTTGATCCTTACTCGGTGATCTCCTTGTATCTTTGAGTCAGACTGAGTCCTAATCAATCCTCTATTTTCATTACTTCCAACCTTATTGAACCGAGAAAATAACTTTATGCACTTCATATGGTGAACTGTTAATAAGAAGAGCCCATCCCACGACCTCATAAAAGCATGACGTTTGACCTTTACTCAATGCCCCACTTTCAAGCCTTTGAGTGAGGCTGAGCCTAGAAAAATAACTTTGGACATCTTGCCATGAACTGTTCGTAAGGAAGACATCTCCGCCCTCCGCCCTCCACCGCTCCAAATGCTGAGAATTCTGTAAGCGAACTTGTGAGAAATAAAGAGGTTTTAAGGAGAACAGAAGCCATAATGAAACTAGATACTTACAAACAAATAAAGACGACTTGAATTTCTGGGACATACAATGGGAGAAAGTGGGCCTGTAGAAATTGCAAACGCAAATGATTCACATTGTCTGATTTTTCAAATATCTGTTGTTGTTTTTAGTTTTTGTACTTTACACAGTGTTGATAGTAGACATGAAAAGTGAAACACTGGCAATACTACATAAGATAGTAAAAAAAAAAAAAAAAAAGCGAAAAGAAAAACCTAAGGATTAATTGCAAGAAAACAGAATTAATAGTCGTCAGCAAAATGATGATACGAGGTACGAATCGGAGACACTAAAATCAAAGCGATTGCCAAAAAGTTAAATATCACAAAAGTGTTTATTACGTAACAAGGAAATTTCGTTAGAAACAAAAAAAAACATTACTGGGCTGTTATATAATACCAGTCCTCTGATGTGTTAGTGCATAATCTCAGCACAGATGGATTAAAGACTTAAGGCGATACAAATGTGGTTCTACAGAAAGATACTAAGTATACCATGGACTGAATATGTAAACAACGATTGTTTGGTTGATTTAGCGGCATACCAATCTCTATGGGTTACTTAATACCGAAATTTAAATATTTTGAATGCAATTTTATGGCCTCGTCTAAATATCTCTATCTATAAAACGCAGGATGTGTGTGTGTGTGTGTGTGTGTGTGTGTGTGTGTGTGTAACGAATGCACGGCCGCAATTTTCGACGGATTTGCACCAAAATTTACATGCACATGCTCCAAGTTAGCGGAAAGGCCAAGACCGACTTTGCATTTCCCAACTTCCATCGATAGTGGAAATAATCGATTTTTTCATGCTTCTACGGCAGTTTTCATGTAGTTTACGGCCATTTTCTACTGGCCAGGGTGAGAGCCTATAGCTAGCTGCCACGAATAGGGAGGAAGATTCTATTGGCCAGCGTGAGAGCCAGCAGCTGACTGACACGAAGGTTAACTAGCATGCTAGCATGCAAAAAAAATCGATAGCTGCATTCGTCACAAGTGGGAAAATTTAAATCTGCATGGCACTTTACTCCAATTGGCTCATTCGCTTGCTTAAACTCAACGTTGATTCTGATTCCGCAGAACTGGGTTGGGTGTGAAAAAAAGTATTTGTTGTTAACATTCTTTTTCATTCGGTTTTCCAGTTACGAGTCCTTTTTAAAGCTGATCATTTTGTGTTCATTTTGTTTAGTTCTTTTTCGTAACAGATTTAATGTTTAGTATAGAGCTTAGAAAAAAATTCGCAGTGTGAGATAGGCAAGAAGTAAGGCATGTAGCAACATTAGCACGGCAAAGGGCACTCCTTTAAAGGCAAGGAAGGGCAAAAATATTTTAAGTCAAGTGGTAACGATTGCTGTATGAGTCGTACGATCTTTGAATCAAGCACGGAAAACGCCGGCCATGCTGCTAGTAGACTATAAATAGGTATTGTTAGTAATTTTACTATAAATATGTATTCTTGGTAATTTTTCTCATATAAAAATGTATTTTTATATTTTCATAATATTCTGTTGTTTTGTTTTTGTTTTTGTTTTTTTTTTGTTAATTGTTTTTTTGTTAGTTTTTTTTTTTTTTTGTGGGGCGCACTATTTGCCCATAGCTAGGACCCTAACATGGGCTACCACCCCAGGTCATGTTGGACCTAGGAAGAATAGCAATTAATTGCTATTCTTCCTAGGTCCAACAACGAAGTTTTAAAGAAAATGGAAACAAAAAACGCATTTATACAGGTTGGGTTACCGCTCCCTGATTAATAAAACTGACTGCGGCGAGATTTTAGAATTATCGTCCCCTGACGATTTACAAGCGGCGCGAAGACTCGATCTCTTTCTCGGCAACTTTTCACAGCGACGTATTCTTTTTCGCAGCCTGTCTACATACATATAGAATATTCAACAGGAAGATGGAACAGACCACATTTTAAAATGGGAAATGATAAAAAAAAATGTCTATAAAAAGCCTGCAGGTAACAAATGTTGTTTATTATGTATGGAGGGAAAGTTACCAATAGCTACCTTCGATAAACCTAAAAATTTACTAAACCAAAGAACTGAAATCTTAAATAGGTGCAGGCATAAGAAGTCCTGGTTAATGGAATAGAGGTTCGTGTTTTTTTTCTTCATTGGTTCTTTCTTCTTTTGTCACGTGGTTTTGTTATATATTTAGGTTGATCCTAATTTGAGGTTTTAGTGTTAGTTTCATTAATAAATATGTTACGTGTCATTTCATCTTTAGCTAGCTTTCCCTGAAAATCCATTTAGGTGAAGGTAGGTAGTTCCTGGTTCATTAGGAATATATATATATATATATATATATATATATATATATATATATATATATATATATATATATATATAATTAAACCTAAAGAGCAGATATACCTATAGGTATCCTAAGAAGGTATCACCTAATATATATATATATATATATATATATATATATATATATATATATATATATATATATATATGTTGTCATACACAGACAGACTGTTTCTCTGTATCAAAGCACATTTGTGTGGTTAGATGACCGGTTGCCTCTAGCTAGGATCGAAACGCGGCTGAATTGGCGTCAGTCAGTGGGCTTTTTAATCTCAGAATTCGTGCGAGAATCGTGCTCCATTTTCGCATTTATTCATATAAATTTCTAAATATAGGTTTTACTTAATTAGCTATTGTTTCTCTAACTCTTCAAATGTTGAATGTATAACTAATTCTAATTTCTATTTTCCCATCTTTACACTATATTAATTTTATCTTATAAATAGTCACCTGTTCTGTCACCCATGAAATAAAAATAATTGTTTTTATAGAAAGTAAGGACCTACATGCATCAAAAGGTCTTTAAATTAAATGGCAGCAGAAGAATTATCATTGAGCTTTTAAAAGGTAAGCTTAAACATTTAAATGCAGTTTTGCGTTCTTCTGTAGTTGATTGATGCCCATTACATCTACTCCTCCCTAGCTATTGAGATGATGGCCAAATCAAGAGTCCTCCACAGAAGCTAGCTTAAATGCCGCCCGATAGGGCGGCTTTTACGATAGATTAAAATTTTAAACTAGCTGCAATTTGGAATACAAAATGAAAATAAGAGTTACTCCTCTTGAACCTTGAAAGCAACGCTAATAGCTAGTATAATATATTAATATATATTTTTACCTCGCATAATCTGGCAACCCTAAATCTGAGCTCAACGAAAATCGTTTCCTGTGCCTAACTTTTCTAGGGCTTTTGAATGAGCTATGAATCATTGAAATTGGACCAGTGGGAGCGAAGGTGTTGCTTGGGCACTCACACGCACAAACACACACATACACTGTTCTTTATATATATAAGATGAAGAAATTTAGCTGTTTTGATTAGGTTATTAATGACTACAGTTTTATATTTTCAAGGCATTCATTCTTGTAGTTTAGAAGGAAATAATTAAAACTAGAACACTTTTTTTTATTCGGAGATGTGGTAAAAATATCACTGTTATTGTCAATGAGAATATCCAGAAATTAGATTTTTTTTTTATTAATATTAGGTTCTATAATGTCATTGACGGATTTGGTTTGAATTAAAATGTTATCACTATATATGACAATAAATTCCCCCAAAGGCTTCAACATCCACAAAGCTCTTGCATGGGATGCGTGTAACAAACTTCACAAGATTTGGCGCTCGAATCTTACATCCTATTTATAACTCCAAACCTTTTGAACATTGATTGAACTACATTGCATATCCGCCTCTGGAGCCTATCAAGAACCCCGAGGCAAACAGAAGGGGCACCAGACCATATATGTACCTTTCCACATCGCTCCGTCCTGCTTCGTCGTCCTCAGATCTCCAATGTCCGAGTTTCTGATCCATACAGTAGGATCTACTGTATGGATCGGAAACTCGGACATTATCTTCTCGTTTTGAAAGACGACTAAATGGATCATATACAAATCTATTTAGAAAAATCCAGAACATCAATTGGAGATCCAATGCAACACTTAACACAATCTACGGAGAACTGAGAGCAATCTGTCTTAAACTCAAACAAAAACAATTAAAGTCTGCCGGCCACTGCCACGGAACGGACGGGGAGGTCGTCTTATCCTTACTTCTTTGGTATCCTTCTGAGGGTGTCTTTTCACGAAAATTAACTTTCCCAGGCACCATACCTCGGGACTCATGGTTGGACATTGGAGATCTGAGGACGGCGAAACAGGAAAGCAATGTGGAAAGGTACATATATGTTCTGGTGCCCCTTCTGTTTGCCTCGGGGTTCTTGATAGGCACCAGAGGCGGATATGCAATGTAGTTGGCCCTGCTCTGGCGTCTCGTCTACAGTCACTTTCTCACAGACGCGCCGTCGCCTCCCTCTGTCTGTTCTACAAATACTTTCATGGAAATTGCTCCGAAGAGCTGCATTCGCTGGTTCCCAGACTTCATGAATTCAAGCGCCCTACGAGGCTGGCATCCCGCTCTCACCCCTTCACTGTCAAAACTTCTAAATGTAGCCGTCTCTTCTACTCCAATAGCTTCATGTCTCGCACCTCTCGCCTGTGGAACTCCCTTCCCTATTCCTGTTTCCCTGTGAGCTATAATCTCCAGCTATTCAAGTGTAATGTCAATCGACATCTCCAGTTGCCTTGAGCTATCCACTACC
Source organism: Acanthosepion pharaonis (assembly GCA_903632075.3). NCBI lineage: Eukaryota > Metazoa > Mollusca > Cephalopoda > Sepiida > Sepiidae > Acanthosepion > Acanthosepion pharaonis. The sequence goes on from CAHIKZ030000416.1 coordinate 490,470, forward strand.
CCCATCCTTTCTTCTATCACTCCTATCTGACCTTGCTCTAAATTTTCTGTGACCCCTTGCGTCCTAATGGCTTCCCGCCTTGCTTGGGGTGAAATGCTTAAAAAAGAAGTACTGTCAATGTACTGTCAGGGAGATCGAAGGATGATGATGATGATGATGACGATATTTATTTGTCTATCTATATCTATCTACCAAGCGGACAGGGAATATCGTCTCCTCCTTACTCCTATGGCATCCTTCTGGAAGTGTCTTCTCACAAAAATTGACTTTCCCTGACACCATAGCTCAGGACTCAGGGTTGGACATTAGGGATCTGGGGACAGCAATACAGGACCGAACAGTGTAGAAAGGGATTGTCAGTGGAGTTCTGACCAACCATAAGGAAGTCGAAGGATGATGATGAGGCGAAGTTAAACAGTGCGTGCGAAATGAATGTGGTACGCGATTTTGACAATAACTTTGCGAGTAATGACCTTTCCAAACTAGATTATTATTCTTTTATGAATTAGTAAATAACACCTAGGAATTGTTAATTGGAGAACCGAGTTCCATTTCCAGTTGGGTTCGTTATATTCAATTACGCGCAAATATCCCTGGGAAAGGTATGCATCAACATCTTTCCCCCATCTATGGGTTAATTAGTAAGACTTGTGTTACTAAGCCATTATTTTATTCAAAAAATTGCTTACGTTCTAAAAATATTTTATGACATTATATAACCTGCAAAGGGTTGATAAGTCATAAAAAACGAATTAACCAAGCAACCAACCAGTCACCCATCTAACTACTGACAGGGATCGACGTTGATTAACTTAAGCTGAAACAAAAACAATTACAGATTGGCAGCCACTGACACCGATCAGACAGGGAAATCATCTTATCCTTACTCTTATGGCATCCTTCTGGAAGTGTCTTCTCACAAAAACTGACTTTCCCTGACACCATAGCTGAGGACCCAGGGTTGGACATTAGGGATCTGGGGACAGCAATACAGGACCGAACAGTGTAGAAAGGGATTGTCAGTGGAGTCCCGACCAACCATAAGGAAGTCGAAGGATGATGATGGGGCGAAGTTAAACAGTGCGTGCGAAATGAATGTGGTACGCGATTTTGACAATAACTTTGCGAGTAATGACCTTTCCAAACTAGATTATTATTCTTTTTTTATGATTACTGTAGAGAAAAAAAGTTCTTAATTGGGTGTGTTCATTTTCTTTTTCTTGATTCAGGAGTTAGGGTAAGTAAGGATGTAGGTAAGACAGAATATATCACAACGTCTCCTGAACCATCCGAGTTGAAGTCACTCAATAATACACGCATCAAAAGAGTTGATGACTTCAAATATCTTGGATCTCACATAATAGATTCCCCCCAAAAGATTTCAACCTCTGCAAAGCTCTTGAATGGAATGCGTGTAACAAACTTCACAAGATTTCTATCCTATTTAAAAGTCCAAACCTTTCGAAAACTGCTTGAAGCAGTCCTGTTGCAGGGAACAGAAATTTGGACATTATCTGTTCATCTTGAAAGACGACTGGATAGAACATATACAGATCTTCTTAGACAAATCCAGAATATCAGTTGGACATCCCATGCAATGCTTAACACAATTTATGGGGAACTGAGACCAATCACTTTTAAGCTCAAACAAAAGCAATTATATTTTGCCGGCCACTGCCACTGAGCGGACAGGGAAATTGTCTCATTCTTACTCCTTCTGGAAGTGTCTTCTCCGGAAAATTGGCTTTCCCAGACACCATAGCTCAGGACTCAGGGTTGGACATTAGGGATCTGAGGACAGCAATACAGGACTGAACAGTGTGGAAAGGGATTGTCAGTGGAGTTCTGACCAACCATAAGGGGGTTGAAGGATGATGATGATGATGACATCTGGCAAAAATGGAGGCTTTATCTATTTTATTTAATTTTCCGTTTTCTAAGTTCGCTATATAAAAGTTGGAAAATAAAGGGCAGAGAGAGCTGCCCATAAGGACGTCATCAGTCTCTGTATAAATATTACTAAGGTGATCGTGGAAAGAGCATAAGGTTGTGGACGCTAATAATATATATATATTTTTTTTTTTTTGTGGGATTGATTTTCTGAAGTGGCAGAGAAGAAAAGTAATAAATATTATTTAAAATTGTTTCATGGACTGGGAAAGTTAGTAAACAAATTTTCAACATCTAAGATTTGTAAAACTTTGTTATTAGGGCTGATACTATATTTGGTAGGTAAATACAGTATGATTAATTGGTTTAAACTCTTTGCTGATTAATGGATGTAGGGACTTGTGATATATATATATATATATATATATATATATATATATATATATATATATATATATATATATATTTATATAGGGTGGGGTAGATTGCCTGATTTATGGATTCTGTATAAATAACCAGGAACATATTTGCCGTTGATATTTTTGAAGTGTTAACGATACGATTCCGGCTTTATTCATTGTTATTTGTTCATTTACGGGCGTTTTTAGCTGGAATTTTTTTTTTTTAATTTTGTCGTATAGTCTAGTTTTAGCTTTATTTTTTTATTTATTTATTTTGGCAGTATTCAAAGGCCTGGTTTTTATAAAATGATATTTGCTTTAACGAACATTTGATGCCTAAATGCACACACACACACACACATATATATATATATATATATATATATATATATATATATATATAAATATAATTATTTATTTAAAAATATGATTCCAACACGCTACATAAGAGTTCTCATGTTTCCATACAAGAGCCGAAAACTTCAATATAATTATTTGAATTAAATTGAATTAAATTTGATTCCAAAAAAGATTTCGCTTGAAGATGGAACAGAGCTTACTTTAATTCAATTTAATTCAAATAATTATATTGAAGTTTTCGGCTCTTGTTTTGAAACATGAGACCTCTTATGTAGCGTGTTGGAATCATATTTTTAAATAAATAATAATATTTATGCTCTATTTTTGTATCGAGCACTATTTTTTAAAAATAATAACAAAAATACTAAAGAACTTTGGATTATTTACCTAACAAGTTCTTTCCTATTTTCTATATATTTTCATATATATATATATATATTTATATATATATATATATATATATATATATGTATGTATGTATGTATGTATGTATGTATATTGTAAGCAAATATATGGATATAGACCCGACAGTATGAAGAATATACTGAAAAAACAAACAAAAATCCTAATATGCGATTATGCTGTTTTAATGTTTAATGTCGACAAACGTACATATAAGTTTTAGATCAAAATAAAATTCTTTTCGTTTTTCATTCAAAATACTCAAATTTTAGGAATACGTTTTCACAACATCGCCCACGTGACGACGACGTGATCATATTTAAACGGAACGCTGATCTTATAAAAATTTGAGTTATCTGTTTGGATTGGTATTGCTTTTATGTCCATCGTCTTTTTCATGTTCAATTGTATATGGTCTATGTTAATTATGTTTTATGAATATGTCCTGAAGATGGTCTATTAGACCGAAACGTCCGATGTTGACATTAAACATTAAAACAGCATAATCGCATATGTGAAACGAAATATGTTCTTATCCGTTAATAACACAATTCTAAAAAAACATATTTCGTTTTACATCTCCTTTTTCGTGTTCCTTACCTGGATGTACTAAAAACAAAAACAAAATTAATTTCCATGCCTGACGATGTCTGTATGAAGAGATGAAAGTACTAGCAAAGAAAGACCTTATACCACCAGAATTTATTAAAAACAAGAATCATAACATTCATCGAGAGATTCTTGGGTTAATGTAATATTAATAAATTTGTTCGTGAAGATGTTTTTCGTCATTTATAGCATTAACTTTACTAATCTACTTTTTGTATGAATGACTCATGAAATATAAATTGAACTGCACCACATAATTGATATATATATATATATATATATATATGTGTGTGTGTGTGTGTGTGAAGAAATATAGCCTTAAGGTGTGCTATAATTATGGGATAAAGTGCTCAATATCAGAGATAAAGCGTGTCTGGCCTGACGATTGCATATAGCATGAAACAGACTGTCGCCTCTAAGTGTTGAATTCTATGTTCACTTATATATATATATAAACGAATGTCAGTGTGCCACACTTTTTGACTTTACTCCAAGAGGCTGTAGCCCAACATATCATACCATTTTTGAATCATGCCGAATCTGGGTCGGATACGGACCCGCAATCTTGAAATTTTGGATTCCTAAGTTTTCATTACTGTGACCGTTTTCGGTGATTTTTTAAGTGATTTTTTTTTTGTGACGAATTCTTTGTATGATAAAAATTTTATATAACTTGGAAATAAATTTGGGAATAATCGAAATTAACTGCGAAATGAAAATAATTGTTTTCTCGGAAAGTAAGGACCTACGTACATCAAATTGTCTTAAAGTTAAATGACGGTATAAGAATTTTCGTTGAACTTTTAAAAGGTAAGCTTAAATATTAATGCAATGCTTAAATGCATCGATCAATTTTGAGTTCTACTGTAGTTTATTGTTGCCTGTCGCATCTACTCCTCTCTACCTATTGTGAAGAAGGCTCAATGAAGATTCCTCCGAAAAAGCTAGCTGAATGCCGCCCTATATACGGCATTTTAGCTAGTATATATATATATAGAGAGAGAGAGAGACGAGAGTCCGCCAAAAATGTATACATACTTCAGAAAAGGAAAAACTGTTTCTTCAGGACAGAAAGTTAGAAGGTTAGAGAGGGCGAAGATCATCTTGAATAAGTTGGGAAAAGATCATGCAATAATCTTACTTATCATAAAACGCAGATTGTGTGTGTGTGTGTGTGTGTGTGTGTGTGTGTGTGTGTGTGTGTGTGTGTACGTTTATATATGGGATCGGATTTCCTACATTTTTCAACCGATTTCAACAAAACTTCACTTTTTTTTGGCAGGTAGTGTTTCTTATTGTCTTGCACACTTTTTTCTTTATTTTTACATTCAGAATGCTTTTTAAAAATTCCATTTACAAAATTCTATTCAATCGATAGACTCATAACGATTGAAAACAATGTTTTTGTTTGAGTTTGGATTTGACCAATTCGTAAAAACAAAAAAATAATAATAATTAAGACATGCGCGTCCGTCAACCTTAAAAAATAATCTTTGTCAATTTTATTTTTCAGTCTTTATAGTGGTCAATACTTGATCTATCTGTTACATCCCCGGCAACGCCGGGCTGGGGCTCTACTATATATATATATATATATATATATATATATATATATATATATATATATATTTTTATTTCATGAGCTACTGATACTTACCTTAGCTATGATTAATTAATGAACAAACACAGGGCGAACTGGAAACTGGATTCTTGTACATATATGCAAAAAAAAATTACTTTTTTATTGAAAAAGTATTTCTTATTTTAATCATTATTTTTTTTTGAATGGTGCCACAATTTTGTATGTTAAATAGTAAAACTTTTAATTTTTTTAAAAAAGTGAATCGAAATTTATTGTACTGAGCAACGTACCTTAGTGAAAGCAACTGTACTTTGTAGCCACTTGCCTGCTTGAACTTCAACCAAAAATTTATTTTCGATCGATCAATGGAAAGGCTATTTTCGAGGGTGTGATGGACAGATAGACGGAAGTAAGAGAATTTTATATATAAATGAGATCAAGTGTCATGTCTTCTGGCTTTTGTGTCTTCGCCAGATACTGACTAGGTAGGTAGAGTCCTAAACTACTTCCAAAATCTGTCAGTTTAATGGGCATAGAAGAAACGAACTATATTCACTTTGATACGGGTTGAAAAAAAAATGGCGAACTTTTTTAAAGGTGATCGTCATGTCAAAGTGTTTTGTGTATCTTGCAAGAAAAAAAAAGGCCTTATCTGTAGGATGTTCATTTGTGATTGTAAGTGATCAGGGTCTCATCATTAAATAGCGGTAAAGAATGGGCAAGTATTTAAGGCTGATTTCCATGTCAAAGTTTTTTTTTAGGAATCTTACAAAAGTTGTACCTTATCTACAGGAGGGTCACTTGTTTAGTGTGATGATCAGAGGCACATCATTTGCAAACAGGGGCTCTCTGACCAACTGCACAACTGTTTTCTGGTAGACCCAAAGATGCTTAAATGACGAATCAGATTGCATATGCTGACGTACATGTCACTTTAATGCACTCCTTCGGTAGTCGGTCTCAACACAGTGCTCAAGAATAATAAAAATACCACAGGTATATATTGCGTTGTATCCTTGTCATATTATAAACTGTTTGAGACTTTTGTAGCAGAACTTCAAATATTTATAGGGTTCTGACTCAGTCTAGAACAGAGGTTTTCAAACTTTTTGACTTGCGGACCCCTTTATATTTCAGGCTTTACCTTAGGGACCCCCTTATAAACGCTTATGAAATTTATACATAAATATTTGCTGAATATAACATATAATTTTGCATTAATGCAAAAGCCTAACAACCAATGAGAAAGCCAGAAATCGCAAAATAGATCCAAAATTCAGATCCTTTGGTTCCTTCTCTGCATGAATAGAATCCATTATCTTTATCAATTTAAGATACAAATTATATTAGTATATCAAATGTATGAAATAGTTTATTGGTCTATAAGTTACTTATAAGCGCTTATTATTAAAATACACCTTTAAGTGCTAAATCTAGATGCGTCGTCAGTGTTGTTGCTCCCATGTCACTAAAAGTTTCGGGTCTAAATAAACAACAGACTTCTTCGATGGGTGACCCGACCGAATATGATCAGTATTCGGCCCGCACCGAGAACAAAAATTTGCCACTTGCTTTAGGATGTGAATTATATAAGTTGCCCCAGTAGACAACAACCAATCAAGACTTCACTTGGGCTATTCGAAGTTATAAGTTAGGTATGCATGGTTGTAGTGATCTTCCTACATGCGGCCAAGATAGGGTGTTTTTTGGAAGAATAGAAGAAAACCTCCCCCTTATAAGTCGCCCATAAAAAAGTGTTTGCTGTCCACGGATCCCCTATCTTGTCCTTGCGGACCCCCTGTGGTCCGCAGACCACAGTTTGAAAACCCCTGGTTTAGAACATCGATGTTAGTGATGAAATTGTTCTACTTTAATTGATATTGCAGATACAATACTGATGAAGGTATCTGAGTAGGGACAGGGGCCATAATAACACAGTGCTAAATAAAAGGCTTGTCAGGAATTGTTTTTTATTACTTCAGACGTTTGTATCTTTCATGAGGTTTCTGTCAGCTTTGTCATGAAGATGGAGACAGATGAGTAATAAGAATATTTTATCCTCTTGTCTTTTTATTCATATATATATATATATCAGCTATGGGTAAAATAGCGGGACAGACTGAGTTCTATAGCCTTGGATGGCAACTGGTCTAGGAGAAGGACAACTCTGGAAACCTTGTGGTATTCGGTGCACCAGGTCTCTGTATTCGTCCCTTCAAAAAGTGTGGATGGTCCTGCACGAAGCCTTCACCACTATAATCAAATCTCATCTGCCGGTGTCGGGCTGTCGGTTTCCTGGAAACTGATCTGCTTGACCCTCATGCGTCGAATCTCGATGGGAGAGTCGATTATTATTATCATTATTATATATAATTATTTATTCGAAAATTATAACATAAATATGTTATAAAATCACTACAAAAATAGCCATTTTGTTTCAACACTTCTGGCGTCGTATCAAGTGATTGTGTTGAATGTAGAATCTACATTCTACATTCAACACCATCACTTGATAAGACACCAGAAATGTCGAAACAAAATGATTATTTTTGTAGTGATTTTATAACATATTTATGTTATAATTTTCGAATAAATAATTATATTTGCTCTACTCTGTATTGAGCACCGTATTAAGAATAGTATTTGTTGGTTATTGGAACAATATATGTGTGTGTGTGTGTGTACAAGCCTGTTACGCGCTGTCAGAGGTCATCAGTGTGGCTAGACATCCGATTGATTGTCCCATATTTTCGGCCTTCGTCACATCTAAACTAAGCTTAGAAAATCAAGTCGACGACGTGTAATGATCAGCACACTTGTCTTGCAAGATCTGTTACGCCTGAATAGGGAGTTCGAGCCTCACCGGGTGCCCCATATCTCGGTCTTGTGCCACATCTACGCTAAACTTAGAAAATCACCGTATAAGGTGAGGTGACAAATTTATGGCCGTTGGTATTTACTAATACATCGAGGTATGTGATAATATTATTAAGTTCGTCGAAGTATAAAATGTTTGATTTGTTTTACGGCATATCAACCTCAATGCCGACAAGATTTTTAGGACAGGTTTGTATGAATAGAATATGTATTCTTTGCTTTAGTTTGGTTTGGTTTATTTTGTTTTACAGCATATCAACCTCAATGGGTTTATTAATACCGACAACATTTTTAGGATAGATTCGTATGAATAGAATATGTATTCTTTGTAAGAAATCACTTTGTAGATCAAGTTTCATTGATGTCTTTTCGTAAAGAGGGTTTTTATTGAGAGTCAAATCTATTCCTGGTAATTTTTTTTTTCGAAATCTATGCTATTTTTAGTATAAAAATCTATTTTTACACTTTCATAGTGTTTTGAACGCAGTTTTTTTTTTTTTTTTTTTTTTTGATGGGGCGGGCGGTTACATATTTGTCGATAGCAGGGATCCTAACAAATGTTACCATCCCAGGTCAGGGTGGACCTGGGAAACAATAGCAATTAAGAAGTGTTTCCACGCTCTTTAAAATCTCCTGATCAGAGAGGCCTTGCTATCGTATGTTTATTTATCGTCATTCTCAGAGCGCCGTTCAAAATGTCAGCATTCAACAAAATTTGTAAAAACTGAACAATACAAAGTTTCAATCTCGAACACTTCAGAAATCGGCACCAAAATTAACGCCAATGTCAAGAGGCAATCATTTTATATTAATAATGAAAATCAGCCACACCATTTAGCAATGATCTGATATTAACACTCCTATTGTAAGAAAAATCGATAGAAATTAAAGGAGAAAAGAAATACCAATAAAAAATTAACAATTGCTTCGTCTAATAATAATAAAATTCAAGATAATATTACTACTAACACGCCTGATATAATGAAAAGCAAGTGAAATTAAGATGAAAGAAGTACGAATCAAAAATTAATAATGGCTGACAATGGTTCATCTAATAATAATAATAATAATAATAATAATATTCAATATAATATTAGTAATAACTCTCAATAAGTAATAAAAAGAAATTGATATTAACATGAAAAAAATACGAGTCAAAAATTAATAATGACAAGCGATTTAAGTCTTCTATGTACATATATGTATGTATGTATGTATATAACAACATGCTTACCCAGACGTCTTACGTTACACCTATCTGATCACAGCTCCATTAGAACCCATTTAAGCACACACGCAGATTTACCAGACTCCATTAGGAGCATACTAGTAGAAAACACAAATATATTAACTACATTCACCTGCAAAAAAAGATTAAAAATAATGGAAGCTTTAATAATAAAAAAGAAAAAAACAACTCTTAACAATATTAACTACGAACAAAGCCACAATGTGCTAACCGTATTCGGAAATTAAAAACATCCCTACCACACACTAAGACATACACAAAATGCACACACTCAATTAAGCTGAAAAATCGAATCATCCTTGATAATGGCTAAAGATATAGCTGAAAGCGCTCGGAAATATAAAACATTTGGACAGTTCTTACACACCCTTTGTCCAGAAAAGAAAGCTCTTGTTCGAACACAAGAAAAATTAAATAAAAAGCTTAACTGTAGTACCTTGTCTGTCGTTTTTAATGAAACATGTATATATATATATATATATATATATATATATATATATATATATATATATATATATATATATATATATATATATATGAAGAATATCAATGGAAATAGAGAATAGATTTGGTTTGGTTTATCTTGTTTTACGGCATATCAACCTCTATGGGTTATTTAATACCGACGAGATTTTTATTGTTGGGAATATTTTTTTTTTCCAAAAATGTATTGCTGGTAATATTTTTATTTCTTCGAAAATGTATTGTTGTTAATAATGTATTGCTAGTAATAATTTTTTACAAAAATATATTGCTGGTAGTCATTTTTCGTCAAAAAATGTATTGAAAGGTTTTAAACCCAGTTTGGATGGGGGTAAATTTTTGCCCATAGCTGGGACCCTAAAAGGTACTACTACCACGATCTGAGAACACCAACAATTAAGAGGTGGTTCCACATTCCTCAAAACCTCCTGATCAGAGGTCGGTCTTGCTATCAGACATAGTTTATTGCCTTAGCTAGGACACGGATATAGTGATATTCCAAGCGTAGCTTAGATGTGGCACAAGGCCGAAAGTATGGGGCACCCAGTGAGGATCGAACTCACTACTCCGTTGTAATTGTTCTAACGAGACAAGCTTGCTAACCATTAAACCGCCTGGAGGTGCCCAGGACACGGATAGAGTTTATCGTATTACCCAGGACGCGGATATAAAATCTTATTATTAATATTGAGTTCATAAGAAAGGTGTTATTTAAAGAACAAACTTGAAAACCCCTTTGAGAATAACCTCGTCCCCCGCCTTACACATTTCCCTGACGTTTTGTCATATGTCAATAAGCATACCTTAACTACATCGCTTTATAAAAAAAATACTAACAGAAACTTGTGCCTACTAAACAACAATATATATATAAAGAGATATAGATATATACGTGTGTGTGTGTGTGTGTGTGTGTGTGTGTGTGTGTGTGTGTGTGTGTGTGTGTGTGTGTGTGTGTGTGTGTAAAATAGGCCGAAAAATTATCGCGCCCAAAAAATATTAAAATATGTGCTCAATCCACAGTTCAGAAAACTGAACATTCAGTGTAGTTAAAAATGATAAAATGAAAACACTTTACCCTTTCCACCGCCCCGGCACACACATATATATATATATATATAGAGAGAGAGAGAGAGGGAGAGAGAGAGAGGCAGAGATAAAGAGAGTGAAAGGGGGAGATGCGATTTGTCTTCCACTCTCTTTCACCATATATATATTGGGGTAAGGGAAATAAATCTATGAGCAGACGATATGGGATAGAAAACAGGAATAGAATAGAATAGAATAGATAGATAGATAGATAGAAAGGGACTGAGATAGATAGATAGATAGATAGATAGATAGATAGATAGATAGATAGATAGATAGAAAGGGACTGAGATAGATAGATAGTTAGATAGAAAGGGACTGAGATAGATAGATAGATAGATAGATAGATAGATAGATAGATAGATAGATAGATACTGCTAATCCTCACCCCCCATATATATATATATATATATATATATATATATATATATATATATATATAAGAAATTGAATAAAACACTAAAATAATTGTTTAGAATCGTATCTGTTAAAAAAGTGCTCAATAACTAGAATAAATCAAAACTGTAGAGCGATTTAATATTCTAAAATAGTAAAATAAATAGTTCTAATAATTTATTCGAATAAATAAATAGTTCAATTCAGCGTTTTACTATTTTAGAATACACACACACAAATAAATATATATATATATATATATATATATATATATATATATATATATATATATATATATATATATGATTGCGAATAAAATTGTTTACTTAGTTGATGGATGCTGTATTCAGCAATTCAACTATAGTAGGTGAACGGTTCTGTAATTGATCAACCCTCTCTTCAGGAGATTGAGAGAGAGAGGGGAAGAAAAAACTACACACACACACACACACACACGCATGTATGTATATATATATACAGCATTAGATAGAAAAAAACACTGACATCTCATTTTATTTACCAAAATTACATGAAAATATCTTGAAATACTCAAGAGAAAATTCCTTGAAATAAAAACGCCATTGGAGTCAGACACGTTCTCTCCAGACGACTTCGTAATCTCCTGCAACTCCTCGGTCCCCTTGTTTAAGTTGGTGAAGGCTGCCATAATCTTTGCCATCTTTGGTGTTACAAGGAGTTTCGTAGGTCTCTCACTCAACTGCGCCCCACACATAATAATCAAGGGGAGTTAGGTTGCCAGATCTAAGGGGTGATGTGGTTGCAGAAATTGTCTGACAACCATTACAGGATTCTCCTGCTTGTGTGGCATAGTGCAGAATCCTGTTGCTAGAGATAGGGTCTTTCAGCAGCCCCCCCTCTTCACCCAGGGCAGCATTTCCTCCTCAAGGCACTTGATGTAAGCTTCCGTGTTGAGTCTGAGTGTTGAGTGGGAGGATGAATGGAGGCGTAACGTTGCCATCACTAGTAATCACTTCAAACACCTTCGTAATCACCATTAGACTCATGCAACTCTTCCCGAATCCTCTGCGCTATCCTCAGAGTGACACTCAAACACTCTGAAATGCTCTTATTGGAGCTTACGGCAAAAATATCAAGCAGTACAGCATGCCGTTTCCAAATGTCTGTCGGGGTGGATTGCGTCAGACTACTCTTTCGCACAGACGGTGCCCAATTGACCTTACTATACGGTGCAGTCGACAAAATCAAAAAAAAAAAAAAAAAGAAAAAGAAAAACGCGCATATGCAAAATTTAAAAAAAATATAATGGCGACAATTTACCCATCGCATCAGATAGATAGATAGATAGATAGATAGATATACAGAGAGAGGGAGAGAGAGAGAGAGAGTCAGGGATCGATTAGCTATATATGCACAAACTCAGATAGATATGAACAAACAGATGCCTACGAAAAGGCTGAGAGATAGATAGATAGATAGATAGATAGATAGATAGATAGATAGATAGATAGATAGATAGATAGGGTTAAGGATCTAATCTGAATCCGACATGGGCACCCGGAGGCGGTGTAATCGTTAGCAAGCTTGTCTCGCTAGAACAATTACGACTGAGTAGTGAGTTCGATCCTCACTGGGTGCCCCATACTTTCGGCCTTGTGCCACATCTGAGCTACGCTTGGAAAATCACTATATCTGAATCCGACAGGTAAATTTGATAGATAGATAGAAAGAAGGATAGATAGATAGATAGATAGATAGATAGATAGATAGATAGATAGATATGAACAGATAGATAGATAGATAGATAGATAGATAGATAGATAGATAGATCATAGCTTACAAGTTCACATTAAAGCCATTTAATAACACGCCATCATCTAAAAAAAAAAAATAACCAAAAATAAGTTGCAAATCCCCGTCTGAAATATCAGTTATTTCCCCGACATCGGCAAGGTTTTCAACACAATAAACTCAAATGAACAACAACGTTAAATAAATAAATGACTTTAATAAAAAGAGAAAAAAAAGAGGGGGGGACAGAAATACGATGACGACAAGAAAAACGAAATACGAACAAAACTGCTAACAATTTCGTGTTTTGCTTCGTCCTGCCCGGTGGGTCTTGCTTGCTACCATCGACTGGAAGCTGTAATGCTTGTTGGCCTCAAGGTGCACTAAATAGCACGCTGCGTCTCATAATCAGCGCCCGTCTAACACCCACCCACCCCCGCGCACAGCTCACGGTACCCCCAACTCCATCAGCCTCGACTTTCCCGGCCTTCTCTACACTCCACTCAATCCAGCACCGTCGTTGCCAGCACCATCAAGACGGGTTTACCTCACCCAGTCGTCGACCAATCACCCCCACCCACCCTGAACTCCCAGATCCGCTCAACTCGACCTTCTGGCGCACCCTCATCCGACTCATACTCCAACACCACCGACAGCACACCGTACCCCCGACACACACACATACACACAGATCACTCTGTCTACCCTCGCATAACTCGTAGGATTCCCCACTCTGACTATATCAAACACATTTCTTTCTGAAACAACCCAACCTGCACACACACACACACACACACACACACACACACACACACACACACACACACACGAACACACACACAGACACACACACGAACACACACACATATATATATATATATATATATATATATATATATATATATATATATATATATATATATATAAAGAGAATGATAGGCGTTTTATAGTACATGTGTATGTGCGTTTGAGATCTCTATATATATATATGTATGTGGTTTATTTGTATGTATATATATACAAATCTCGGTTTATTTCATTATTTAATCTTTCTATTTAAGCTTTTTATATATATATATATATATATATATATATATATATATATATATATATATATATATATATAGAGATATATATATAATGAAGAAATATAGTTTTAGGCGACAAGGTGTGCTATATATATATATATATATATATATATATATAAAGTCATTGAGATCTGAATATTACAAAGAGCCTATTTAATCTTTCAGCTTATATATATATATATATATATATATATATATATATATATATATATATATATATATATAAATATAAAAGTGAACTATATTTTGGATAAAGGCTGAAATCAGAGAATCGTATGTAAATATTGAACATGGCAACATTAGCGACAATCGTCAATTGCTATCTGTATTTGGGCAGCAATCACTCTTTTATACAGGTTTCAGTGAAGGCAACTGACAGGGCACTATGATTAATTATATTTTCTTGCATTCGTATAAATTATTTCTTTTCTGAACATAGGGTCGGTAAAAATTGTCCAAATGATTTGTGGATTCGAGCGCTTTCGGCTAATCTATTTTTTCATATACAGTTTTTATTATGCATATATATGGAGAGCTATGAATTTTTAATTTATGGTCGATATATATATATATATATATATATATATATATATATATATATATATTATTTTTACCTATACTATAACTCTGGCAGTCTAATAAAAAAAACGATAGTGTAATTTGTAAATAATTTTTAAAAAAAATGATATTTGGGAAAAAAAATTCAAGAAAAAGAGAAAAGACTAAATACATCCGTACTGCTTGAAAATAATCAATCAGCACTGAAATGTCCAGCCAAAAGAAAAAAAAACACCGACAGAATTACTTAAGATTATTATCCTGATGATCCTGCAGGTGAAAATTAGGTAGATAGGTTCTGGCTCTTTAGGTAATCTATATATATATATATATATATATATATATATATATGTGTGTGTGTGTGTGTGTGTGTGTGTGTGTGTGTGTGTGTGTGTGTGTTTATTTAGGCAGTATATCTTCATTCAAGCATGTTTCGGTTAAATAATCTGAAGATATTACGTCTATTTTTTTTTATTTTAATCATCTCGAATTCACTGATTGACTTATTTAGCACAACATTCAAATACACATTCCTGTCCACATTCACAATTTAAAGATATGTTGACAATGCAAGTATAATCCACCATGAAAATAAATAACAAAAACTTCAAATTCTTGAAGCTCTCTAAAAAAAATTCAAGCAATGCTATATAAGGTGAGTTACGAGTATAAAAAGATTACAGTCATATTACTTAATGTTTAATAATTATTTTTTTAATTAATTATAACGAAACTCGTTCATACGTGTTTATAATTATAACAGAGCGCGTTTCATGCGCATTTACAAAAAAATCACAATTATTAATTACATTATTTTTTTTTTACTTTAGCAATTCATCCCTGAATGATCTTAGATGAGATTGAAAGTACCTGAAAAAATTAAAGAAATGAAAAGACTACAGCGCCTCTCTTAATGAATTTAATATCAACATTATGAAGTTGATCAGTGAATTTGAGAGGTTAAAAATCAAAATAGACATATATCGAAACCAAACATGTTTGAATGAACATATATATATATATATATATATATATATATATATATATACATACATATATATAATTACACATATATATATATATATATATATATATATATATATATATATATATGTGTGTGTGTGTGTGTGTAAAAATGAATTGATAGATAAATAAGTATATAAGATTATGTGTGTGTGTGTCTCTAGGAATAACTATGAAGAAATAAATAGAAAGAAAGATAGGTAGACCGATAAGCAATAAATTTTCGAAATATAAATCTATATTTTTACAAAAATCTAACGTCGGTGAGGGTTAATTATCATTCATTTTTGCAGGGATATGTGCATTCATGCCTTTACTGATATTTGATGCTAGACAACTTTACGCTCCAGAGCAGATTTAGAGATGCGTTTATTAAATGACATCATCCATCAAAACAGTTGAATGAGGAATTGCAAGGTCTTGTTGCATCAGGTATCAGAATAGAAAAGGCTTGGAACTGGCTTTGCAGCAAACTAATATCTAGTTGTATATTTAAACAGCAATCCTTCCTTTATGCATGTTTCATTAAAAACGACAGACAAGGTACTACGGTTAAGCTTTTTATTTAATTTTTCTTGTATTCTAACAAGAGCTTTCTTTTCTGGACAAAGAGTGTGTAAGAACTGTCCAAATGTTTTATATTTCCGAGTGCTTTCGGCTATATCTTTAGCCATTATCAAGGATGATTCGATTTTTCAGCTTAATTGAGTGTGTGCGTTCTGTGTATGTCTTAGTGTGTGGTAGGGATGTTTTTAGTTTCCGAATACGGTTAGCACATTGTGGCTTTGTTCGGAGTTAATATTGTTAAGAGTTAGCTTTTTCTTTTTTATTATTAAAGCTTCCATTATTTTTAGTCTTTTTTTGCAGGTGGATGCAGTTAATATATTTGTGTTTTCTACTAGTATGTGAAAAGTTCTCGGTTCGATCCAATGTCTACAATTAAAAACCAAATGAACAAGTCTTTAAATTTGTTTTAAAATCGATTCTTCGTCAGGCATAGTAACTTTTCAGAACTTACTTCTTCGTTATGTGCCGTGTTCCTTCAGGACGTAGGAGATCATGGCTCTCCACAATTTCCTATACTTTGATGTTCTTAATGAATTGGATCTTTTTTGCTATTTCTCCTAAACCTTGTTCCGCCATTCATTTACTCAAGCTCATTAAGTAGCTTCTGCGTTGTTTTCCTCTGTACCGCTTGCCTTCAATCTGTCCTGTGAGTATCAGATTCTCCAAGCCATCTTTCCTCATAATGTGCCCTAGGAATTTCCACTGTCTCTTCCTCATGTTACGTATATGTTTCCTTTTGGTCCCTATTTTCAATAAAACTTTGTCGTTGTTAACATGGTCGGTCCATGGTATCCTCAGCAGCCTTCTGTAGAACCACATCTAGATTGCCCGTTCAAAAGCAAAAAGGAAACAATTTGTCAAATATAGCTTACATCTTTCTTTCTATCTATATCTTCCCTCTCTTTCTCTCTCCCCATTTATATATATATATATATATATATATATATATATATATATATATATATATATATATATATGTGAAGGAATATAGTCTTAAGATGCTATAATTATAGGATGAAGTGCTCAATATCAGAGATAGAGCGTGTGTAAATATAAAAGTGAACATAGAAGTCAACGCTTAGAGGCGACAGTGTTGACTTCTAGGACTTTTTATATATATATATATATATATATATATATATATATATATATATATATATATAATCAAATGTATAAATATTTGTAAATATACGAGCAAGCGTTCGTATACAAAACATATATATATATATATATATATATATATATATATATATATATATATATATATATACACGAATGCTTGCTCGTATATTTATCTATATTATACATTTGATTATATATATATATATATATATATATATATATATATATATGTATATATATAATTTAAATTGTGTGTATTTAGGCAGCATTTTATCATTCATACATGGATCAATATTGTGATTTTCTTTCTTCGTTTAATGATAATGTTATTGTTTTATTAGACGTTATGAAAAGAATTTACATAAAATAAATAGACAACACAATTATTTAATGCAACATATATATATATATATATATATATATATATATATATATATATATATATATATATATATATATATATATAAGGAAAAGAAAGAGAGGTAGATATACATAGAAAGAAAGGCATGTTTGACAAATTGTTTCCTTTTTGTGTTTAAACGTGCAATCAGGATGTGTTTCTACAGAAGGATGCTGTGGATAACAGGGATCGACAATATATATATATATATATATATATATATACACACATCCTATAGAGTAAGAAAATACCCTGCTCAATGTCAAATAACAGAGGTATTTGATATTTGATAGAGTGGATAATTATTTTTATCAAATATATGGTGCAGTTCAATTTATATTACAATGAATCATTCCTACAAAAACTTATATAGCATTATATATATTTATATTATTAACTTTACTTATCTACTTTTTTGTATAAATGCTTCATTAATATATATATATATATATATATATATATATATATATATATATATATATATATATTATGATATTGCACTGAAAATATGACAAAA
Organism: Acanthosepion pharaonis; assembly: GCA_903632075.3. NCBI lineage: Eukaryota > Metazoa > Mollusca > Cephalopoda > Sepiida > Sepiidae > Acanthosepion > Acanthosepion pharaonis. The sequence goes on from CAHIKZ030000416.1 coordinate 508,853, forward strand.
TCGCTACACAATTGCAGTCGTGTTTCGGTGCGTATCAATTTCATCTCATCAGGCGATTGCAAATTACTGGCGAGTGATCCATTAATTTAGATTTAAAAACGAAATACCTCTTTTTTATACGAAAAAATAAGAAAGGTCAATAAGCTTTGAGGGCTTTACTCTGATCAACCAACCAAATATAACCTCCGTTAAAATTAAACTCATGAAGCAAAATTTTAAAAAAAATATTTTTTACCAATGTGTCATGACCCGTAGATTTCAACGTACATATATATATATATATATATATATATATATATATATATATGTGTGTGTGTGTGTGTGTGTGTGTGTGTGTGTGTATGATGATGGATTCTCCCGTCGAGTTCGACGTATGAGGTTCCGACGACCACGAACTGATTATCTGCATGCCAATGACGGGCATGACTTTTGAGATCGGTTCGAGAATTGCACAAAAGATCACAAACAGTACAGGAGAATTTATTGTATCCAAGTGCAGCAGGGACACTGTTAGATTCTTATTTTGCTTTCTCGTTTCATGTAGTCGACTGATGGTTTACTTCTCAGTGCAGATATATATATATATATATATATATATATATATATATATATATATGTACTTCTTTAGCTCGAATACGACCAGAGCTGTTTTTTTTCTTGTGTTGAGTTGTTGTCCTGGAGAGTTTGTACATTCCAAGTGCCAAGATGAAGTTGATGTTGTTTCGTCGAGTTTTTCGCAGTAGCCGGATATGTGATGGTGCAAAAGACTTGCCACGGAAACTCCGAACGACAGTCCTCGTGTGTTATTATCGCAACATTTTAACCTCTTCAGATCACAGGCAATATCATATATATATATATATATATATATATATATATATATATATATATATATATTTGGGGAGTATATCTTCATTCAAGTATGTTTGGTTGAATAATCTAAGCATATTATGTATATTTATTTTAATCCCCTCACTTTCACGGATCAATTTCTTAGTGTTGTTATTAAACTGATTAAGAAAGACACCGTAGTTTTGGTTATTTCTTTTATTTTCACAAGTACTTTCAATCTCATCAAAGATCATCTTCAGAGATGAATTGCCAATACAAAAATTAATGTCCTTGATAGTTGAGAAGTTTTTTATAGATGCGCATGAAACGCGCTCCGGTACACACACACACACACACACACACACACATATATATATATATATATATATATATATATATATATATATGGTGTATATATGTAAGATGTAACAGCAAAATTATCCAAAATCGTGTGACAGCAAATTGACCAATTGTGAGAGTAAGCTTTGAACCTTTGTATCTTAAAAATATGAAAAGATATATGAAGATATATGAAATTTCCCGAAGTTTTTATAAGACTATTGGACTCTAATTTGAGCAATAAGCTAAAACAGAAGAATCGTGATGAAATCAATCATAAACGAAAATGACATCTTCATCATAGCTAAAAGATCGGAAGCACGTGAAGTATTGAATTAAAGTTCAAATATATATATATATATATATATATATATATATATATATATTATTCCAATATCATTTTCTGACTTATTCAAGATTATCTTTGCCCTCTCTAACCTTCTAACTTTCTATTCTAGAGTGAAAAGTTTTCTGACAAGTTTCACGTACGATTTAATTTTCAGGTCTTTTTTCACTGTTATTACGACTGTCATAGGTGAAAGTCCTCTCCCACATGCCAAAGGTCTTATGGATTATTACACGATACACACACACACACACACACACACACACACACACACACATATATATATATATATATATATATATATATATATATATATATATATATATATATTAATCATTCCACCCCAAGCAAGGCAATAAAGCAGAGGAGGGGGGGCATTGATTATGAAATAATACAGGCAGAGGAATAAAAATGTTAAGGTGAGAAAACAATAAAAAAATCAAGAATTAAGAAGACAGATGATAACGATTAACATTACAGTTAATTTTTGAAGATCAAATTTGGATGGGAATTAAGAAAGTGGAAGAGAGTTCCACAAGCGAGAAGTGCGACAAAATAATCTGTTAGTGTGTGTGTGTTGTGCATGTGTGTGTTTGTATGTGTGTGTGTGTTTGTATGTGTGCGTGTTAGTTTGTATGCGTGTGTGTGTGTGTGTGTGTGTGTGTGTGTGTGTGCGTACAATGGGAAAGTGAGAGAGAATTATTTTCATACCTGTCCTGCAGAAAAATATCAAAACAAATGGCCAAAAGTTCAGTTTTTTTCAAACACTCTCTCTCCCTATCTCCATCCCTCCGTCACTGACTTTCTCTGTCCTTCTCTCCCTCTCACATAGACAAATATATATCTATATATATATGATAAAAATATAGTTTTACGGTATGCTATATTAACGGGTTTTAAAGTGGTCAATATCAGAGATAGAGCGTATGTATATATAAAAGTGGACATTAAAGTCAACACCCAGAGGCGACAGTCAGTTCCATGCTTCAACGCAATCTTCAGGTCATAATATCATATTAGATTTATATCATCAAAGTTCGTGTGGAAAAATGATTTGCTTTACAAAATAAATACCTTTCTATCATTTGTCTATGTGTGTGTGTCCCTGTGAAATTATATATATATTTTATATATATATATATATCAAAATGAAGCCAAATAGTATTACTTATATATAGTATTATATATTTATATGTAATAATATTTGATTTATAAATAGAGTAAATCAATTTTCTTCGAAGGTTATTTGGCATCGTTGAAAATGGAACTGAACTCTAAATTTTAACTTTAAGATTTAGGCTTTGGTTCCGAAAGATGATAATTTCTGTGTCGCGATGAATACATATTTTTAGATAATAATTATGATATATATATATATATATAAAGAGTATTCTAATAACTTGGACGATTTTAAATTTGAATTAAGTTTTAGCGTTTACTGATTTTTTGCTTTCAAATTTGGCTGACATTTGAACGATATTATTTTCCCCACATAATTGCCATGACTTAAATATTGCCATGATCCAATAGAGAAATAAATAAATTTCCACCAATAACACTGATTTATTTACTGCTGACTTTGATCCGTCTTAATGAAACACCCTATATATAGAGTGCAATGTGTAAATAATTGACATTTTATATTTTTAATTTCACGTACGCTCGTCGTTTGTTTTTGATTTTGTCCACTGCTCATTATGGGCACCGTCTGTGAAAAAAAGTGCACCATGACACAATGAAACGGCATGCTGTACTGCTTGGCATTCGCACCGGAAGATCCAATACGAATATTTCAGGTGTCAATCTGAGGACAGTGAAAAGGATTCGGAAAGAGTTGGATGATATATCCAGTCAACATCAAGGTGTTTTGAGTGATCACTAGTGGTGGCGACATTATGCTTCTATTCATCTTCCCACAGGGCCACAGACTCAACACGAAGGCCTACAGGAGTTGAGGTGTTGAGGAGGTAGTACTGTCCTGGGTTAAGAGGGTGGCTGCTAGAAGACCCTGTGTCTGGCAACAGGACTCTACGCCATACCACACAAGCAGTAGAACTCAGTTCTGCGACCGCATCACCCCTTACACCTGGCCACCTAACTCCCCAGACTGCAAACTCCTTGATTATTATGTGTGGGACGCAGTTAAGAGAGTGACCAATAAAACTCCTTGTAACACTAAAGATGAACTGAAGGCAAGCATTAAGGCAGCATTCACAAACAGAGAGACCATCTAGAAGAGTTGCAGGAGATTCCGAAGGCGTGTGGATGGAGGTCGTGGTTGAAGCCGATGACGATTTTATTGAATAAATTTACTTTTTAGTATTTCAAGATATTTTTGTGTAATTTTAATAAATATACCTGTTAAAATGAGATGTCGGTGTTATGTTCATTTTTGCATAATTATAGATTAGATGATTAGATTTCGGGTTTATATACAAAGTATTAGTATTTTTTTTTAATTGATTTAATGAATAATGTATATACACCTTATAAAAAACCCGTTGTGGATTCCGTGAATGGAATCCTGCACAAATAAATAAACAACGACAGTAATTGAGATAGAAAAATGAGTGTATTAAACGTAAGAATACAGAATTGAAGTGAAGGAATGCGTGTTAGTAGAAAGCATATGTACACGTCTCTGTAAGTAAAGCCGTAATATATATATATATATATATATATATATATGGACTTTTGTATAACTCTCTGAGAACACCCTGTGTCTGTCTCCGTATCCCTCAACCTGTCTCCACGTATCTCAACATATCTTCACGTATCTCCACGTATCTTCACGTATCTCCACGTATCTTCACGTATCTCCACGTATCTCAACAGCAGGTATTCTCCCTGTCAGTATAAGTATACTTTGGATGAGTCCATCTAATGTAAAAAGGGGAGATCGCCACACAAAACCCAATACTAATCCTTTGTATATACACCCGAAATCTAATCATCCTCCATCTATAATTAAGCATATACCTTTATCTATAGAAAAGAGAATAAGTACAAATTCAGCAAATGAGAAAATTTTATATGAACATATTAATTTCTATGATAAAGCTCTAAAGAATTGTGACTACAAATGCCCAAAGCTAAATTATATATAAAAAAAATGAAAGTGGAAACTATAAAAAAAAAACAGAAGTAGAAAATTCATTTGGCATGCACCCCCATACAATCAAATTAAGACAAAAATTCAATCGTTAAACATTTTCCTCGAGATAGTAAACTCAGTACAATTTTTAATAAAAATATCCTAAAATTAAGTTACAGTTGTACTGGAAACTTAGAAATGATTATTAAGAAACATAATGCTAATATCCTAAGTAAACACTTAGACCAAAATCAAAAAAAAAAAAAAAATTAGAGAGTATAATAAAAAGAGATGAAGATAAAGAAAAATTATGTAACTGCAGAAATCCTCAAAACTCTACTCTCAATAATAAATGTCGCGTTGAAACATTAGTGTACCAATGCAATATCTCATTTATTGAGGATCCACACAAAGGAAAAGTATACATTGGATGCACAAGACATGAATTCAAAAGACGTTGGAACCAACATCTAAGTTCTTTTAAAATAAGTAAATACCGAAATCAGACGTCTCTATCTAAATATTCCTGGCACATAAAGGAAACGAATAAAACCCTACTGTAAAATGGGAATTAATAAGAAAAGCTAGAGTTTGTAGGTCATTAAATGACCCATGTCCTTTGTACATACATGAGAAATTATACATTATTAAGTTTATGAAAAATAAAAATTTACCTAATCAAAGAAATGAAATAGCTATTTTTTGCAGACACCGTCAAATATTTTCCTTAAATAATGATTAAAAAAAAGGAAAAGGAAAAAAGATGAAAAATGAAACATACATATTATACTTGATCTTTGAATAATAATTTTTAAATAAGAAAGTAATTCTAATACATTTATTTGTTTTAAATTAAGTATAGTTTATTAGTAATTAGAATTAGGAATAATATTTTAAAATTGTAGCTTAATACGACGTACTCATATTCAAACAACCCTTTTTGAAAAAATCTTTGTGTATACAATTATAAATTTAACTGAAAAATAAAAGTGACGAAAAACCCCTTGTCAAAACGATTGAATGTCCCCGTAATCTTAGCAACTAATATCAAGAATGTATGTGCTTATAAACTCAGTAAATTTCAAAATATGTTATTCCAAAAAATTCTTGAAAAGGAAACAGTACTAAAGATTTTAATTTAATTCTATAATTTAAAGTTTTTTTGTTTTTGTTTTTAAACATGGTAATTCCTGTGTTACACGATGGGACCATATTTTTAAATTAGTAAATTTATAATGTCTATGCTCTGTAGAATATGTTGAGCACTGTTTTTGGGTTGTTGTTTTTTTTAATCATACTTATTATAAAACCCAGGTTGTGTGTGTGTGTGTCTGTTCGTTTATATATTGGATCGGATTTCCTACATTTTTCAACCGATTTCAAGAAAACTTCACAGGACTACGTAAAATTACCTTGCAGTGGTTCTGGCAGCGCCAAAAATTAGAAAAACACAATTGTTTTTGCACGAAATCAATTTGAAAACACCATTAAGGGACATCACTGTCGCTAGAATGAAAGGGGGACAACTCATATCAAGTTATACTTATTATAACACCCAGGTTGTGTGTGTGTGTGTGTGTGTGTGTGTGTGTGTGTGTGTGTGTGTTCGTTTATATATGGGATCGGATTTCCTACATTTTTCAACCGATTTCAACAAAACTTCACTTTTTTTTGGCAAGTAGTGTCTTGCACACTTTTTTCTTTATTTTTACATTCAGAATGCTTTAAAAACTCCATTTACAAGACAATTGTTTATAATAAAATTATAGACTATAAAAATAGACTCATAACGATTGAAAACAATGTTTTTGTTTGAGTGTGGGTTTGACCAATTCGTAAAAAAAAAAAAAAAAAAAAACAAACTAATTAAGACATGCGTGTCCGTCAACCTTAAACAATAATCTTTGTCAATTTTATTTTTCAGTCTTTATGATGGTCGATACTTGATCTATCTCTTACTGTTACATCCCCGGGCAACGCCGGGCTCTCCTGCTAGTAATTAATAAGAATACCGCATTATAAATCTTACCGTTTTTTCTCTTTATTTTAATATATATATATATTCGAGTGATGTAATAGGTATTATACATACATACATACATATATATATATATATATATATATATATATATATATATATATAAGTATATTGTAATTTCTATGCATGTGTTGCTATTTTGTAAACGCCACACATATATACGCTTAGTTGTTTGTGAACATGTGTGAGCATAAGTATAAATTAGGTTCTCCTATTTTTAATGTGCGTTTAGGCGTGAGAGGGAGAGAGAGGGACACAGAGAGAGTAGCTTCTGCATTGACTGACGCTTTTTTCCCAGCCTGGCTGTCTCTCTTTCACTCCGTCTCCCCAGAGCCAAACAACTCGCCCTGACAACCCCACTTTCACAATAATTAGCAACTCTCTTAGAAAAAGCAACCCACTTGGTGGGTAACAGATATAACATAATCTTAATACTTCTAAGTAGGTTTGTGAATTATTAAACATGTAACCTGTATGCATATATGTGTGTGCGTACGTGTTTAGTAAGAAGCATCTCACTTGTCCAGCAAATAAAAATGTGAATATATGTGTGCTTATGCGTGTATGTACACATATATATATATATGTATTAATATGTTTATGTCTGTATGAGCCCCGGTGGACGAGCGAGTGTGTATGTGCGTCTGCGTACCTCAACGGGTGTACGGACATGCATCTATGTTTGCGTTAGCATGAGTGACATCACGACGACGATTCCCCCCTTCATAATAACACCAATACACACAATCTACATAAATCCAAAATTTTTAAAAAATTAATCAGTTTGTCTGACGATCGCTAAAGCGTGAAACCCAGGGTCACAAACTCACATCTATCCAACCAAATATGTTAGCTCTATCTCTGATATTGAGCGCTTTCTAATAAGTACCGCGCATATAATATATAAATAATTATATATATATATATATATATATATATATATATATATATATATATAGAGAGAGAGAGAGAGAGAGAGAGACTTTATTTCATTAGCTTCTGATACTTACCTTTAGCTATGATTAATTAATGAACAAACACAGATCGAACTGGAAACTGGATTCTTGTACATATATGCAAAAAAAAAATTAAGAGCTGTGATACAGCGAAACAGTCTGTCTGTGGATTATATATATATATATATATATATATATATATATATATATATATATATATATATATAAAGGAAGAACAGTAAGATATATAATCCGGTGTTCTTATAGGTAGTTTTATTTTTACAAAATAGTGCTCGATGTAAATTTACAGAGCATTAATATTATAAATTAATTGATTTAAAATATTTTTTTGCGCTACACAGTTCTAACCATGTTTCAAATATATATATATATATATTAAAATAAATTACCCGATAGTCATGTAAGTGGGGGAAAGTGAAAAAAATAATACTGATTATGTTCCCAGGCATCAGGCATATATATATATATATATATATATATATATATATATATATATATATATATATATATATATATATATACACACTTTTCACATATATATGTATTAATGTGTTTATCTATGTAAACGTAACAATAATGCATATCTTCGTGTGTGTGTGTGTGTGTGTGTGTGTGTGTATGTTTTAAAATTTGTGTATTTAAGCAGCAAATTCTCTTTTAGGCATGTATGATTGAATAAATTAGACATTATGTCTGCTAATTTTTAACAAAATCCATTCACACTCACGAATAACCTTCCAGGTATTGATGTTAAAGGATGAGCGAAATGTGCAATAGCTGTTTAAATTTTTTTTATTTTCATTTCCCAAGTACTTTCGATCTTATTCCAAGATCATCTTCAGGGTTGTAAGTGGTACAAAACTATATGTTGTTCATTAATACAAGTATTTATACAGAGTTGTGCATTGTTATCCATTACCGTAATTTATTCATATATAAAACATATTTTAAATCAATTAATACATAATATATATATATATATATATATATATATATATATATATAATATTATGTATTAATTGATTTAAAATATGTTTTTTTCGCTACACACTTCTAACCATGTTTCAAAATTGAATTTGAAAATTCCGAATTTAATTTTGTAATTAAATTAAAGACATTTGTTCCATTTCATCCTCAATATTAATGTTCTGTAAATTTACATTGAGCACTGTTTTGTAAAAATAAAAATATCTATAAGAACACCGGATTATATATCTTACTGTTTTTTTTTTTATATATATATATATATATATATATATATATATATATATATATATATATATATATATATATAATTATTATTGTTATTAATTTGTTTTTTTTTTAAAGGTTATTTTTTATGTATACTCATATTCAACTAGAAGCTCTGAATCTGACGTGTGTGACCGTTCGCACACATAGGACTTCCGTTCAAACAAAGCCCCAATAAGATCTTCTGAACACAGACTTTTCTGCCTCGTCAGATCCAATGACGATTGCCCAAAGGGAAAACAGGTTCGAATCCTGCCGGAGGACCCATGTTTTTCTGAAAAGATTTCTCGAATATTCAGCCCGTTAGATGAAGTTGGGTAAAAAAAAAAAAAAAATATTGCTGAATTAAAAAAACAAAGCTTGTTCTCGAATATGAGTATCCGTCAAAAATTAAATAAAATAAATTAAAAAATAGATAAAATAACAATCTGTTGGATTTAAAGAATTTCCTAAAAAAATACACACACACACACAAGCACATATGGTCAGTCTCGTTATGGTAGTCAACCAAAGCATTTGATGTATTAACACACACTCGCAAGTTATATATATATATATATATATATATATATATATATATATATAATAAAAAGCTTAAACACTAATATTCCATGGTCATAATTTATTCCATTGGAATCGTAAATACGATCCAATTCATCAGACCCACAAATTCAAAATGAAAACAGAAAAAAAGTAAGTAAGTGTAAGTATGAGGAGGAGGGAGATGAAATCTTAACAGAGAGAATTTTAGGAGATGTGGGGGGGAATTTAAAAAGAGGAGAGAAGGAAAGTCGACGGTTGTCTAATGCATAAAGATACATTTCGTGGTGACAAATACACATCATAGACAATTAGAAGTTAGGATAGGAGGTAGGGAAAAAAAAGAAAGAGAAGAGTTGGGGGAGAGAGATGGGACTAAGGAAAATAAAATTGTGTTTACTTAAAGGGCCGCTTTGTAATTGAGAAAATTTGACAAATTAATATCGACTACAGGTTGGAAATCAAATATAAATATATGAAGATGAATAAAACTAGGTAATCCGTATGGGTAGACCCAAGGAGGATGATATCCGGAGAGCTCAATGTAAATTCAGAACAAATATGTTTGAATAAAAACAGACCACTTTAAGGTTCCATGTAATAAATTATTTCACCACAGCCCTTTTAAAGGGCTCTGGGTCATCAGACTTCCAAAGGTTGAAATGAATATATATATATATATATATATATATATATATATATATATATAATATGCACACGATATAATTGGAATCAAATTAATCTTTTATATATGTTCATACCTAAAAAATACGGATATATGCTAAAATATATCCAAAAATCTGTATCATATATATATATATATCTATCTATCTATCTATCTATCTATATATATATATATATATATATATATATATATATATATATATATATATATATATATATATGTTGAAACTTGACTAATGCATGGAATAATAATACAACACAAAATGTACTTAGAACAAAATGTATTGAAACAAGAAAGTGTACACAATATTTACATATAGTCTTTTGTATATTCCTGGATATTCCTGTATATATATATATATATATATGGGCGGGGGGCATAATTAACTGGCGACCCGTGTGCCTTTCACTTATATGTGGGTGCTACATAATCATTTCGAAAATATATGTAATTTATAATTTTAATTTTCTGAGCCGAACGCCTGAGGCAGCTGAGATTGTGACGAAATACATACTTATATGCGTCTATGTATGTACATGGTGCTGTTCACAAGTGGGTCATTTACCAAATTCCTAATTGAAATAAAGGCTCACAAGTTTTTAAATGGTTCTAAGTGCGTGGCAAATGGTTGTTCACTGATATTATTCCCTAACGCAAGGTTTAGACGGGTACAAGTCCCCTATTCCCTAATAGACTGACTTGAGATCGAACTGTGTAAAAGATCGAAATTGTCTGTAGGAAAAACGATAACAGTATGCACACACAGACAAACACACGGAGGCACACACTCATATATATATATATATATATATATATATATATATATATATATATATATATATATATATATATGTATGTGTGTGTGTGTGTGTGTGTGTGTGTATATATGTATAATTATTTATATATTATATGCGCGGTACTTATTAGAAAATATCAGAGAGAGAGCTAATATATTTGTTGATTTTGAGTTTGCGACCCTGGGTTTCACGCTTTTAGCGATCGTCAGCGTGAAACCCAGGTCACAAACTCACATCTATCCAACTAAATATATATATATATATATACAAGTATATAATTGGTGTATACGGAATGAATTCCAATAACCAACAATTGCTATTTTTAAAAGAGTGCTCAATACAAAGTAGAGCAGATATAATTATTTATCTAAAAAATTTATAACATAAGTATGTTATAAAATCACTACAAAAATAGCCATTTTGTTTCAACACTCCTGGTGTCTTATGAAATGATGATATTATAACATGTTTATGATATAATTTTTTAAATAAATAATTATATATATAATAATATAATAAATAATTATATATATTTGTTTCTTGCGCTATATATTGAGCGTTATTTATATATATATATATATATATATATATATATATATATATATATATATATATATTAGACACACACACACACATATATATATATATATATATATATATATATATATCAATGAGAGGAAACTCTCTCATTTAGCTGATTGATATTCGGTATCCAGACTCCAGAGTTTTGTAGATAGACTTGTCCGTCCACACTTCAGGGGGTATCATCAAATTATATATAATTGTGCTTTTTGTCTACACGTTTTGCCTATATATATATATATATATATATGTGTGTGTGTGTGTGTGTGTGTGTGTGTGTGTGTGTGTGTGTGTGGTGTGTGCGTGCGGGCGAGTGCGGCCGTATGTGTATAATTTTATTTAGTTTAGATATTAAAACAAAAACATGCTAAAAATCGCTACATGATTCCACTCGTATTTCAACATCACAAATGTGTCACTTCAAGGATTTCAAACCACTGGCGAACAATATCAATATATATATATATATATATATATATATATATATATATATATATATATATATATATATATATATATATATGCGTATATATAAACATATATATGCGTGTATATATAAATTATATTTCTGATATATATATATATATATATATATATGTAGGGTGTTTGAAAAGTTATAGGCTAGACACATATCCCAAAATCCGAGAAAATATTCAAACGACAGAATTTAAAAAAAAAATTAAAATTCTTGGTTCGGCTGAGAACTTTCAAGAACCCACATATTTATTTCTCTCTCTCTCTCTCTCTCTATCTATCTATCTATCTATCTATCTATCACTCTCTCCATCTATATAACTATAATTTCTCTCCCTCTGCCTCTCCCTCTATCTATCTAAATATATTATATATTTCTATTTTTGTCAACATGTACAAAATTCTTTTTTGTCGACATGCACAGTAATGAAAAACAAAACGTACGAACAAAATATTGACTATATTATATTAGTATATATTAGTATATACTATAGTAGAATATATTGACTATACAAACATATCAATAATAACATATCAACTTACTGTATATCTACTTTCACAGCTCCTATATATATATATATATATATATATATATATATATATATATATATATATATATATATATATATGTGTGTGTGTGTGTACATACATCCATATGCATAATTGTTGTTTTATTTTTATTTTATCTCGAAATAACGTCTATTTGAAACCATGCTTTTCTATATGTGGTCGAGGTGCAGTGTTTCATCTCGCTCTGTGAAACTATATACTTAATAAACACGTAGATGTACACACACACACACACACACACACACACACACACACACACACACACACACACACACACACACACACACACACACACAAACAAACAAGGAGTTTATGTCAAAGTACCAACTAAGGTGGGGGAAAGACTAGAAAAAGTCAGAGGGGAATAAAAAACAAAGGAAACCTCTCTGCCTCTCTCTTTCTCTCATTCTCCCTCTGTCTTCACCCTCTTTTCTCTCACTCCCCTTTCTCATTCTTCTTTCTTTGATTTTTTTTCTATATTTTTTTTCAATTTTTAAACTTATCTTCCTCCCCCAACGTTCCCTTGCTCACAGCAGTGGAACGTCTGTATCACCCCCACGAGGCAGAGTTGCGTAGGGGCGGCTGTAAAGTAATAACAAACGATTCTCCTTATAGAGAGCCTTTATCACGTCAACTTGGCTTGTTTGAGGTTTTTGGTCTTGATTTTGACCTTTTTTTTTTCTCTTCCCGTCATACTTTTGCTTTGCATTTTTCATTCTTCTTCTTCTTCTTCTTCTTCTTCTTCTTCTTCTTCTTCCGTTTCTTTTTCCCCACTTCTTCTTCTTCTTCTTCTTCTTCTTCTTCTTCTTCTTCTTCTTCTTCTTCTTCATTTCCTCTTCTTCTCATACTCTTCTTTTCTTCTTCTTCTTCTTTTTCTTTTTCGTCTGTTTCTTTATCCACACTCCCTCTTTCTCTTCTCATATTCTTCTTCTTCTTCTTCTTCTTCTTCTTCTTCTTCTTCTTCTTCTTCTTCTTCTTCTCATACTCTTCTTCTTCTTCTTCTTCTTCTTCTTTTCTTCTTCTGTTTCTTTTTCCCCATTTCCTCTTCTTCTCATACACCTCTTCTTCTTTACTTCTTTTCTTCTTTCTTCTTCTTCTTCTTCTTCTTCTTCTTCTTCTTCTTTATCCACACTTCCTTTTTTTTCTTCTTATATTCTTCTTCTTCTTCTTCTTCTAATCCATTTAATTTTATTTCGCTCCCTAATTCTCTTTTCGCGTTTTTTTCCCAGTACTCCTCACCATCCTCTTTTTCTTCCTTTTCGTCCAATCCTCCACCCCTTTCTTCTTCTTCTTCTTCTTCTTCTTCTTCTTCTTCTTCTTCTTCTTCTTCTTCTTCCGTTTCTTTTTCCCCACTTCTTCTTCTTCTTCTTCTTCTTCTTCTTCTTCTTCTTCTTCTTCTTCTTCTTCTTCTTCTTCTTCTTCTTCTTCTTCTTCTTCTTCTTCTTCTTCTTCTTCTTCTCTCGTTATATCCACCCCTTCTTTATCTTCTCTTTAATATTATTCATCCCCTATCTATTTTTTCTCCCTTTTTCTATTCCCACTTCTTCTTGTTCCCTTTCCTTCCTATTTCTTCTTCTTCTTCTTCTTCTTCTTCTTCTTCTTCTTCTTCTTCTTTCATCTCCCCTAGCGCAAGCCAGATAAGACCGAACTGATCTGTCGGGGTTCCCTCCCTCTAGTAAGCTGTTAACATAAGTGATTGCGTCGAGATAAGCCTTATTTCATTCGGCTGTTTAGGACTAAAGGCAGGGATCGGGCTTGCATTTACTTGCTTCATCGCTCCATCCAACCTCGTCATAACAGCCCGGCGCTTGGCTCGATTATTACAATAATAGTCAAGTTTAATCACCAGCTGACATCAATACGTAACCCAACCAACTACCGACCGTAAGCAGTAAAGCAACGCAAAGGCCTCCTCGTAGGCGACGAATAAGAGACGTTTATAGAACTCTCTAATTAGAGAGGTTAATTGTGTAACAAAATTATTATGCCTCAGAAATCTCATCACTGTTATTATATCCATTAAAGCAGCAATCTGTCACATTGTAAACAACAGTATGGTTATTTATTTTATTTTATTTTTTATAAGTAGCAAATGGTGTTTATCTTTGTGGCGAATTATCTGATACACCCAGTTGCCGTTAGGGGTTCCCATGTGTTACTGTTTAATTAACAGATTTTTCACTTCCAACCTTATAAGTAATTTGTTATAGCCCACGTCCTGTTTTTGAAATATTATTCACTGTGGTTGGCTTGTGTACATATTACAACCGCTTAGGCGAACGCAGTTTTAACAACATAAGATATGCAGACGACACAGTGTTTATAGCAGGCGCTGAAAGGAAACTAACTGTAGGAACTCCTAGGGAAGGCACTAAAGGGAAAGCGGGAAGAAAAGACTAACTATCACTTGTAAGAAGACAGGATGCATGGTTGTCAGAAAAATGAACAACCCAAACGGAGAACAACGAATTAGAGACACAAAAATCAAGCATGTACAAAAATTTAAATACCTAGGTAATATTTTAACAGAGACCAGAAAATGCGGCACCGAAATCCGAAGACATATTGGAATAGCGAAAAGATGCCTTCCAAAAGCTAAGAAAAGTATTAAGAAACAGGAAAATACCTAGGAAGTATTTTAACAGAGAACGGAAAATGCGACACCGAAATCCGAAGTCGCATTGGAATAGCGAAAGGTGTCTTCCAAAAGCTAAGCAAAGTATTAAGAAACAGGAAGATACCTAGGAAGTATTTTAACAGCGGACGGAAAATGCGACACCGAAATCCGAAGGTGCATTGGAATAGCGAAAGATGCCTTCCAAAACCTAAGCAAAGTATTAAGAAACAAGAAAATACATAGGAAGTATTTTAACAGAGATCGAAAAATGCGACACCGAAATCCGAAGGTGCATTGGAATAACGAAAGATGCCTTCCAAAACCTAAGCAAAGTATTAAGAAACAGGAAAATACCCAGGAAGTATTTTAACAGAGATCAAAAATGCGACACCGAAATCCGAAGACGCATTGGAATAGCGAAAGATGCCTTCCAAAACCTAAGCAAAGTATTAAGAAACAGGAAAATACCTAGGAAGTATTTTAACAGTGGACGGAAAATGCGACACCGAAATCCGAAGAAGCATTGCGCTAGCGAAAAGATGCCTTCCAAAAGCTAAGCAAAGTATTAAGGAACAGAACAACAGAAAAAAGTAAAATGTACTGAACTTTCATGTGATACCGACCGTCCTATATGGCTGGGACTGATGGGCGATCTCCTCACAGACGGAAAAGCGACTTAAAACAACAGAAATGTGGTTCTACAGAAAGATGTTGAGAATACTATAGACTAGACACGTGATCAACAAAACAAAAACGCACGCTTATACTCAAAATCAGAAAGATCCAACTGAAATTTTCACGGTACGTAATGAGGACAGAGGGCTTGGGAAATTTAACCCTCACAGGGCATATTTGAGGCAGAGGAAACAGAGGAAAGCAGCACGTAACCTACCTAACGAGCTTGTTTGAATGATTGGCAGAAGAGGGGAGGTATTGTAAAAAAGACAAACTTTATTAAGAAAGGAGAGGAAATTGTGGAGAGCCATGATCAACAATGCCCTGAAGTGACATGACACATAGAAAACGAAGGATTAGTTGAGAAGCTATTCGGCGTCAAAATATACAAGTTGGACTCAAATCTCAGTGAACTTTTATATATATATATATATATATATATATATATATATATATATAGGTACTTTTGCATCTCAGAATGTGCATTATTATTATTATTATTATTATTATTATTATTATTATTATTATTATTATTATTATTTTCTTTGATTTCTGGTGTGTACTCATTTCTTTCCGGATCCCAATCAGGGACCTAAGGTCAGAAAAGGCATGATAACATTTTTCCCTGAACAGTTTTAGAAAAAAAATCGCACATATTTTATATAGATGAAGCCGTTCGTAAGGTGTGCGTTGTACTCGTGAGAACAATTTTTTTGTATTTCTTTAAGGCATGGGTTATCAGAGAGTCCCTTAATGAGTCTAATAGAATCTTTTCCAACCAATCCGAGGGCTCCAACTACAACTGGAATTACTGATGTCCTTATGTGCCACATTTTCTAGATTTCGATTTCAAGGTTCTTGTATTTTGATAGTTTTTTTTTAAGATCTTCAAAGATACGTTACAGTCCACAGGGACAGCCATATCAATAAGGAGACACATTTTGTCTTTGCGGTCTCTAACCACAATGTCAGGGCGATTAGCTTTGATTGTTTTATTATTATTATTTTTATTTTCTTTGATTTCTGGCGTTTACACATTTCTTTCCGGGTCCCGCCCAGGGACCTAAGGTTAGAAATGGCAGCATAACACTTTCCACTGACAAAAAAAAAAAAGAATTAAATTACATAGATAAAGCCCTTCGTAAGGTGTGGGCTGTACTTGTCAGAACAATTTTTTGTATCTCCTTGAGGCATGGACTTCCAGGGATCCCTTCAATTAGTCTACTGCAATCTTTTCTAGCCAGTCCTAGGGCTCCAACTACAACAGGGATTGGTGATGTTCCCATATGCCACATTTTCGAGATTTCTATTTCAAGGTCCTTGTATTTTGACAGCTTTTTGAATATCTTCAAAGATACATTGCAGTCAGCAGGGACTGCCATATCAATAAGGAGGCATCGTTTTTGTTTGTGATCTTTAATAACAATATCTGGCCGGTTGGCTTTTATTGTTCTGTCAGTGTGTATTGTGTAGTCCCATAGAATTGTAACAGGTCCTATCTCCGTAACCGGGTCTGGGTGGTGTTCATACCATTTTCTTTCAGTTTCCTTTATTATTATTATTATTATTATTATTATTATTATTATTATTTCCTTCGGTTTCTGGTGCAATCTCATTTCTTTCCGAGTCCAAACCAGAAATCTAAGAGTAGAAATGTCATCATGACATTTTCAATTGATCATTTTTTAACGCCGTAACCCAGCAAAAAAAATTAAAAAAAAACAAAAAAAAACTATAGAATACACATATTTTAAATAGACAAAGCCATTCGTAAGGTGTGAGCTGTACTTGCCAGTAGATATTTTTGTTGTATTTCTTTCAGGCTTCGACGACCAGGGATTCAATGAGTCTATCGGGACCGTTTTCAGTCAATCCGAGGGCTCCAACTACAACTGTAATTGTCGATGTCCTCACGTGCCACATTTTGGAGATTTCGATCTCAAGGTCCTTATACTTTGATAGTTTTTTTGACGATCTTCAAAGATAAATTGTCTTGTCAGAAAGAAGGTGCATTCTGTTTTTGTCGTCTCTGATTACGCTCTCCGGGTGATTAACTTTGATTGTTCTGCTTGTGTTTGTTATTATTATTAGTAGTATTAGTATTAGTAGTAGTGGTAGTAGTAGTAGTAGTAGTAGTAGTAGTAGTAGTAGTAGTAGTAGTTTCATCCCCGTCGCTTTGCTGACGGCAGGATGAACAAGTATCAAAGCACAATACGACACTTCTAAGAAAATATATTCAGTTTAAATATAGGAGTCATAAAAGCTGATTTCAAAGGGCTTGCATATTTCAGCTTATTCACTTTTTCCTGTTATCCAATGGTTGTTGCCACACAGAAAAAAAAATTAGCCCTTTCAGTTACATTAAAATTGTGTGTGTGTGTGTATTTTATTTCAAAGACAGACCTAAATATTTTGACAAAGTACTTTTAAGATTAATTTCATTCATTACGGAATAATTTATTAAAAAAAATATTCTATAAAAACTTATAGTTATTTGATTTCTTTAAGGTTTGCAAAAAAAAAAGTTTTTTATCTTGTCTCCAACTTTATGATTTTATTGCTCAGCCCAAGGTAAGTGTTGTATAGTCTGTGCGCGTGTGGAATGTATTATTCCGATGTCTCATTTCAAACTCAGTGAAAGTGTATACGTGTGTGCACGAGCGCCCGCGCGCATGTGTGTGTGTGTGTGTGTGTGTGTGTGTGTGTGTGTGTGTGTGTGTGTGTGTGTGTACATGAAATAACATAACTGCATGTAAATCAATTACGCACAACATGCATTAGATACGCGCATATCGTAGTGTGTGACGGACAGAAAAGCAACAGTTAT
This sequence comes from Acanthosepion pharaonis, assembly GCA_903632075.3. Classification (NCBI taxonomy): domain Eukaryota; kingdom Metazoa; phylum Mollusca; class Cephalopoda; order Sepiida; family Sepiidae; genus Acanthosepion; species Acanthosepion pharaonis. The sequence goes on from CAHIKZ030000416.1 coordinate 527,496, forward strand.
GATATAGATTCTTGCTTCTATTCCTCTCGTGCTTCGGGGACATCTTCCGCGTTAATGGTTACAACTTGACGAAACGATCTTTGTAGTGGTGTTACCCGGATGCCAAACGTTCTCGAGCGAGCATATTCTTTCACTCCTGTTTCAACTATCTTTTTACGTACACACACCCAAACACACACACACACACACACACACACACAAATTGTACAGGTTTCGATGTTCCTTTTTTTTTAACAGCTTGGGAAAAAGGAGTTGAGAGGATATCCCCATTGACTGCAAACCGTATATATTTTGAGCAACACGAGACCTACACACATCATTTATTACCAAATCACATTGAGAAACTAAATATGGCGAACTGAAAGTTAGTCGTGAGAACCTGTCTATTGTAAGAATTTAATATTGGATTTAAAAGCAAACAAACAGAAGAAAAAGCTCTTAGATGATGTCCGTTTTCAGAATACAATGACCACACTGCTCGAAAGTAATTCAAAAGGCTTTCAATTAGAATTTCAATTGATTCACTTGAAGAGACACTTTTTTCTTACTAAATGCCACCTAATAAAAGGCTCGAGTGTCACTAAAAGCTAGAGTCTTAAAGCCGAAATATTAACGATCAATGATGTGTCTGATATGAAGAGAAGAAGATCGTAGTAAGAAATGAAGATTAGGAGGATAGGGAGGATAGATAACTGTTGAACCATGACTTGAAGCGATCAAGCTTAAAATGTTTAGGGAAATCTCTCCTACGATTGATTGATTTTTTTTTTTGTTTTTTTTGTTGTTTTTTTGTTGTTTTTTGTTTTTGTTTTAACGACCTATCAAACTTTTTATTTGAAACCATAAAATATTTTTAGATTAAAAGAATTTTTTTATTTTTTTTTGAAAGATAATAATGATTTACTGATACAAGTCCTCCTAAATAACGCATCGTTGTGAAGGAGTGGTAGATTCATACATTACCAAAGGTTATTTGCGGTTGACTGAATATAACAAACCCGACTGGACTTAGAGACTCGGCTCTCCGATCTCAAATTCCGAGATGCTCTCCAGTGTTAAATAACAGCTTAACGGATTATTATTTTTAAGTGAAGTGTATCTAGGCTCCGACTTCCGAAAGTTGATATTCGGGGTCAGATGTGAGCCATAACAGGGAAGTCGATTTTCATTGGCTGAGCTAGCGTGGGAAATATAGATAGGAGAAAAGGTTTCGACAGGTTGGTTTTTACCCGTCAAACGAGGTAGACGTGTTCTCTTTCGTGTCCGAAACGGCTCCCCAGTGATGGGGGGTGACCCCAACTGGATAGTTAGATAATTTATATGTCGACATGAGTAATAAAAGTAGGTTAAAATTTGAAGTCTTTTATTGCTGAACCCAACAATTAGCGGTCGCCGGCAGAGAGAAGACGAGATGAGACCACGCTCACCAGGGGGCTATGTAACATACAATACCTCACCCCAACATCCAAGCTTACAAAACCCAGCATTTACAAGCGATCACCCATCTAGATACTGTCTAGACTTGACGTTTCTTAACTTCGTTGATCGTACGAGAAGCGGTGTTTCAATGTGATATGGATGTAAGCCCTGTACAACGAATTGTCAGTTCTTGAGAAAAATCTGAGTGGAACTTTCATTTTATATTTGGAACACGGCGGAAATGAGAGCGTTGGCGAAAACAAACAGAGGACATGAATTGGATATTTTCCATATGTACAGGGTCTTTCCATTAAAACTCAAGAGAGATCCCCATACATCTTAAAATGCAGGAGGAAGGCTAGTTCACAAATATATCTGCCTCAGAAACCTGATAACAATGGCAGCCAACTAGGCAGTTTTTACAGCTACAATCTCAGAGGTCCCCACGTAGTTGCAAGAGGACGGCCTCGCAGTTGCTCAATCGAGTGCACAGTAGAAAGTATTAATTCACATGCTTTCGACCACCGTCTTCAACTTCACTCGACCATTTAGTAGAAATGGAGGATAATGGAAGGAAATAAAAAATCCAATTCTCAAAAATTGAAACAATTCATCGTACAGTAAGTTATTAAACCAAGTGTCACATATCGGCAAATGTTCGATAAATGGACGGTGGTCCACTTCATGGCAGATACAACGGGGGCAGTTGTTATGGTTGAGAATTCTTGGTTAATTTTGATGTAGAAAGGAGAACGAGATAAATCTGTACATTGTGATTTACTAAAAGTAGCTTAGATGTGACACAAAGCCTCAAATATTATGCTGCAATTGATATCGCAAGGTAAGCTTGTTAACCAATACACCATTTCGAAGTGGCCAAAATCTGTTTTTTTTATCCCAATCAGTTCATATCTATCGTAGTCTATAGGAATCTTTCTAATTCTATCTATCTATCTATCTATCTATCTATGCTTATATCTTTTTTAATCTGTTCATATCTCTTTATCTATTCCGCTAAGTTCATATCTATCTATCTATCTATATATATATATATATATATATATATATATCTCACTTTGTTCATATCTATCTATCTATCTATCTATCTACCTATCTATCAATCTAACTATCTATCTATCTGCTTATATCTTTTTTAATCTGTTCATATCTCTTTATCTATTCCGCTAAGTTCATATCTATCTATCTATGTATCTATCTATCTATCTCACTTTCTTCATATCTATTTATCTATCTATCTATCTGTCGGCTTATATCTTTTTTAATCTGTTCATATCTCTTTATCTATTCCGCTAAGTTCATACCTATCTATCTATCTATATATATATATATATATATATATATATATATATATATATATATTTGTTCATGTTCATATCTATCTATCTATCTATCTATCTATCTATCTATCTATCTATCTATCTCAGTTCATTCATATCTATCTGAATTCATTCTATCTATCTATCTATCTATCTATCTATCTATCTATCTATCTATCTATCTAAGGCTGTTCATTATCTAAGTCTGTTCATTATCTATCTATCTATCTCACTTTGTTCATATCTATCTATCTATCTATCTATCTATCTATCTATCTATCTATGCCTTTTTATATCTATCAGTTCGTTCATATCTATTTCATTCTGTTCATATTTATCTGTTTGCTTGAATCTCTATATCAATCTGTTTATATATATATATATATATATATATATATATATATATATATATATATATATATATGATAGATAGATAGATAGATAGATAGATAGATAGATAGATAGCCAATCTCAAATCAGAGGAAAGAGCAGAAAAGAAGCTTTTTTTTTCCTGCAATGAATCCCAAGATAGTTCAAATGGGTCACCGCCATATTTTACAAGCGTTGGCCGCCATATTCAGATTTAGATTTCGCCTGAAAATAACAATAAACTGAAAGATGGCGCGGAATAGAAATATGAAAAAGGAAACCATATGTACAAGTCATTATTAAAATTCTGTTTTAAACGCGGTATCTCTTTCACATACACACACTGAATTACGTGAGCAGACAAATTGAGCAAGATCAACAAACACTTTTACATTCATGACGATTCATATTACAGATGGTCATATGCACATTCTATGAATTTTGCCTTTTTTTTTTTCGTTTTTTAACCATTATACATTTTCGCTCTGTGTGTATGTGTATGTATGTGTAAGCAAGTCAGAGAGAGAACGATGGCAGACTAACTACAAAGAGATTTAGATATAAAAACAAGATTGAAGTAAAAAAGTAAATTCACAATAATCTCTCTATATGTCTTTCTGTTTGTCTCACGCTTTTCTTTATCTATATATCACAGTCTCATCGTATCTAAAATTATTATTTTTCTATCGCTCAGTTTTCCTATATCTATCTATCTATCTATCTATCTATCTATCTATCTATCTATCTATCTAAGACTAATCATTATCTATCTATCTATCTATTTGTCTGTCTGTCTTTTCATTATCTGTAGATCACAATCTCATCGTATCTATGTAAAATTATGTAATATCTATCTATCTATCGCTAACAGTTTTCCTATATCTATCTCTCTATTTGTATGCCTGTCTATGCCAGGTGGTTCATTATTCATCTATCTATCTATCTATCTATCTATCTATCTATCTATCTATCTATCTATCTATCTTAGTCTGCTCATTATCTATCTATCTATCTATCTATCTATCTATCTATCTATCTATCTATCTTAGTTTGTTCATTATCTATCTATCTATCTATCTGTTTGTCTCAGGCTTTTTATTTTCTATATATCACAGTTTGATCTATCTAAAATTATTTATCTATCTATCGCTCACCGTCTTCATCTATCTTATCTATCTATGACTATCATTATTATATCTATCTATCTATCTATCTATCTATCTATCTATCTATCTATCTATCTATATATATATATATATATATCTGTTTGTCTCAGGATTTTCATTATCTATACATAGCAGTCTCATCGTATCTATCTAAAATTCTTTATTATTTATTTATCGATTGGTGTCTCTCTCTCTCTCTCTCTCTCTCTCTCTCTTTTTAATCATTTCACTCCAAACATATCGATAATGCCAAAAACAGGAAATAAAAGATATGCTTCTACTTTTGTCCAAAAGACGCAGAAGGAGTGTGAACTGGACGATAGGCGAAGCTATCTACCCATATTATCTATCTATTATAGTCTCTTCATACCTATGTAAAACTCTTCATTATCTCTCTCTTGATCACGATTTCTCCATATCTACCTGTCTCATTCTGTTTATATCTATCTATTTCAGTTCATATATATTTTAACCTGCTCGAATCTATCAATCTGTTCATATCTCTCTGCCGATCTATCCCACTAAGTCCCTATCTATCTATCTATCTATCTATCTATCTATCTATCTATCTATCTATCTATCTATCTCGGTCTTTTCAGGATCTATCTATCATTCTGTGTGTCTGTCTATTTATCTAACTATCTATCTATTTAAGTCTCTTCATTTTCTATCTATCTAAATCTCTTCATTATCTATCTATCTATCTATCTATCTATCTATCTATCTTTCCAAGTCTCTTCATTATCTATCTATCTATCTCGATCTTTTCAGGATCTATCTATCATTCTGTGTGTCTGTTTATCTATCTAACTATCTATCTAAGTCTCTTCAGTTTCTATCTATCTAAATCTCTTCATTATCTATCTATCTATCTATCTATCTATCTATATCTATCTATCTATCTATCTATCCAAGTCTCTTCATTATCTATCTATCTATCTATCTATCTATCTATCTATCTATCTATCTAAGTCTCTTCATTATCTATATATCTGGGGGGGGGTCGGATCTTATTTATAATATCGCACTTCATTTCCAAAACTTGGTTGATTTGTTCGCAAAAATACAACTTGTTATATTTTTTCCTCCCCTTCTATTACCCTTCTCATCCCTTCTATGGCATATTTATTTCCTTAGTTCATTTCCATATTTCTGCTAAGGATAGACCTTTCAACACACACGCACACACACACACACACACACATATATATATATATATATATATATATATATATATATATATATATATATATATATGTATGTATGTATGTATATATAATTCTTCATCTCTGACTCATGTCTGCAATAATAATTGACTCGGGTTCAAACTCTAGGATTGGCCATTTACAACTTGGACGATTCCCACACCCCAGAGCCCAGTGATTATTATTATTATTATTATTATTATTATTTTTTAATTATAGTATATCCATCCCCGTTAGGCCTGCGACTATTTCTTTTATGTAAATTTGTTTATTATTTTAATACTTATGTGCATCCGTAGCGTTTCTCCCGGATCTGTTCACATCTAGCGTATCCGGGTACATATGCACTTACGTCTACTAACGTTACTTGCTTCGTATTTTTTCTTTTTTTTTTTTTGTCCTTTTTTTTTTTCTGGGCAGATGTTTATTAGATTGTTATTTCACTCCCTAGCATTTATATGCTTATTCTGTGTCCGTGTTGGGTCAACGTACTTACGCGTGTACAAGCATACGACATGTTAATCTGACATTACACACTTCTTGTTCCTTTCTTTTTATAAAAAAATGAAACTGCATATTTGAGACATGCGCACTAACATCCATTTGATTTTTAAAAAAGAATTTATTAGGCACGTTTGAATACGAAAGCAAAATCTCTTTTTTTTCTCAGCATGGGGACGTTCATGGCTATCCACAACTTCCTGTCTTCTGTTGCTCAATGCATGTATGTCGTTTACTACGCATCTTTCTCTCGTTGTCAGTCAGTCAGTTAGTTATGTGTCATGAGTGATACACGCTTAGGCGATCATGTATCTTTCGATACATGACTGAAGAGGCAGATTATTTTTCCCGCAGTTAGTTGCGGTAGACCAGTTACCATCCATAGAACCCGATCTGTCCTGCTATTTACCCATAGCGGGGGGTGGAGAAGAAGAGGATTCATACATTTCCCAAGGGTATTAGCACGTAAGTGAATGTAATAGATTCGACTGAAATTCTAGCTCTCCGATTCCTCAATCCCAGCCGCTATTCATTAAAATGGGCAGTATATAAGCAAATAAGCTCACCAAGAACTTGCCAGAAGGAAGCCACTTCATGTTGCTAAGAAAGTGACTGGAGACAAGATGCCTGGTCAGGATCGATTGTATTACAGACTCTTCTTTGGATTTTGTCAAGAATCTCGAGATGTACAACAGGAGCATCAGACCAGATATAGCAACAGTGTTCAACACACGGACGAATGCTACATTTATTTATGTGCAAGATGGATTCTGACGCGAAAACTTTTTTTGGCACAGTAGACATTTAACTCGATATAGTCTCTTCACTTAATGTTAGTGGATCACGTTGTTACGGTTTTTTTGTGAATATATGCATATAACTAGTGAGCGAGTCAAAATGACTTAATTCCCTTTATAGACGACCAATAGAAGGTTGACCAATCAGAAGCCGCAGAACATTGTATCCGTCGTGTATAAAGGCGGCCATCTTTCTTTTAACCTACCGGAATGACCAGAGCCAACATGTCAGGCGAACTACTTTGGTGTGATATCCACTGCGAACCTGCACTACGCTTTCCTACTGTCTCCGAAATATTCACTGCCAACCTCTGGATTCTATACTCGAAGACGACCGTCATGAAAATGTCTAACACACGTGAGGCCAAGAAGACGTACAGTGTTGCTCTTCTAGAGTTTAGCATCAGCCATATTGATGATAGGCAGAAAGGTTTTTGTTTGTTTTTTGTTTTTTTTTTTTGGGGGGGTTTCTTGTGGTGATTAAATGAAAGCAGTTTTGTTTTGCAGGCGTTAAAATCCATTTCTTGCTCCAGTTAACAACTGATTGGAGGCCTTTTTCAAGAGTCGATACCAGAATTACTTTTTTTCGGATCCCGTTGGAGTTGCTACTAGAACAGTGTCATTTGCATAAACGCCTAGTTAAGAACTGGTGACATAAGAAAGATCTACCCAGAAAGCGTTTTCCACAGCTCTGTTTTGTAAAAGAGACTCCTGTGAGGTTGCTTTCCGCATCGCTATCTTTTCTTCAAGTCTAGGGTCAACACTTATCTATCCTACATATCCTCATGATATGCATTGATTACTTTCTTCCTATTAGCTCTTACTAAAACCCCATTCAGTAGACCTCTACTCTGAGTGGCTTTTGAGCGTTGTATCCGCTGAATATTAGTATTAACAATATACTGAAGGCATGAGTAGCAAGGGGGAAGGAGTAAAGAACCTACTTAACTAGTCTGAGTGAAACAGAAAAGGGGAAAATGATGATAAAAGAAATATATATAGATCAAGAAAAGGCAGTACGTTGTGGAGACCTCCAATCAGTGCTTAAATAGGGCAAGAAATGGCTTGTAAATTTTAACGCCTTCAAAACAAAACCTTTTCTGTCTGTCATCATCATGGCTGATGCTAAACTTCAGAGGCAGAAGGTCAAAAATAGCGATGAAGAATCAAAAATAGCGTAGGTCAATGGATAGAGCCCAGTGGAAAACGAGCGTTTTTATGAAATGATCTAGAACCGTGTCCGTTCAATACGACATTCATTACTTGATTGGTTAGGGACGATTCGCTTAGATCAAATATACGTCCCGTAACACCGTTGCCCCCGTGCTTTCGAAGAAAGCCAGCATGCTAAACCCTGTCGAACGCCTTCGAGATACCTAGAGCCACCGCCCAATCATCGCCATTCTTATCTAATACTTGATAGATAACTTCAGAGATGGCCGTTAAACAAGTCGGGGATAGTCGTGGTGAAACGGAAGCCATCTTGTTTGTCCGAAAGGAGGTCGTGCGAAGTAAGATGCTTAAGGAATTTGGCATTGATTAGGGCTCGAGGACTTTGCTGAAAAGATTTAAGTGACTAATAGGGCGATAATTTGAAAGGTCAGAGAGTTCTCCGGAGTTCTTAAAAAACAGGAACTACGGAGGAGGACTTCCAACAAGCCGGAAAGCTGGAAGCAGCGAGGCGTTTGTTGTAAAGTTTGTACCTGAAAGTCAACTTTAGCTAAATTCTAGGCACCTGCGGGTTTCTGTTGTCTGTTATTTCATTCAGCAGATTGTTAAATCTCTACACCTTGGAGGCAGAGCTTTCATTTTATTCTAGAATTTGGGTACGTGGGGTGTTATTATTTTAAAATGTATTCCCAAAGTCTGAAGTAGTAAAATGAAAAGAAAGAAGCCATAACAACCAGAAAAGAAAGACAGAAAAGGAAGGAAGGAAGGAAGTGGGAAGGAAAGGAAGGAAGGAAGGAAGGAAGGAAGGAAGGAAATTGCTATTATTATTATTATTATTATTATTATTATTATTAAATGTATGTTTTATGACATAAAATTTGATGGAGCGCGAGCAAATTTTAATTCCAGTCTTACTATTTAACTCATAGATAGGGGGACAGAAGAGGGGGAGTCATTTTTTTCTTTTTTTTCACAAATTAAATCGTTGTTATGATTGTCTTTCTGATTAAATATTTGTTATTGCTACCATTATACATTTATTCCCCCCCCCCACGTAAAGGTTCGCTCTTTACCTGTTGATACAACGGGTCTCATACGATCACCAAAGTTAAGCAACATCGAGCCTGGTCAGCACTTAAATGGGTGACTGTAAGTAGAGTTATAATGGATAACGGCACTGAATGTGAAATAATTTATTTGTTATGTCCGTAAATGTAGTTTTTCCCCACCCAAGGGCGGAAACTATACCTAGTATTTATCTCACTCCCCAAAGGAAAAGGGCTATGGCACAATGTCGATATTTAACAGTCCCCCCCCACGAGGGATGTATATGGCACAAGGCCGAGTTCAACGTGGGTTTCTCCGAGCCCATAGGCTCGGCCAAAAATATTCCCTTAAAACCAGCATAAGCGGGTTCGGGATCTATCTACCTCCCCGTACGAAATTTTGCCCTTCGGCAAAGCCGCGTCCGGGTTCCTCTCTGCCAAAGCAGAGAGTTCGACAAAAGTCGCACACAGTCAGAGACTACGTGTCGAATTCCTCAATGCCTATTTAAAGTGGGGAGCCCAATCGCGGGTATATTGACCAAGGCCAGAAATTGCAGACTCATCGCAACCAACTTTCTCGCCAGCGTCGATAATTCACCGACACTATCTCTTTGGTGCAATGAGGGAGGTATTGCTGCAGGGTTGCAATCTCTCACTGGAGTTTGTCTGACCGAAGGCAGATACTACAATGAATTTATACAATTTCTTTTCTCTTGGAACGGTATTACTACCGATCCCCACTCTTTAGTGCATTCAGGGAGGTACTGCTGCGGGCAGCTATTCCCCAGTACCGGGCACCTTATAATATTTTCCATTGTCCTCTGTCCGAAGACAGAGAAACAATTGAGGGATAAAATGCAGGTTGTCCGCTCGAGGGCAGATACTACACTTAGTCTTTACTTATCACCCCACGCTGGTAGAATTTGACACAAGGTCAGTTTAATGTATGGATCCCGAGCGCGTGCACCCGGGCCAGGTCCCAAATTAACCCAGCCTCCGCGCGGCAGTACCTCGTGGGCAGCTATTTCCAAGGGACTGGTCACCTCTCAATAATAATTTCATTTGCGCTCTATCCACAGACACGCAACTAATAGATAAAAATGGTAGTTTGTCTGCCCTAAGGCAAATACAACACTTTCATCCCACCCTCAGTGCCAGGGAATGAATAAAAGCATCACTGGATTACCATAATCTGCTCGGTCAATGAATGTCGAATGTTTCCTTGCCGTGACCATAACCATTTGTCGGACTATTATATATATATATATATATATATATATATATATATATATATATATATATATATATATTGGACATTCAGGCCGGTAAATGTTATTTAATACTGTTTATTATAAACAGAGCATTTACTTAAATACTTGTATCTATAAAAAAAGAACGTTAAACATAAAAATGTCTTTAATAAATAAATTGTCGGACTTTATCCATTTCTTAATATATGACGTCATTTGTTTACATTTGATACGCCAGAGCAGTTATGAATGTACGAGATTCATGGAAGATTGAAGTTTATAAGCAGTAAATTCGACCTTGCCTACCGAACGCTCTTTTGTGGCCGAGTCGGTTAAGGCACGTCAGCGTAAATGACGGTTCAGTATAGGATGCAGGTTCTAATCCTGTCTAAGGACGAATATTTTCTATGAAAATTTCTCGGACATTCAGGCCGGTTTATTATAAACAGAGCATTTACTTAAATACTTGTATCTATAAAAAAGAACGTTAAACATAAAAATGTCTTTAATAAATAAATTGTCGGACTTTGTCCATTTCTTAATATATATATATATATATATATATATATATATATATATATATATATCGCTGTTGAACTGCTCAGCAACCTTGATATATTTGGAAAAGATATTAGAATAATCAAGAACCTATACTGGCAGCAAAAGTCTTGCATGCGGATAGAGAAAATTTCTACAAATTTAGAAAGGGGCGTAAGGCAAGGGTGTGTCTTCTCGCCGGACTTATTCAACTTATACAGCGTGGCAATTCTCAGAGAAGTGGAAATCATACCTGGATTCATCATTCGCGGCCAGTCTTAACAACATACGCAGATGACTCAGTGCTAATAGTAGAAACGGAACTGAAATTGCACAACCTCCTACAGAAGGTAAAGAAGGAGGGCGAGAAGAAGGGACTAAGCATAAACTACAAGAAGATAGAATTTATGATGAGTCCGAAATGCGATTTACAGGTCGGGGGCACTAAAATCAAGCAGGTGTGAAAATTTAAATATCTAGGAAGTGTTCTGACAGAGGACGGTAAGTGCGACGCTGAGATCCGAAGAAGTATTGGGATGACCAAAGATGCTTTCCAAAAGCTAAGAGAGTATTAGGAAACAGGAATGTTTCGTTGGTAACAAGGAAAAGAGTACTGAACTGCTACGTGATATCTGTCCTCCTTTACGGCAGCGAATGTTGAACGGTCTCCTCAAAGAGACTCGAGGCAACGGAAGTATGGCTCTACAGAAGGATGCTAAGGATATCATGAACCGAACGGAATGTGTGAGCAACGATGAGGTTTTGGTGAGAATGCAAACAAGGAGGAAGCTCATACTTAACATTAGGTAGAGGTAGATGAAATTTTTGGGACACGTAATGAGAAAGGACGGCTTGGAGAATCTGGTACTCACATGGCGGATAGAGGGAAGGAAAGACAAGGGAAAGCAACGCGTGACATACTTAGCGTGCTTAAGCAAGTGGGTGGCTGATCAAGGTCTGGGAGAAGTAGCAAGAGGAGAAAGCGTATCGAGAACTACAAGGGAGCGGAGGAAGTGGAGAGCCATGATCGCCTACGTCCTGAAAGGACACGGCACATAAAACAAAAGAATTCTGGACTCTTAATTTGAAACAGTAACTCTTAATGCTGTGTTCCATAAACAATTGGTTTATGTCACTCTTGATTCTTTACAACTTTTCAAACCGTCTGTTCTGGCACGTGATTTTGAAACGTGTGATCGGTGATGACGTCACTGTCGCACGCAATGAAGATGCCTTATAGGCCCCGGTGTCGGTGGAAGGACCTTCATTTACGCCCCAGACTTCATTAAATTAAAAAGATGTGGAGTTGTTAGGCCAGGATCCTTATCTTTGTTGGCTTTATCACAACATTTCGCCCGCTCTAATTTTAGCATATCTCTCTGACCGAAGTTTTCCCAACGGCTTGTCGCTATTATACTTTGATTCTGGGGTCGGCAACCTTCGCCCCCCCCCCCCTCGGGACACATCCGGCCCCCCGGGACACATCCGGCCCGCGAAGGATTTTTGTCCGGCCCGCCAGCTTAATACCTGGACACCAGTTAAGTTTATTAAGTTGCAGAAAAAAATATCATTTGGATTTAATTGACTTAAAATGCAACGAATTTTTAAAATCAAAATTTCATTCTGAATCCACTGATAGATAGATAGATAGATAGATAGATAGATAGATAGATAGATAGATAGATAGATAGATATGAACAGACTGAGATAGATAGATAGATAGATAGATAGATAGATAGATAGATAGATATGAACAGACTGAGATAGATAGATAGATAGTTAGATAGATAGATATGAACAGACCGAGATAGATAGATAGATAGATAGATAGATAATGAACAGAGATAGATAGATAGATAGATAGATAGATAGATAGATAGATAGATAGATATGAACAGATTGAGATAGATAGTTAAGTAGATAGATAGATAATGAACAGACTGAGATAGATAGATAGATAGATAGATAGATAGATAGATAGATAGATAGATAGATAGATAGATATGAGAGAAACACACTTCTACAAGAAATATGTTAAGATAAGCGGAAAATACAAAAGCCTATTGAATAATTCGAAAATGATGGCATCATTATTTGGAAGTACATAAACTTGTAAACAACTTTTTTCGGAAACGAAATATACTAAAAGTAGTCGTTTAAGAATAAGGTTAGATGATGACCACCCGGATGATGTTTTGCTCTTGTCATCGGCAAATATTTCACCTGATGTGACGAAGTTATCAAACAATAAGCAGAAACAAGTATCTCATTAAATGATTTGCCATTAGGCCACTTCCATTGCACTCCGGCTGGGTTTACCTTTACGATCGCCCCAAATGGGGGCAACTCGGGTGCGTTATTTCTAAATGTGGGGTCTGCGTTCGCGCTCACGCTGATAAGCAATGCAAAAAAAAAAGGCTTTTTTTTTTTTCTTTTTAAATTATAGAAATTATATTTGGGATTTTTCTAAGTACCTCGAATATCACTTAGCATTAACTTCGTTGTTTTTGTTTTTTTTCTTTAAACATTCAGACCAAGGCAACCTTCTGGACAAAGCAATCTGAGATCGACACATTTTTTTTTTTTAATACATTTGATATCATGGCCTTCCTCCAAGACAATGCATAGCTTTTCTGTCCCGCTCTTTCCAAAAGATTGCTGAGCCCTGCTTTGATCCTTGAAAAGTTAATCGACCATAAACACTTAAGGAGTAGCGTAACACTCCTGGGGAACGGTAACGTGAGAATTTATATGAGGGTAATGAAAACTTGCTTAGCCGTGAAAGTCCTTCGTGGTTGAGCAGTCGAAAAGTACACCACGCTATTTGGTGGTTTCTCCAATGTGAGAAAGTCCAAGAAGTCCTCCACCTAGCAATGCCATATCATCACCACACCAGCTGAATATAATAACTATGGATCCCCTGTCAACCCCAATTTTGGTAAATTAGCATTGATGCCTACAAGAAGGTCTATCAGTCTTTTAATAAATCTTGTCCTTAATCCTGTTGGGTGTCTAACCATCCTCATCACCAAAAAGCTTGGCCGGGTGTTTAATCGCCGATAACCCCACCATACGCCAGGTCGGAATAAAAATAAATGATACTACTTGCAACAAAAGAGGCGAACGGGTTAGATAACTCCCAATATTTAAAAGACTTCAAGGTTCATAACAAAGAAGTTCAATTGAAGCACTGGTTTCACAGTGGAGGCTTGTATTTTGTACTAAGTCGGTCCTAAAATAGGTTTGACGTACAAAACTTTAGGGACTTGATATAATAGATAATGATGCAGAGTAAATCTAGTTGTAGTCGCTGATACTTTAGTATCCGACTAACGGTCGTCCGGCATCGACTGACTGAGCGACCCACTGAGCGACTCAGCGACGATATTCAGTCACCCCCACACCACGAGGGCGTCATGTGGCACAAGGCCTTTTTAACGTGGGATCTCCGAGCCCGTGTGCTCGGCCAAAAATATGCCCTTTTAAAACCCGTATAAACGGGTTCAAGGTCGGTTTACCTCCCCGAAAGAGAATCCGCCCTTCGGCGTAGCCTCGTTCGGGTTCCTCCCCGCCCGAAAGCAGAGAGTTCAACCGGTCGTCCGACTTCAGACTGAACTCAGACCGAACCACTCAGCGACTCAGCGGCGATATTCAGTCACCCCCTCCCCACGCGGGCGTCATGTGACACAAGGCCTTTTTAACGTGGGATCTCCGAGACCGTCGCCCTTCGGCGTAGCCTCGTTCGGGTTCCTCTCCGCCCGAAGGCAGAGAGTTCAACCGGTCAGCCGGTCGTCCGACTTCAGACTGAACTCAGACCGAACCACTGACCAACTCCCTGAGCGACTTCCTCGTTACTCTAAACTACTCCTACTTATAATAGGTGGGAGAGTCCATTAACTATAGAATAGGGGTGTTCCACTATAACACACTTTTAACACTATCGCTCTATTTTTTAATCTCTCAAATAACAGGACTTACGGCCACATCACGTTGAAACACTGGTTCCCATACTTTCACCGAAGTTAAGCAACTGGTCAATACCTAGATGGATGACTGGCTGTGAATACCAGGTGCTGTAAGCTTGGATGTGCGGGTGGTGTAATGGATAAAGGCTCGTAATTGTTAACCGAACAGCAGAGTTCCAATTCCCGTTGGGTTCGTTATATTCACTTACGCGCAAATACACTTGATATTAATCCACATCGTCTTCCTTGAGCTATGGGTTAATTAGTAAGTCTTGTATCAATACCCTCATCAAATTCTTACAGAGTAAAACTTGTTTCTGGCTTTAAGTAACCTGCAAAAGTTTAATAAGTCGTAGAAAACGAATCAATCAATTTAAAAAAAAAAAAAGGAAAGAAAAAAATTTCTTGTCCCTTTTGTTACAATTTTTGGATACATTAGACTAGTGAGCCAACCCAAATGACTTGACTCACTTTATAGTCCACCAATAGAAGGTTAACCAATCAGAAGACGTAGAACATTCAATCCGTCGTGTATAAAGGCGGCCATTTTGTTTATCCTACCCGAATGTCCAGTGCCAGCTTGTCAGGCGAATAGAAACAGAAGGACGAACTATGCTCTGCTACCTTTTACCTAAATATCCACTGCTAACCTGGACAACGCTTTCCTACTGTCTTCGAAATATTCACTGCTAACCTCTGGATTCTATACTCGAAGACAACCGTCATCATGAATAACACCTTTAAATTAATTATAATAGATAATCTTTTGTGACTACAGCATTTTATAATGCCTTTAAAAACGGGCCATATCTCGTTGAAACACCGGTTCTCGTTCGATCACTGATGTGGTGACTTCCCTCTAATGAGGCTATTGTGGACACTTCCACTTACTATAAAGTAGTAGGAAACGTCGAGCTTGGTTAGTATCTAGATGGATGATGGGTACCTCTAGGTGATGTAACGGATTGCAAGCTTGTCTCGCTCAGAACTATTACGACTGAGTAGTGTGTTCGATCCTCACTGGGTACCCCATACTTTCGGCCTTGTGCCACATCTGAGCAACGCTTGGAAAATCAGTACCTAAATGGATGGCCGCTTGGAAATACCAGGCGATGTGAGCATAGATGAGCGGGGGCGTGTTGGTTAACGAGCCGGAATGAGAAATCGGGGAGCCGAGTTCGAAATTCAGTTGAGTTCGTTTACATTCATTTGGGATTTTTTTTTTTACTTGTAGAATAACTAAAACTCTGTGGCGCACTTTTAATTTTAATAAGGAAAAATGATTCATGGAATTTGAAGTATTCCTTTAGAACGGCAAAAAGGAAAGTATTATCCACTCCTTCTTAAAGATTAAGGAATTTAACACCTAGTTTCAAATATCAAATAACAAAGACTTAGACATGGAAGCCATGTCCTTGGAGTCTCTAGCTTTTATTAAAAATAAAGATTTTTTTTTTTAAATATAAAAGTAGGGACCTTCACAAAAAAAAATGCGTTTAAAAATTATTTTTTTTTAAATGAAAAATCTTTCTTTCTTTAAAATGAATTTTTTAAATATGAAAAATATTTCTTGAAACTTTTATTTCTGTTTTAATTTCAAGCTAATAGATTAAATCTAATATTTCCAATGAACAGCATATTTGGCAGTATTTTGAAAACTAATTTCAATTGACTTGATATATATATATAGGTCAAGGTTCGGCCACTCCTCCTACCCCAATATAAAGCATGCTTAAGAGAGATATGAAATTAACCCCTCCCTATATACTACCTTGTCTCTTTACCTACCACTCTCACCCCACCCCCTGGTTAAATTACAAAAATTACACTACCCATCAATTTCTAATCCCATTTCTCCTTTCATTTCGTTGTTGGAATTGTTACCTGATGATCCGGAGTCCTTTAAAAAGGATTTTGGTGAAATAAATTATTGTAATAGTACCTTAAAGTGGGCTGTTTTTCATTAAATATTAGCTCTGTATTCACATTGAGCTCTCAGGATTGCATCCTCCTTGGAATTACCCATTCGGTTTACCAAATTCTTCATAACTTATATATATATATATATATATATATATATATATATATATATATATATATATAGAGAGAGAGAGAGAGAGAGAGAGATAGATGATTAGCGCCCTTTTTTCGTCGTCTTTCATTGCAATGTAATTCTCTATATTAAAAAAGATTGCAAAAATAAAATATACTTTTCTGAAACTTTATTTGAGGAATATTAGCCGATTTAAAGTATAATTAATCTGATTTGAAACCAATATTATTTACTTTAAGTTCAAAATATCACAGAAATGCATTTTTAATACGACATTAGCTGTGTTTTAACTCGACAGCAGTTGTCTTGACGTGTTGACAGCTTGATAATAGTTCCAATATTGTTCTACGAAGGTTTTATCTGCAAAACATAATTGAACAAAATGGTATAAGCGCTTTTATTTATACAACTGTTAAGTATCTGTTTATTCGATTTCTGAGATGAGGTATTATGTACACTATTTACATTATTCGGACTATTGTCCTTATCTTTGTCGCCATATTTATTACAACGTTTCGGCCGTTGTACGCTCCGGCCTTCTTCAGGTGGTTGGAATGTCGACCTGAACCCTTTATTTCATTCACTGGGATAGACTGTTCTAGTTCCATGTGCCATGTTTAATGGATGTCAGTTATCAGTTATCTCCTGTTAATTCCCCTCTCCAAGTTCTGCACTGCCTTAACCGGACACATGGCACAGTGGATAAAGGCGTTGGTTAGATCTAGTGACGGGACCAAAAGAGTGTGAGTTCAATACCGGGTTAAGTCCTCGGTAATCTTTTAAATTTTAGGAAAATATTATCCCTGCTCTAATGTTTTATTGAATTTTAGAAATGTTGGCTTTACTATAGTTATCGCTCTTATTTTCTGATAATGTCGCGTATGGTCGACCGTACGTAAAAAAATAAGCACGTTCATACGCACCAAAATATTCAAAATTCTTTTAAAAATATTGGTATTTGATGATTTGTATTGAGCTTTTTCATTTATGATTATTAAATAGAGATTTCATTTAATAACAGCATCTAAAAGGCCGAAATTAATACAGAATTTTAAAAGATAATAAATTTTTCTAATTAAAATTTTAAAAAAATAAAAATCTTGTAAAAATTCATTATTCATCGAAAGAAATGATTTTTTTCTTAAAACAATAGTGTCTTTAATATATTATATTTATAAAAGAAATTAATTTTCTAACTAAATAATGCCATAATTTTATTGCATTTTTTATTTTACGATTTAGAGATTTTCGGTAAATTATGTTTCTATTTAATAAAAACAAATTAATGATTTAAATTCACCAAGGAGTTGTTTTTAACTAAATATGAAGAGGCTTAAATTTTAATTTCGCAAAATTTCATAGTATTAAGCGGATAAAACAGATGCAAATAAAAAAAATTATTTTACAAAGATTTTCTAAAAACAAAATTTCAAAAATAATTTCATTCCTTTCTGAATAAGTCCTGGAAATTTCAGTAAAATCCGAGAATTATTTGATTTTTGCAAGAATTTCCAAAACAACTTGTTTTAACACTAATCTTTGATGCGCCCGCTGACTCAAGAAGAACAAGATTTTTAACCAAAATTTCGAACGTGCTAGAAAGGGTTACAAACTTTAATAAAACAACCAAAAATACTTTGGTCTTTCCTCTTAATAATAACAAAGATTTCCACGCTAAAAATTTATTTTTATCAAGTTTGGGGCCTTTTTATTTTCTTTAGGGTATGCACTTTTTGGAAGGTTTTTTGAAGGTGCCTATATAGAAGTAAATGTTTTGGAGGTGCCTATATAAAAGTAATTTTTTTTGAGGTGCCTATATAAAAGTAATTGTTTTGGAGGCGCCTATATAAAAGTAATTGTTTTGGAGGTGCCTATATAAAAGTAATTGTTTTGGAGGTGCCTATATAAAAGTAAATGTTTTGGTGGTGCCTATATAAAAGTAATTGTTTTGGAGGTGCCTATATAAAAGTAATTGTTTTGGAGGTGCCTATATAAAAGTAAATGTTTTGGTGGTGCCTATATAAAAGTAATTGTTTTGGATGTGCCTATATAAAAGTAATTGTTTTGGAGGTGCCTATATAAAAGTAATTGTTTTGGTGGTGCCTACATAAAAATAAAAGGTGCCTATATAAAAAATTGTTTTGGAGGTGCCTATATAAAAGTAATTGTTTTGGAGGTGCCTATATAAAAGTAATTGTTTTGGATGTGCCTATATAAAAGTAATTGTTTTGGTGGTGCCTATATAAAAGTAATTGTTTTGAAGGTGCCTATATAAAAGTAATTGTTTTGGAGGGCCTATATAAAATGTTTTGGAGGGCCTATATAAAAGTAATTGTTTTGGAGGTGCCTATATAAAAGTAAATGTTTTTGGTGCCTATATAAAAGTAATTGTTTTGGAGGTGCCTATATAAAAGTAATTGTTTTGGTCGTGCCTATATAAAAGTAATTGTTTTGGAGGTGCCTATATAAAAGTAAATGTTTTGGTGGTGCCTATATAAAAGTAACTGTTTTGGGGTGCCTATATGTTAATTGTTTTTGGTGGTGCCTATATAAAAAGTTTTAATTGCCTATATAAAAGTAATTGTTTTTGGAGTGCCTATATAAAAGTAAATGTTTTGGTGGTGCCTATATAAAAGTAATTGTTTTGGATGCCTATGTTAATTGTTTTGGAGGTGCCTATATAAAAGTAATTGTTTTGGTGGTGCCTACATAAAAGTAATTGTTTTGAAGGTGCCTATATAAAAGTAATTGTTTTGGAGGTGCCTATATAAAAGTAATTGTTTTGGAGGTGCCTATATAAAAGTAATTGTTTTGGTGGTGCCTATATAAAAGTAATTGTTTTGGTGGTGCCTATATAAAAGTAATTGTTTTGGTAGTGCCTATATAAAAGTAATTGTTTTGGTGGTGCCTATATAAAAGTAAATTTTTTGGAGGTGCCTATATAAAAGTAATTGTTTTGGTGGTGCCTATATAAAAGTAAATGTTTTGGAGGTGCCTATATAAAAGTAATTGTTTTGGAGGTGCCTATATAAAAGTAAATGTTTTGGTGGTGCCTATATAAAAGTAATTCATAAATTACTCTTCTGCTAACTTGTGGTGCACGTGGCAATCTTTCATGGTGCATTTAGTGCACCCGGGCGCACCGGTTGAGAAACTGATAAAGACAAACAGGCCATTCCTATCAGTGCAGCTGACAGGAGAATCAGTATTGCAAAGCTTTTTGAAAGCCTTCAAGTAAGCGTTAAATTGAAGGTATTACTCTAATTGCCGGGCGCTTAGTGCGTGTCTATTAGATAAAGACAGTACGTTCCTCATTTTGTCATAGGACATAAGTAGCAGAGGGATGTTCGCATGTGGGAGTTTCTGATGCTGTACTCAGAGATAGATAGATAGATAGCTAGATAGATAGATAGATAGATAGATAGATAGATAGATATGAAGACCATACACCTATATATATATATATATAGAGAGAGAGAGGTGAGAGTGGAAAAGAAGGAAGCTATGTTGAGAACAGCATTTGGAATCCGCTGATTTTTGCTTTGCATTTACTATTAAATTAGTTGAACTTTGAGAAGTGGTATTAGGTTGTTATTGATATTTGTGATTTTGCTACTCAATTGGTGACCTAAACTTGTAACACAACGGAACCCGGCCGTGATTGTGACATCTACGGATTCAAATGAACGGCAAATCAGTTTATGCGAGTCCAAAGTGGCTGGTGCCTTTTGACCAGCAGTAAAATCTGAAAAAAATGACATTCAAAGCAGGCCACCTAATGTCCCGAAGTTGTAGACAGGGAATAGAGTAAATAAATGAATGAATAACTTTCGTGATCAAGTGTCACTTCGTCGGAAAGTCGGAAGTTAAAATCATAGGCTTATATATGACGGGTGAAAGAGATACGAGCCGCGAATCGTGACGCAAAGATGGGCAGAATAGTGGTTGAGAAGAGTCGTAGTTCGCACAGGCCGAACGGAAGATCTGGTTTCTTAGTCTGTTGTCAGAAATAAAAGGAGCGGACGCGAAGATTTCCCTACTGTCACCTACCTATCTGTCTATCTACCTACCTGTCTCTCTACCACCTTACTTAACTACCTACCTACCTACTAACTACCAAACTGCTTACCAAACTACCTGTCTATCTACCTACCCACCTATCTACCTTCCTACCTATTTACCTACCTACCTAACTGCGTACCACACTACTTACGTACCTACCTACCTACCTGCGTACCTACCTACCTACCTACCTGCGTACCTATCTGCCTATCTGCCTATCTACCAATTACCTGACTACCTACCTACCTACCTAACTGCTTACCTAACTACCTGTATACCTACCTACCCACCTACCTACCTATCAAAGTTCCTACCTATTTACCTACCTACTACCTACCTACCTGCGTACCTAACTACCTATCTGCCTATCTACCAACTTACCTAACTACCTACCTACCTGCGTACCTACCTACCTACCTACCTACCTGCGTACCTACCTACCTACCTACCTGCTTACCTAACTACCTACCCACCTATCTACCTGTTTACCTACCTACCTGCCTATCTACCAACCTACCTATCCACCTATCTATCTACCTACGTACGTACGTATCTACCTACATACCTATCTATTTACCTAGCTAACTACCAACCTAGCTTACCTACCTAACGACCTATCTATCTACCTAACTACCTACCTAACACGGACCTACCTATCTCTCTACCAATCTACCTACCTACCTACCTACATACCTGCCTATCTACCTACCTACCTACCTACCTATCTACCTATCTACCTGCCTACCTACGTAGCTACTTATCTATCTAGCTACATACCTATCTATTTACCTAGCTAACTACCAACCTAGCTTACCTACCTAACGACCTATCTATCTACCTAACTACCTACCTAACACGTACCTACTTATCTCTCTACCAATCTACCTACCTACTTTCCCCGGATTATGCGATGTGAATTAATGAATAAATAACCAATGATGGAAATATGATTCGCGTTTTCATTTTTGACCATGACAGTATTTTCACTTTGATTTTACTCGTGCACGTGCAGTTGTCACATAATTTTCAAACGTTAACCATTAAATATCAAAGAGGAGTCAGCAAATGAACGAAGTAACAACAACAACAATAATAATGATAGAATGCAGGTAGTTCCCATAATAGATGCAGCACTTGGAACTATACAAAAAAAAAAAATATTAAATGATTGAAAAATTGAGGAAGATTTTCTTCCAGTGACAGATTTTTTTCGATCCCAAGTTCTCAGTTGTTATTCTCATCGATATTGTCGGGAATCGAAGCACAATATGATGTGATCGTCGAAAAGGTGAAAAAGGGACGCGCTTGAACGTTTACAACTTTGTACCGTAATGTCTCTAATTTTTTTTTTTTCTTTTGAATACCGGCACAAGATTAATAATACACTGTGGTCGATTTGCACAGACAAAGGATTGTAAATAGTGATACAAAATTTACTCCGTTCGTAACTTACTAGGTGCTTCGCGTGAGTGGCTTTATGTCCGACTAGGCTTTGTAAATACAGATTTTTTTTTTTTTTTTTTACTGCGGGTTCTTCTACAATCGTAAATGGGTGCTCCACACGTGTGGCTTTGTGCCAGACTAGACTGAATTGATTCAACAGCTATATAAATAGTTTTTAATGCCAGTGCTTTTTTTTTCATTGCAATGAAATTACGCATATCAGTGTAGGGAATTTTCGTCGATATTCTTCGATAATAATATAAAAATTAAGAGATTTACATAGATAGATAGATAGATAGATAGATAGATAGATAGATAGATAGATAGGAATATATGTAGGTAGGTAAGTAGATAGATAGATAGATAGATAGATAGATAGATAGATAGGAATATATGTATCTATCTATCTGATAGATAGATAGATAATAGATAGATAGATAGATAGATAGATGTAGGTAGGTAGGTAGGTAAATAGATAGATAGATAGATAGATAGATAGATAGATAGATAGATAGATAGATAGATAGATAGGAATATATGTAGGTAGGTAGGAAGGAGGTAGGTAGATAGATAGATAGATAGATAGATAGATAGATAGATAGATAGATAGATAGATAGATAGATAGATGTAGGTAGGTAGGTAATTAGATAGATAGATAGATAGATAGATAGATAGATAGATAGATAGATAGATAGAAGGATGTAGGTAGGTAAGTAGATAGATAGATAGATAGATAGATAGATAGATAGATAGATAGATAGATAGATGAATGGATGTAGGTAGGTAGGTAATTAGATAGATAGATAGATAGATAGAGGATAGATAGATAGAAGGATGAAGGTAGGTAGGTAGATAGATAGATAGATAGATAGATAGATAGATAGATAGATAGATAGATAGATAGATAGAAATAGAGAGAGAGAGAGAGAAAGAGATAAATGCCACAGCAAACGTAAGAGTTGGCTTAATTATTTTTCGATGTTAGACCGTTACGATCGCAATTGTCAGCCAGTCAAACTTTTAAAATTGGGTCTATACAATCTTCCTAGCCCTGTATACCCTTCATCCAGTCTTATGGAAACTTGAACTCAATAACAATTTAAAAACGTTCTTTCTGACTAAAAACGTTGCCAATTTTTCACCGTTCGAGCAGGTACTACCGCAATTGAAAAATGGTGGAATACAACCTTCTTCCATCCATTTTTCCACTCATTTCTGTTCCCGCCTTATCAAAAAAAAAAAAAAAATTACGACTTAGGCAACACAATGTTTCTACACTCCTCCTTGTCCGGGCCAAGAACAAAGCGAGGATCCTGGATGCTGGTTCTATAGGCAGGTAGACCCTCTATTACTTGTGGGGCGTTATCCAGTTCTCCGTCTACGGTTGGGCCTTGTACCGTACTAGGTTGAACTTGGCGTCTATCGTGGGAAACAACGCAAGGGGAGATGACTCTTTCTTCTTTCTGAGCATTGAGTAACAGCGGTGCGGCGCAAGTGACGAACAAAGACAGTCCGTCACGTGCGTATTATTTTCATCTTTTTCATTTTAACAGGCGGCCGACTGAGCAGCCGAACAAGCGATAACGCCGCGAAAAAAAAAAAATGCGCGCGGCTTTCGAGAATATTCGAGTCGGCGCTGCCAACAAAGAGAGAAGAAAACGACGCTAACAACGCGGCGAGGAGTTGACGGGTGCGTTAAGGTCAAAGAGTGAGTCAAAGGGAGATAACTCCCAACCAGTCTCCAGATATTGATTAAGAAGACGTTTGCTTGCATATTATACTGTCGGATGATTGCGTGGGCAGAGGTGTGTTTGTGTTTGTGTGTGTGTGTCTGTGTGTGTATGTGCGTGTGTGTATGGTCTTTTCGAAGCTGCAACTATTATTATTATTATTATCATTATTTATTTTTTTATTTATTTTTCCTTTAATTACATTTTAAAACAGGATTTTCTGGTAGTCATCATTGGAGATTGAGTGACAACAAGTCTTTTGACATATCCAGCACCCTGCTCAGTATTTTCGCAGATCCCAGATCTAAACTATTTTAATTTTTTTTCAACCTTTTTTAAATCATCCATATATATATATATATATATATATATATATATATATATATATATATTACTGCTTTTGGTAGACTTACAAGTACTCGATCTATTGTTAGCACGACATAGATTGCCTCATTATTATTATATTATTATTATTATTATTATTATTATTATTATTATTCCTACTGTTACAGGTTTACTCCAAATATCTTATTGTTATCGCTAGAAATCAAGTGACAGCAAGTCTTTTTAAATACTCACCACCCGATATTTTTTATCCCGTCATACCCTGAACAATTTAAAATCTTCCTCAATTTTTCAATCATTTTATTTTTTTTTTGTATAGTTCCAAGTCCTGCATCTATTATGGGAACTACCTGCATTCTATCATTATTATTATTGTTGTTGTTGACTTTTCTTTGATATTTAATGGTTAACGTTTGAAGTTGACAGCAAGACTACTCAAATCTTTAGGACTTTTCTGAGTATTTTCACAGACGCCAAAACTGCCTTCACCTCTCATTCAGTTATGTGCCATACGTGATATATTCTGAGGCGATCAAGTATCTTTCGATACATGACTGACGAGGCAGATTTTTCCCGCAGTAGGTTGCCATTTCTTTCTGTTGTAGAGTAGTTTTCACACGTACAAAACGTTAGGAACTTGAAATAAAAGTTAATGACACAGCAATCTCGTTGTGGTGGTTGATACTTCAATGTCCGACATCGACTGACTCGCTCAACACCACTGAGCCCAACTGGCGACCGCTACTACTACTACTACTACTTATTATGTGTGGGAGAGTCTATTACAATAGAATAGGTAATGTTCTGGTATAACACATCCAAGTCTGTAGAACCCGGTCCGTCCTGCTATTTACCCAGAGCTGCAGGTGGGGAGGAAGAAGATTCATGCCTTTTCGAAGGGTATTAGGACGTAAGTGAATGGGATAGATTTGACTGGAATTCGAACAGTCCGAAATATATACAGGGTACATGCATCACAGCCAAATGTGCCCAATATATTGTGACAGGTTGTGGTAAAAAGCAGAAATGACTTTGTAAGTGGAGTGCAGTTAGAAGAAAGTTAAGGACGGGCAAAACAATCCGATAAGACGATCTCCGATTGAAGGTGTTCCGAAATGTTTAGATGCAACTCTCAAGTCGCCTTGGCTGCCTCATCCTTCAACCTTACAATGAAAATAATTCGACATATAGCCAGGACTACGACAACGAACGATTATGAACACAGACGCACAGTGCATCTGCACGTAGGGTGTCTATCATTATTATTATTATCATTATTATTATTATTTTCTTTGATTTCTGGCGTTTACACATTTCTTTCCGGGTCCCGCCCAGGGACCTAAGGTTAGAAATGGCATCATGACATTTTCCACTGACAAAAAAAAAAAATTACATAGATAAAGCCTTTCGTAAGGTGTGGGCTGTACTTGTCAGAACAATTTTTTGTATCTCCTTGAGGCATGGACTTCCAGGAATCCCTTCAATTAGTCTACTGGAATCTTTTCCAACCAGTCCTAGGGTTCCAACTACAACAGGGATTGTTGATGTTCCCATATGTCACATTTTTTAGATTTCTATTTCAAGGTCCTTGTATTTTGACAGCTTTTTGAATATCTTCAAAGATACATTGCAGTCAGCAGAGACAGCCATATCAACAAGGAAGCACCGTTTTTGTTTGTGGTCTTTAATAACAATATCTGGGCAGTTGGCTTTAATTGTTCTGTCAGTGTGTATTGTGTAGTCCCATAGAATTGTAACAGGTCCTATCTCCGTAACCGGGTCTGGGTGGTGTTCATACCAGTTTCTTTCAGTTTCCTTCCCGTAGAAGTTGTAGATTTTCAAGTGCAGATATTGGCCCACTCTGTCATGCCGGGTTTTATATTCAGTGGGTGCCAATATCGTGCAACCTGATACAAGATGATCAATCGTTTCTGGATATTTATCACAGAATCTGCATTTCGGGCTAACACAATATTTTAGTATATGTGCTTGATAATTTCTAGTTAACAAGCATTATTATTATTATTCGTCTTCTTCTTCTACTTCTTCTTTTTCTTCTCATTATTATTATTATTATTATTATTATTATTATTATTATTATTATTATTTCCTTCCATTTCTATTGTATACACATTTCCTTCCGGGACCTAAGTTCAGAAATGGCTTCATGACACTTCTACTAATTATTTTTGTAAAAAATAAAAATAAAAATGATTGTAGGAATATTATTATTATAATTATTATTATAAATAAATATAAATAAAATATAAAATGATAATAATGAAAATTATAAATAAAATAAAACAATAACATAAAAACGTTGTTTAAAATAAATTGAATAAAAATTAAAAATTCTAAAAATATTCCCAGCATGTAACAAAAACTGTTACTGCCGAAAATACGGACATCCCGCCAAAACACGTTAAATTCAATCTCTTCACCTTGGTACGGGTAACACGTGTCTGACTTTTCTTTGTGATATAGCTTGTAATGCTACGGAGTAAATGTCTCCTTTTTATCACATATAACATAAAACAATTGCAATCTAAAAAATATACACACCAATACACACAAAAATATAAATAAATTGTATGAAAATAACATACAATTTACCATACTTTTCATGTTATTTCTGTATGTTTTATTTCCTGTCAAGTATGCCTTTATCTCCGTGAACACAAGGCTAATTTCTGCCGCTCTAATGTGAGTGAATCCCTCACAACATTTTGGTGACCGCTGACGTATAAAAGAAAAACAACCTATTCACCCACAAGATCTCACATTGTACATAGAAAAAGCACTTCGTAATGTGTGAGCTGTACTTGTGAGTACAATTTTTTGTATTTATTTAAGGCATGGGCTGCCAGGAGTCCCTTCAATGGGACTTTTCCAACCAATCCGAGGGCTCCAACTACATGTGGAATTATTGATGTCCTCATGTGGCATTTTTTTTTTTTAGATGTCCACTTCAAGATCCTTGTATTCTCATAGTTTTTTTTTGAAGATCTTCAAAGATACATTACAATTTCCAGGGAATGCCATGTCAATAAGAAAGAACATTCTGTTTTTGTGGTCCTTGATCACGATGTCTGGGTGATTAGATTTGATTGTTCTGTCTGTGTATATTGTAAAGAACAATAACAGGTATTATTATTGTTTTATTTCCTTTGATTTCTGGTGTATACTCATTTCTTTCCGGGTTCCAACCAGAGACCTAAGGTCGGGAACGGAATCATGACATTTGCCACTGAGAAGTTTTGAAAAAAAAAAATCGCACATATTTTATACAGATAAAGCTCTTTGTAACGTGTGGGCTGTACTTTTGAGTACATTTTTTTTTTTTTGTTATTTTTTTAAGGCATGGGTTATCAGGGATTCCTTTAATGAGTCTATTGGAATTTTTTCCAATCAATCCGAGTGCTCCAGCTACAACTGGAATTGTTAATGTCCTCATGCGTCACATTTTTGAGATTTCGATTTCAAGGTCCTTGCATTTTGATAGTTTTTTGAAGATCTTTAACGATACATTGCAGTCTGTATGGACAGCCATGTCAATATGGAGACATTTTTTCTTTGCGGTCTCTAATCACGATGTCAGGACGATTAGCTTTGACTGTCCTGTCTGTGTGTATTTTAAAGTCCCATAAAATTGTTACAGGTTCTGTCTCTGTAACCAGATCTGGGTGTTGTTCATACAAGTTTCTTTCCCGTAAAAGTTGAATATTTTCCAGTGCATATACTGACCCACTCTGTCTTGCAGAATTTTATATTCAGTGGCTACTAACACTGTGCAACCTGATACAAGATAGTTATTTCTGTTTATTATTATTATTATTATTATTATTATTGGTATATGTTATGTTTCCTTCTTTGTATCTTGTAGAGCCGGTTCAAAACTATGGTCCTTAGGCCCTATAGGAGAATTGTCATTTAATTGATAGCACTTTTCTTAGCATATGGGATATTCCTAGTAGGACAATCTTCTGACCAAACTTTATGTTGATGTAACCTGGGACACTGTTAGTAAAATTGTACATTCCTTTTCTCACGAGGCCCAGAACTCTGATTACTACTGATACAGTCTCAGACCTCATTATTATTATTATCATCATCATCATCATCATTATTATTATTATTATTATATGTGTATGTTATGTTTCCTGCTTTGTATCCTGTAGAGCCGGTTCAAAGCTATGATCTTTAAAGCCTATAAGAGAACTGACATTTAATTTATAGCACTTTTCTTAATATAGTGATTTTTCCAAGCGTAGCTTAGATGTGGCACAAGGCCGAAAGAAGGGGGGTACCCAGTGAGGATCGAACTTACTACTCAGTCGTAATTGTTCTAGCGAGACAAGCTTGCTAACCATTACACCACCTCGAGGTGCTCCCACTTTTCTTAGTATATGGGATGTTTCTAGTAGGGCGATCTTCTGGGCAACTTGTATGTTGATGTTACCTGGGCTACTGTTAGTAAAATTGTCCATTCCTTTTCTCACGAGTCCCAGTGCTCCGATTACTATTGGTACAGTCTTAGTCTTCATTCCTCACATCCTGTTAATCTCGATGATCTAGGTCCTTGTATTTGGACAATTTTTATGGTGGTGTTTCTCTCAAATGGTACTGCGATGTCAATAAGCATACACTTCCTGAATTTCTTATCTTTTATGATAATATCAGATCTGTTGACTTTTATTTTCCTGTCAGTTTGAATTAGCATGTCCTAAAGGAAAGTTACATCATTATTTTAGGCAACTGTGTAGTTGGTGTGCATACCATCTCTCAGTGGTTTCGATTTTGTGCTTCTTGAATATCTTCCAGTGTACATATGTCGCTGCCTTGTTATGTCACTGGGTATATTCATTTTTTACCAGTTCCGGACATCCTGAGATAATATGGTCGGCAGTTTCATCACATTTTCCGCAGATCCAGCATTTCGTGTTAGTTCCATCCTTGAATATGTGACAGTGATAGGATCTGGTTGCGAGGCTTTTGTCCTGAGCTGCAATAATTAGGCCTTCTGTCTCAGCTTTTAACCCGGTGATCCTCGGCCACTGATGTGTTTTCTGTTGGTTCACATCTGCTTCTTTCGTTCCTTTTAGGTATTTGCCATGCAACGCCTTGTCCTCCCAGTTTCTTTGTAATTTCATATTATTATTATTATTATTAATATTTTTATTTTCTTTGATTTCTGGCGTTTACACATTTCTTTCCGGGTCCCGCCCAGGGACCTAAGGTTAGAAATGGCGTCATGACACTTTCCACTGACAAAAAAAAAAAAATTACATAGATAAAGCCCTTCGTAAAGTGTGGGCTGTACTTGTCAGAACAATTTTTTGTATCTCCTTGAGGCATGGATTTCCAGGAATCCCTTCAATTAGTCTACTGCAATCTTTTCCAACCAGTCCTAGGGCTCCAACTACAACAGGGATTGTTGATGTTCCCATAAGCCACATTTTTGAGATTTCTATTTCAAGGTCCTTGTATTTTGACAACTTTTTGAATATCTTCAAAGATACATTGCAGTCAGCAGGTACTGCCATATCAATAAGGAGGCACCGTTTTTGTTTGTGATCTTTATTAACAATATCTGGCCGGTTGGCCTTGATTGTTCTGTCAGTGTGTATTGTGTAGTCCCATAGAATTGTAA
Source organism: Acanthosepion pharaonis (assembly GCA_903632075.3). Lineage (NCBI taxonomy): Eukaryota > Metazoa > Mollusca > Cephalopoda > Sepiida > Sepiidae > Acanthosepion > Acanthosepion pharaonis. The sequence continues at coordinate 557,542 of CAHIKZ030000416.1, forward strand.
CAGGTCCTATCTCCGTAACCGGGTCTGGGTGGTGTTCATACCAGTTTCTTTCAGTTTCCTTCCCGTAGAAGTTGCAGATTTTCCAGTGCAGATATTGGCCCTCTCTGTCATGCCGGGTTTTATATTCAGTGGGTGCCAATATCGTGCAACCTGATACAAAATGATCAATCGTTTCTGGATATTTATCACAGAATCTGCATTTTGGGTTGACACAATATTTTAGTATATGTGCTTGATAATTCCTAGTTGGCAAGCATTGGTCCTGCGCAGCAAGGATAAAACCTTCAGTTTCAGCTTTCAACCCTGCACTACGTAGCCACTGATGGGTACGGGTTTTGTCTACGTCAGCTTGTTTGGTAGGGGCAGAGTATTGGCCATGGAGCGGTTTATCTTGCCATCGCTTCTGTATCTGGTCGGTTGCATTCGTCTTTGCTATCTTTTTTAGGTATTTTGCAGTTTCAGCCGGTGTATTGTGCTGTAGTTGGATCTCTACGCCCATTTGAAACTCCATTTTGAATTTGTTGGCTTCTTTCATTACGGAGTAAAGACGCTTACTACTTTCATGCTCCTTGACGCATACCATCATCCAGTCTTTTGTAGTTTCCAAATATCTTTGGAGAGCAATTGTTGTAGTTTTGTAGGACAGTTCTAGTTGAACTAATCCTCTGCCTCCTTCGGATCTGGGCAATTACAGACGATCGAGATCAGCTTTGGGATGATGCATGCGATAGCAAGTGAGAAGCTTTCTCGTTTTGGCGTCCATTCGCTTAATTTCAGCTATGGTCCAATTATTATTATTATTATTATTATTATTATTATTATTATTATTATTATTATTATTTTCTTTGATTTCTGTTGTATACACATTTCCTTACGGATCCCAACCAGTGACGTAAAAAAAAAAACAACGACAGACTAAAGCCTTTTTACAGAGGGTCTTATTTTAGTTCCTACCATATCTCTCCAGATTTAATATGTCTGATCCGTTAAGTCCTTTTCGAGTGCAATGAAAAAAGATCCCCTGACTTGTTTATATTCTTCACGATTCCATTTCGTTCGCTTTTTTTTTTATTAATTGATTTGACATTAAGTCATCAGCTCCAATGTTGGAGTTAATCCGGTTTTGCTAACCAGATATTTCATTGTTGGCGGAAGATTTTCTTCCAGTGACAGATTTTTCGACATTCAGACTGGTACCTCTTTGAGTGACCCGGCCCTTCTTGACCCAGTTCTACCAAATTCACAACTGTTTCCGAGTACTCGGATAACTACGAAGAGGACTGTTTTCTTTGTATTTCTAAATTTCTTCAGTTCATCAATACTTCCCTAATTTTTTTATTTATTTTATTTTTTTCATTTTTCTTACAATCTTGATTTTGTCACTTAAAACTCCTTTGTTCACGATGTCTAAATCCTTTTTTTTCTGATTGTTATAACCTAGGGAAGATTTCTGAATAGAATAATCAAACAAAGACTGGTAATGAACGATAATACTTAGGACAAGAACAACACCTATAAGATTCGCCAGCGGCGCGTAGAAGTCGTCGTCAATTTTTAGAAGTGAGTCAAGTGAATTCCACAATGGATCTCCAACTGCAGGATATCTACCGACCACCCCACGCGGTCAGATGTGGCACAAGGCCGAATTTAATGTGGGTTATCCGAGCCCGTAGACTCGGCCAAAAATTCCCCGTAGACCCCGTATAAAACCGGGTCGGTTAGCTGTTTCTCGAGACGTGAATTTGCCCTTTGATATAGCTTCGTCTGGGGAGCCACTCTGCCCAGAGGCAGAGAGTTTGACCAGCATAGTTTGAAACGAATCTCCAACTGCAGGATATCTACCAACTGCCCCACGCGGTCAGATGTGGCACAAGGCTGATGAATTTAATGTGGGGTATCCGAACCCGTAGTATGGGTCAAAACTCCCCCGTAGACCCCGCATAAAACGTATAAATCTGCCCTTCGACATAGCTTCGTCTGAGGATCCTCTCAGTCCAGAAAAGGAGAGTTTGACCAGCACAGCTGGAGACTAATCTCCAACTGCAGACCAACATACAGTATTTACTACTGTATTTATGTGAATGGTGACATACTCATTATCGCCCATAGGTATTCTACAACACTGGTCTAGATTGGATGATCACTCTGAATTTGGTCCAAAATATTACTTTTCTAATCTCTATTGTTGACAATGTAGTCTGCAAGTACACCATTAGACATTTTTTTTTATTCTTCATCATGTCAACGAGGTCCAGTTTTCCGGCCGGGATTGGTTGATCTGTTTGAATTTCCTTAAGGATTCTATTCTCTATGGTATTTTCTTGCTTACATCGTATTCTGGAAGAATGAGATTTGGTCTCCTGGCCTGGATTGGTGATACCTATCAATTTCTCAAAAAAAAAAAAAAATTCTATTCTCTCCGTCCTGGGTATGACAATAAACTACATCCACGTCCTGGGTAAGACAATATACTATATCCGTGTCCTGGGTAAGACAATAAGCTACTTCCAACAGCAAGACCTCTGATCAGAAGATTTTGAAAACCGTGAAATTACGTCTTAATTGCTGGTGTTCCCAGGTCCACCCTGAACCGGGGTGGTAGCACCTGTTAGGGTCCCAGCTATGGGCAAATAGAAAAGTGGGAAAAGTAGGGTTCCAGCTATGGACAAATAGAAAAGTGGGAAAAGTATCGGCAATACATTTTTGTAATAACAATTATTACCAGCAATGAATTTTGGAAGGAAAAAATTATTACCAGTAATGAATTTTGGAAGGAAAAAATTATTACCAGCAATGAATTTTGGAAGGAAAAAATTATTACCAGCAATGAATTTTGGAAGGAAAAAATTATTACCAGCAATGAATTTTGGAAGGAAAAAATTGTTACCAGCAATGAATTTTGGAAGGAAAAAATTATTACCAGCAATACATTTTTGGAAAAAAAATATTACCAGCACTAAAAAATCTTGTCGGCGTTAAATAACCCATTGAGTTTGATATGCCGTAAAACAAATCAAATCCGTTCTCTATTTCCAATGATGTTCTTCATATGCCACAGCTTGATAGACAACGCTATAAAAAATAAATGCGAATTAAGAATACAGGGTTAGGTTGACAGATAAAGGGAGACGCGTCTAGATTCTTTCGTACTAACGCATGTGTCATCCCCCCCTCCCAAAGGCTCCATCCTGGGCCCTACTCTATTTCAAATTTTCATTAATGACCTTCCTGACGACATCATCTCTCAGCTGGGTTTATGCACTGACGACACAACAATTTACTTCTTCCTCGATAAGTAAGCAAAATCAAAATGGCAGCCGATGTCCAAAACGACTTCAAGTTCGTAGTTAACTGGAAAGAATATATGGCTTGTTAATTTTAACGCCTCCAAAACTTTTCTCCCTTAATCATCTGCGAGACTCCTCTCTGCCTTCCATCAGCATATGGCTGATGCTAACCCCCAGGAAAGTGATTCGTTGCGTCTTCTTGGACTCACGTTCTCTGCTGATATAAAGTGGAAAGACTCTATTGAATCCATTGCTAGGTCAGCTGCTAAGAAAATCGGTTCACCGTGTAGTGCGAGACAATTTTTCTCTCCGGAATTTATCTTGCATATCTATAAGTCTACCAATTGTCCATGCTTAGAATTTTACTGACACACATGGTCCGCTTACCTTAAGGTCCTTGATAATATCCAAAGAAGAATCAGCAATATTATTGATCCTGATATGGCGGCTCGGCTTCAGGCATTTACCCACTGCCGTAAGGTTGCTTCCCCGTGCCTTTTTTATAAATATTTTCATGGTAATTGTTTGGATAAACTCTTCGATAAGGTACTTAGACTCTATGAATTTAAGCGCAGTCCTAGACTGGCGTCGAGATCTCATCAATTTACACTTGAGCTGGCTACATGTAGCCATAAGTTATATGTTAGCAGTTTTTTTTCTCACACTTCTCGCTTGTGGAACTCCCTTCCGACTCCATGCTTTCTAGCCAACTTTAATCAGCAAAAATTTAAATACAGTGTCAATCGCTATCTAGTGGCCTCCTGATTGCTCGTTTCTCTTTCTTTCTTTTTTTTTTTTTTTCATTAATGTTTTTGTTCTTAATTCTTTCACACCCTGTAAGCCCTTGAGTGCTAGTGGCTTTATTGTATTGCTTAGAGTGATATTAAAAAAATAAAATAAAAATTTTCATATATATATATATATATAGTGATTTTCCAAGCGTAGCTTAGATGTGGCACAAGGCCGAAAGTATGGGGCACCCAGTGAGGATCGAACTCGCTACTTATATATATATATATATATATATATATATATATATATATGTTATACACTGTTACATTAGAACATATAAATATGCAGTACAAAATAGTACATTTTGTTTCAACGTTAAAATTAGCGTCTCTTCAGGTGGCAAACAATGATGGTACATATTTATATTTATTTTCCAGCAGTTAGTACCATCATTGTTTTCCACCTGAAGAGACGTTAATTTGAACGTTGAAACAAAATGCACAATTTTGTAGTGGATAGTTACATGTTTTAATGTAACAGTGGATAATAAATAAATATTTTTTGTTCTGCTTTTGTATTCAGCCCTGTTTTAGATTAATGTTTTGAACGTTGACATTTTATTCTTCCTTCTTTTACATTTGGATATATATATATATATATATATATATATATATATATATGCGTGTGTGTGTGTGTGTGTGTGCGTATCTATTGTATCCATTTGCACATAATCTGTATGATACGACAAAGCAGGTGTTCGATTGTCTAGACGTGAATCTAAATGAACGTTGTTTCTTTTCGAACTGAAATGCAATAAGTCAGAGACGTTCAAAATGAAAAACAATTGAGATCAGTTGAGGCTTACAAATACAAACATTTCCGCTTTAGAGGCCATCTGGCCGGCTTTTAAGGCAAAGGTTCCAGAGGTCTTTCTAAAGAGCCTCCTTTTAAGCTGCCTTACCACTCACTCTAGGAAACGAGCGATTCAGTCGCACACAATCTTCTTCTTCTATGTGCCATGTCCATTCAGGACGTTGGCGATCATGGCTCTCCACAATTCCCTATCCTTTGTAGCTCTTAATAAATCTTTTTACCATCTCACCCAAACACTGCTCCACTCGCTCAAGCTCGCCTGCTTTCGTCTGGCCCTCTTACCTTCAATCTGTCCTCTGAGTATCCTATTTTCCAAATCCTCTTTCCTCATGTGCCCAGGACATTTAACTGTCTCTTCCTGAGAATTACAATTATCCTTTTTGTTTCCATTGCCTCTTAAACTTCTTCGTTGTTCACATGTTCGTTCTAAGGTATTCTCAGCATCCGAAAACGAAAAGAAATTTTTTTTTTAAAATCATCAAGGCAATAAAGCCACTACGACGCATCTATATCGAGAAAACTGGATTTTCGAGCAGGACAATGCTGCAATCCACAACGCTCTCCAGATCGAAACCCAATCGAAAATGTTTGGGGATGGATGTTTATAAACATGGATCGCAATATGAATCTGTGGATGCTCTTCGTGCTGCAGTTTATGCATCCTGGGTGAGCATCCCAAGCACCCTCCTGCAGAAGTTAATAATGAGTATGCCAAAGCGATTTTTCGAAGTAAATTCGCAAAAATGATGGATATACTGAGAATTAAATTGTCTTTGCGACTTATTTGTTCTGTATTTGCTATTTTTACTTACATGGTCTTATCTTTATGACCAACCAAAAAAAAATCCTTTTTTAATGTTTGTTTAAATTAATCAATTAAAAGCTTAAAACGTTGGCTTGTTTGTTGATAAACTGCATTAATTAAAAGTAAATTCGCAAAGATGATGGATATACTGAGAATTAAATTGTCCTTGCGACTTATTTGTTCTGTATTTGCTATTTTTACTTACATGGTCTTATCTTTATGACCAACCAAAAAAATCCTTTTTTAATGTTTGTTTAAATTAATCAATTAAAAACTTAAAACGTTGGCTTGTTTGTTGATAAACTGCATTAATTAAATGTAAATGTTTTGCAAATATATTTTGATTAAAGTAACCGTATTTTTTTTTAACCCTTTTGTATCTGGCCTTAAGATTTTGACCAGCAGTGGATCTACTTTTATCATTCTAGGGTGAATCGGGGTTAGGTCTGCTTTGTCGAACCGGAGTATCACTTTTTGATTCTAGAGCAAACCGAATTTAAACTACCTTTGATTCTAGAGCAAACCGAATTTAAACTACCTTTGATTCTAGAGCAAACCGAATTTAAACTACCTTTGATTCTAGAGCAAACCGAATTTAAACTACCTTTGATTCTAGAGCAAACCGAATTTAAACTACCTTTTTGTTTACTAATGTAAACCGGACCTTTTTACATAAAATCAACAAAAAAATCTAAAGGAAATCTTTAACAAAATAGACACTTATAGGTAGAATCAGGAAGCATGATGATGTAATGGATAGTGGCTCAGATTGAGGAATCGGTGAGCCGAGTTCGAATTCCAGTCGAATCCATTATATTAACTTACGTGCTAATACCCTTGGGAAAGGTATGAATCTTCTTTTTCTTCTTCTTCTTCTTCTTCTTCTTCTTCTTCTTCTTCTTCTTCCCCCGCCAGCTATGGATAAATAGCAGAACAGGGTTCTATAGCCTACTGCGGGAAAAAAATATGCCTTGTCCATCATGTATCTTTCGATACATGATCGCCTAAGCTTGTGTCTAGAACTTAATTTACTGACTCTTATGTGTGATTGTCCCTTCCATTTTGGTTTAATAAAACAGGGACCAGTTTTTCTATGCTAGTTTGCAAGACCTACTAAGAATGGCCTCCCTATTTCAAAAACTGGAATTACTGGATGTAACCTCTCCGTTCATCAGAAATAGTGACGACTTGGAGCCAACAATATTACTGCACGACCTCGATTCTTGTCTGTCAGAAACACCTGTGAGTGCAGGAGAGAAACAAGAAATGAATGAATTTCTTTTAATGATATTGATACTAAAAGAAAAATGAAATTGAAAATATATTAAAGCAAAAATTTCTTTTATTCAAATGAAACTACATTGGGCTGAATATTACCAATGCGGTGATAAAATCTTTTCGAGTTACCTCCCCTCTCTATTGTAACTCTTCTATACTGTTAACTATAAAAGGCGCCATGTTGTAGTTCAGTAAAACTTCAGTAAGCACCACTCTCTAACATTTTATCTTTGGCATGTCGTATGAATGTTTCTTTTAGTTTTAAACGTTGGGGTTACCACTTTGTTATGATGGGCCTTGTATGACTCCCGGTTTTGTGATTAGTAAAATATACATCATAAAGATAAAGTGAAACATTTATACATAAATATATAAGGATTTATTATCGGAAGGTTTGGTTGTTTCCGTAGATATGTGGTTGTTAAATATTCTGATATTTATGTTGTCTTGTTGAATGATTGAATTATCTTCTTGGGATAAATCTATTATTCAAAAGTCATATTCAATATGAGGAACTAATGTTTGAGTAAAACTTATCTTTCACTTCATTCCCGAAGAGGTCCATTTTCACATGCTCTCATGGTGAGAGATTGTTGAAATAACAATAGGGCGTATTCTTTTTCTACTAAGGAATCGTGTTAAATTAGGGTTTTTCATTTCTCGTGATCATGAAATCACTACATAATTTTATTTCTCGTGATCACGATATTAGTACAAGTATTATATTCGGCATGGAACAACGATAGATAGATAGATAGATAATGAAGAAACTGAAGCAATTATGAAAAAACATATATTTTTTATTTCTCGTGGTCATGAGATCACGACATAATTTTTATTACTCGTGATCGCGCAATTACAGCACAAACGGAGTTAGTTCTTATCGAAATGTTATCAGTTACTATTTAATTGACTGAGATAAAATGAAGTTCAAGTTTGAAAAACAAATCTATGCTTTTAAATTAGTTGTTGAAAATCAAATTTTAAGTTAATGTTTTTTCTGAAGAGGAGTTAATAATTATAGCTTTATTCAAATAATGTTCAACGGCTGGTAAGTAACTGGAGATTTTATTGATTTTTAATTAATTATATATATATATATATATATATATATATATATATATATATATATATATAAGTGAATATTGAAGTCAACATTCAGAGGCCACAGGCTGTTTTATGAAAAAGCCTGTCGCTTCTAAGTGTTGACTTCTATGTTCACTTTTATATTTACACATTCTCTATCTCTGATATTGAGCACTTTATCCCATAAATATAGTCTGATCCAATACAGACTTTCCTGCAAGTTGTCAATTTCTATGGAATGCATTTTTTTTTTTCATAGCTGTTATGCTTGTGTGGCTCGTTGCTTGGTTAAATTTTGGATATTGCTTTATGGATTAACCTATGTAAATTCTTGATTCTCGAAAGTATTATGACTATCGTCTATCAACAATTGTGGAATCATGTGGGTTCCTGTTACGGCGAAGAAGGTAAAAAAATTGCTGCTATTGGATGTACGACCGATGCCTAGTAATAATGCTAGTCTTTTCTCGCTGTAATTGCGATTTTAATCGTCTGATGCCCTCGTTCGACTACCGTAATTTCCGCGCTATAGTCTGCACCTGGATATAACCCGCACTCCTATAAATTCAGTTTTCTGGCCCTAGCAAATGTAAGCGGGTGACTGCCAGCGTCATTTCTGTGGTACACTCCGTTGTATTCACTATCAGCACGTGTATGTGGCAAGACCACGTTCGATAGCAATGCGTCAGGTAAAATCTGGTACATTGTCGTTAGTCGCTAAGTCGATTTCTGGGTTACGTGTTTTAAGGGTCTTTGTGCACGATGTGGTAGGGCCTACTGTTTGCTTCTCATTGAAGTCGACAAGGAGTACGATGTTATTTATAAAATCAAATCCAAGTTGGGGATTATTAACGTCCGCCACTACGAAAATCTAGGAAAATGATCTTCTGGGGGCTTGTAATTCCAATGTCCAGTTTAGGTTGGCCGTAACATTTAATTTTCATGTCGTTAGCCGTTGATAATGTTACGGGCGTTGACTCTAAAGATATCGAGTTAGTTATCCTGAGAGGCGTAATGAAAACGCTAGCACCGGGGTCGACAATGAATGTTATTTTAGTTGCCCCTATCTTTGTCTGTATCTCCATTGTTAGGGACCCGGAGTAGCTGGCCGCTATCTTAGTCTATATCTCCAGAAGTAGGGAAACCGAGGAATCTGGCCCCGATTTTTGTCTGTATCTCCAGTGCTAGGAAACCCGAAGAAGCTGGCGTCTATTTTTTTTGTGTCTCTAGGAATAAGGAACCCGAAGAACCTAGTCGCTATTTTGTCTGTATCTCCAGGAGTAGGGGATACGAAGAAGCTGTCATCTAATTTTGTTTATATATCTAGGAGAAGGGAATCTAAAGAATCTGACCCCTATTTTTGTCTGTATATTCTAAGAGTAGAGAGCCCGAAGAAGGTGGCCCCTATTTTTGTCTGTGTCTCTAAAAGTAGGGAACCCGAAGAAGCAGGTCCCTCTTTTGTCTGTATCTCCAGCAGTAGGCAACCCGAAGAATCTGTTCCTTATCTTTGACTGTATCTCCAGTAGTAGGGGACACGAAGTAGCTGGCCCCTATTTTTGTCTGTATCACCGCTGGTAGGGGACACGAAAAAGCTGGCCACCATTTGTGTCTGTATCTCCGATAGTAGGGAACCGCCCCTGTTTGTGTCTGTTTCTCTAGGATAGGAACCCGAAGAAGCAGCTCCCTATTTTTGTCTGTGTCTCTAAAAGTAGGGAACACGAAGAAGCTGGCCCCCATTTTTGTCTGTGTCTCTAAAAGTAGGGAACACGAAGAAGCTGGCCCCCATTTTTGTCTGAATCCTTAGTAGTAGGGGATACGAAAAAGCTAGCCCCTATTTTTTTGTCTCTTATCTCCGAAGTAGTGGCCCCATTTTTGTCTGAATCCCGAAGCCCCTAAAGTAGCCCCTATTTTTATCTTTGTCTCTAAAAGTAGGGAACACGAAGAAGCTGACCCCTATTTTTGTCTGTAACCTTAGTAGTAGAGGACACGAAAAAGCTGGCCCGTATTTTTGTCTTTATCACCACTAGTAGGGAACCTGAAGAAACTGGCTCCTATTTTTATCTGTGTCTCTAAAAGTAGGGAACACGAAGAAGCTGGCCCCTATTCTTGTCTGTATCTCTAGTAGAAGGGAACCCGAGGTAGCTAGACCCTATTTTTGTCTGTATCTCCAGTGGTAGGGGACCCGAAGAATCTGGCCCTTATTTTTGTCTATATCTCTAGTAGTAGGGAACCCGAAGAAGCTGGCCCTATTTTTGTCTATATCTCTAGTAGTAGGGACCCCGAAGAAGCTGGCCCTTATTTTTGTCTATATCTCTAGTAGTAGGGAACCCGAAGAAGTGGGCCCCTATTTTTGTCTGTATCTCCAGTAGTAGGGACCCCGAAGAAGCTGACCCCTATTTTTGTCTGTATCTCCAGTAGTAGGGAACCCGAAGAAGCTGTCCCCTATTTTTGTCTTTATCTCCAGTGGTAGGGAATCCGAAGAAGCTGACCCCTATTTTTGTCTGTATCTCCAGTAGTAGGGAACCCGAAGAAGCTGTCCCCTATTTTTGTCTTTATCTCTAGTGGTAGGGAACCCGAAGTAGTTGCCCCCTATCTTCGTCTGTATCTCCATTGCTAGGGAAGAGGGAGATACTGGCCCCTATCTTGGTCTGTATCTCCAGTGGTAGGGAACCCGAAAAATCTGGCCCCTATTTTTGTCTATATCTCTAGTAGTAGGAACGCGCAGAAGCTTGCCCCTATTTTTGTCTGTATCTCCAGTGGTAGGGAATCCGAACAAACTGGCCCTTATTTTTTGTCAATATCTCCATTAGTAGGGAACGTGAAAAAATTGGCCCCTATTTTTGTCTTTATCTCCAGTAGTAGCTACCTGAAGAAGTTGGCCCCTATTTCTGTCTGTATCTCCAGTGGTAGGGAATCCGAAAAAGCTGGCCCTTATTTGTGTCTCTGTCTCTAGGAAATAGGGAAGCCGGAAAAGCTGTCCCCTATTTTTGTCTGTATCTCTAGTAGTACGGAACCCGAAGAGTTCCCCTAACTAGTTTTCCGAGTCACTGTTAAGCTGGGGATTGTGGTCATAATTTGGTAACATTTTCTTTTTTTTTTATTTTTGTTCGGCCATCTTGCCCCATGGCTTACATGGTCGAGCTTTGTCTGCAAAATAAATATGGCATATTTTCTGTTTTGGGATTTCAGCGAAATGTTGAAATCTATTTCGCATGTGGCTGTTGTCATGCGAACTACAGGCTGTGTTGTTTTGTGTCTTATTTTCCGTTGCCATAGCAATGTGTGTCCTATACACGGGGGGGTGTATTATTGCGGATAAGTGACATTAACACATCGGCTAATTATCTTAGGCGCCACTCATTTATGGGCCATGCGTGATAAACGCGCGATCATGTATCTTTCGATACATGACTGACGAGGCAGATTTTTTTTCCCGCAGTAGCTTGCCATCCAATGCTATATAACCCAATCTGGAGAGGTTGGGGAGAAGGAGATTATTCATACCTTTCCAAAAGATATTAGCACGTAAGTGAATGTAATGGATTCGACTGGAATTCGAAACTGGCTCTCCGATCCGCTATCCGTTACTCCTCCTTCGATACATGACTGGCGAGGCAGATTTTTTCCCCACAGTAGCTGGCCATCCAAAGCTCTAGAACCCGGTCCGGAGTGGGGGTGAGAAGAAAAGGTTTTATACCTTTCGCAAGGGTATTAGCACGTAAGTGAATGTAATGGATTCGACTGGAATTTGAAATTGGCTCTCCGATTCCTCAATCTGAGCTGTTATCCATTACTACACCGTGCCTCCTAAGGAGATTATGTGCCATGCGAAATACACGCGTAGGCAATCATGTATCTTTCGATACATGACTGACGAGGCAGATTTTTTCCCCGCAGTAGCTTGCCGCCTAAATCTATGGAACCCGGGGAGAAGAAGAGGATTCATACCTTTCCCAAGGGGATCAGCACTTAAGTAAATGTTATAAATTCGACTGGAATTCGAACCCGGCTCTCCGAATCCTCAATCCGAGCCGCTATCCCTGATACAATTACAGGAGCTATTGTTGATGAAAGTGCTTGTATAAATTTATGTAGCACAATATCTTCTACATTTAACCTCTTATTTATTGCCATCATTTTCTGGTGGTCATCCTGTAATGGCGGTTGTGAACGTTCATTTATCAAGCAGTTCCGTTTTTGGTCTTTCAAGATATTCTACGAACGTTTTTTTTGGTTTTTTTTAATCATCGTAATACCGCGAGTCTAAAACTGAGGCGGGAATTTTCGTTACTATTTCCTCAGGCAGTGATGCAATAACCGTATAAAATTTCGTAGTAGAAGCTGTACTTCCTCTTAGGTGGAATTGGGCCACGACTAATGAAAATCAAGCAATTGAGGCTGTTTCCATAAAGTCAGCCATTTTGATACTTATTTTTTGAACTGAGGCGTAGTTTTTTTTTTTGTTCCGTTATTCTGTTTAAATATGTAAAGTCTGTGAGAAATGTAAGAAGGTAATACCTCTTTGCTTCGTCACTAAATGTTACGAGACCTATTGAGATATTTGAAAACGCTTATCACTACTTGGTCTTGCTTCTTGCTATCTCTTGTTCCCGTCTTCTCTATTACTTTTTTTAAAATATTTTTTTACATATCTATATATGTATACAAATATATATCAAAATCGCTTTTGGTTGGGTTTGCCAATTCTTGTTATTTTTGTTTGTACTTGTTGTGTTGAATATTATGAAGATGTTTGTTGATTCTTTTTACTCCCTTTTTCGTTGTAATTGGTATGTCGTAGGAATATGTTTCTTTTCGGTTTAAACGTCGGGGTTACCACTTTGTTATGATAGGCCTTGTATGATTCTTGTGTTTGTAGTTAGTAAAATATGCAGATATCTCTATCTATAAAAGGCAAGATATGTGTGTGTGTGTGTGTGCGTGTGTGTAACGAATGCACGGCCGCAATTTTCGACGGATTTGCACCAAAATTTACATGCACATGCTCCAAGTTAACGGAAAGGCCAAGACCGATTTTGCATTTCCCAACTCCCATCGATAGTGGAAATAATCGATTTTGTCATGCTTCTACGGCAGTTTTCATGTAGTTTGCGGCCATTTTCTATTGGCCAAAGTGAGAGCCTATAGATGGCTGCCACGAATAGGCAGAAAGATTCTATTGGCCAGCGTGAGAGCCAACAGCTGACTGACACGAATGTTAACTAGTATGCTAGCATGCAAAAAAAATCGATAGCTGCATTCGTTACAAGTGGGAAAAATTTAAATCTGCATGGCACTTTACTCCAATTGGCTCATTCGCTTGCTTAAACTCAATGTTGATTCTGATTCCGCAGAACTGGGTTGGATGTGAAAAAGTATTTGTTGTTAACATTTTTTTTTATTCGGTTTTTCCAGCTACGAGTCCTTTTTCAAAGCTGATCGTTTTGTGTTCATTTTGTTTAGTTCTTTTTTCGTAACAGATTTAATGTTTAGTATAGAGCTTAGAAAAAATTCGCAGTGTGAGATAGGCAAGAAGTAAGGCATGTAGCAACATTAGCATGGCAAAGGGCACTCCTTTAAAGGCAAGGAAGGGCAAAAATATTTGAAGTCAAGTGATAGCGATTGCTGTATGAGTCGTACGATTTTTGAATCAAGCACGGGCAACGCCGGGCCATGTTGCTAGTACATCATAAAAACAAAGTGAGACATTTATACATAAATATGTAAGGATTTATTATCAGAAGGTTTGGATGTTTCCGTAGTTGAAAGTTCACGTAATGAGATGTTCTTATATTTATGTTGTCTTGTTGACTGAGTGAATTATTTTGTTGTGATAAATCTATTATTCAAAAGTCGTATTCAATATGAGGAAGTAATATTTGTGTATACCTTATCTTTAGTTTTCATTCCCGCGGAGGTCCATTTTCACATGCTCTCATGGTGAGAGGTTGTCGAAAAGACGCCAGATTCTAAATTTTTCGCCACTACGAGAGAATCGTGGGAAATTCGGGTTTTTTTAATTTCTCGTGATCGTGATATCACTGCACAATTTTATCACATTATCACTACAAGTTTTATATTCGACATGGAATAACTGATAGATAGATAGATAGATAGATAGATAGATAGATAGATAGATAGATAATGAAGAGGATAGATAGATAAAGAAAATGAAAGTTAATGAAGAAAAATAGATGATAGAAAGATAGATAGATAGATAGATAGCAATGAAAAAGATGATAGATAGATAGATAGATAATGAAGATAGAAGATGAATAGATAGATAATGAAAGGTCATAGATAATGAAGAGATGATAGATAATGAAGAGGTTAATGATGAAGACATAGATAGATAGATAGATAAATAGATAGAAAAGATAGATAGATACATCAAAAGATGATAGATGGATAGATAGATAGAAATATCAAAAGATAGATAGATACATAGAGAGATGATAGATAATAGAGGTTAATGAAGAAATGATAGATATGATAGATAAATAGATAGATGAACAGATAGATATATGATATATAGAAAAAATGATAGATAGATAGATAGATAGATAGATAGATAGATACATAGATGAAGATAAAGAAAGATAAATATGAAAGATAGATATAGATAGATAGATACTGATGAAAAATAGATAGATAGATAGATAGATAGATGAAGACACTGAAGTAAATATGAAAAGATAGATAGATACATCAAGAAACTGAAGTAAATATCAAAAGATAGATAGATACATAGATAGATAGATACATGAAGAAACTGAAGTAAATATGAACAGATAGATAGATATATAGATAGATAGGTAGATAATGAAGAAACTGAAGTACATATGAAGAGATAGATAGATAGATAGATAGATAGATAGATAGATAGATAGATAGATAGATGAAGAAACTGAAGTAAAGATAGATAGATAGATAGATAGATAGATAGATAGATAGATAGATAGATGACGAAACTGAAGTAAATATGAAATGATATATATATATAGATAGATCGATAGATAATGAAGAAACTTAAGTAAATATGGAAAAAAAAACAGATAGATAGATAGATAGATAGATAAATAGATGAAGACACTGAAGTAAATATGAAAAGATAAATAGATAGATAGATAGATTTCTAGGTGTGACCCATTCCGCGAAGTCTGACGAAATTATCAAAGATCGGGCAATTTTCAGTGACCCTTGATGACTTCTGTACCGTAAGTCTTATATTCCACATTGAATAACGCAACAAGTGTTGATACGACGTTAGAATTGTCAGTTTTATATAAATAATGCGGCTAACACGTGAAGACGGAAATAATTTTACACGGTTTGGCTCCATAATTAAAATAAACGACTCAACAAAAAGACCGTGCAATATACGTTGGCATTAATTTCAATCAATGAGCGCGCGTAAGGGCAGTAATAAGTTTTAGAAATCTTATTCCCGCAGCTGTCGTTATATCTCAGTGGCTTTGCGAATTTATACATATTTCGCCGGTCAAGCGATCAGATACACAGTGAGACTAGTTCCTCTGAACGCAGAAGATTAGATTCGCAAAACAATTAAGACAGCAGCCGGGAGATGTCGGGGGCAAATGACATTAGAATGCTTTCGTCCAATTGACTGCAAGACGAAATGCCGGCTCTAACAATGCGAAGTAGTCATGGAGGAATTAAAAGCTTGCAAAAAATCGAATTAGGACGAGGGCTAAATAAGTGAACAGAGGGGTAATTTGATATCGTCTTATGGTGGTTAGATAAACATTTCCCAAGCGACAAAAGACAAAGTGTTGGGGAACATTTGCTTAAAGATATATAATTGCACAAGAGGTAACTGGCCGACAACAAATCAGTCATAAAGATTTGAATAACGGTTTCTTTGATGCTACACTTCACGACACGTTTTCAGCGAGAGTTAGAGCCGTATAAATTGAGAGAACTGTTATTCAGTGATGAAAGTATTTTCATAAAACGATAGATAGATAGATAGATAGATAGATAGATATAATGGCTGAGATAGAAAGAAAGAAACTGACTGAGATAGATAGATGAAGAAACTGAAGCAAATGATAGATAGATAGATAGATAGATAGATAGATAGATAGATAGATAGATAGATAAAGAAATGGCTGAGATAGAAAGAAAGAAACTGACTGAGATAGATAGATAGATAGATAGATAGATAGATAGATAGATAGATGAAGAAACTGAAGTAAATATGAAAAGATAGATAGATAGATAGATAGATAGATAGATAGATAGATAGATAGATGGCTGAGATAGAAAGAAAGAAACTGACTGAGATAGAGGAAGAAACTGAAGCAAATATGAGATAGATAGATAGATAGATAGATAGATAGATAGATAGATAGATAGATGAAGAAACTGAAGTAGATATGAAATAGCTAGATAGATAAGGAAATGGCTGTGATAAAAGAAAAAGAAACAGACTGAGATAGATAGATAGATAGATAGATAGATAGATGAAGAAACCGAAGTAAATAGAAATAACATATTGTTGTGGATTCCATGATGAAATCCGGTCTCCAATGAATGACAAACGCAGGAATGAAATATAACAAATAAATGTATTGACGCAATAATACAATTGGTAATACGGTTAGTAGATCCAGAAACGCGGTTAGTAGCAATAATAATAATAATATATATATATATATATATATATATATATATATATATATATATATATATACAGTCTGGTAAATCCAGTCTCGAAGTAGGACTTCCTTAGAGTCTACGTGCTTGTAACTGTGACTCCTACAAGCGGTTACATCACACAATTGGAATTCTTAGATTCCTTCCACCGTGCAAATCAAAAAGTATGTAATGAAGAAAGTCCTTGATAAGAAATATGGCAACTTTTTTGTTCAGATTTGATTTCGTTGTGTCATTTCATCCATTGTTCAGTGATATCTCAATGGTTCTTTACAACTTCGCATAGATTTACTTGTAAAAGTAGATCCACAAAGAGCAAAACCTCATCAATGCCAGCGCATACGACTGGCCTGCACATCGGGCTCTTTGTCAGGAGTATTTGTGGGTTTGAAAGATAATTGTTGGCTCGTTCAGTTCCGTAGAGGAAGGTCGACGCAGAAGCGGCCACGTAAGATTGATTATAACGGAGGGAATGTAGAAGCCGCACCATTACGAATTGAGAAGAAGAAGAAGAATAAGGAGGAGGAAGAGGAGGAGGAGGAGGAAAAGAAGAAAATAAATGAAAAGAAGAAAGAAAAGAAGGAAAAGAAACGAAGAGAAAAGAAGAAAAAGAAAAGAAAGAAGAAGAAAAAAGAAGAAAGAAGTGAAAGAAGAAGAGAAAGAAGAACAACAAAAAGAAGAAAAAATAAAAAGAAGAAGAAAAAAGAAGAAAAAGAAGAAAATGAAGAAAAAGATGAAAAAAGAAGAAAAAAGAAAGAAGAAAAGGAAAAAAAGGAAAAGGAAAAAGACAACAACGACAAGCAAAGAACAAGAATAACAAGAAGAAGAAGGAGGAGGAGGAGGAGAAAAAGAAGAAGAAATAAAGAAAAGGAGGAAAAGAAACGAAGACGAAAAAAGAAGAAAGAAAAAGAAGTGAAAGAAGGAGAGAAAGAAGAATGGCAAAAAGAAGAAAAAAGAAAATGAAGAAAGAAAAAGAAGAGAAAGAAGAAAGAAAAAGAAAAGAAAGAAAAAGAAAAAAGAAAGAAAAAGAAGAAGAAAGAAAGAAGAAGAAAAAAGAAGAAAAAGAAAAGGAGAAAGAAAAAGAAGAAAAAAAAGAAAAAAGGAGAAAGAAAAGAAAAAGAAAGAAAAGAAGAAGAAAGAAAAAAGAAGAAAAAGAAAAGGAGAAAGAAAAAGAAGAAGAGAAAAAAGAAAGAAAAAGAAGAGAAAGAAGAAGAAAAAAGAAAGAAAAAGAAGAAGAAAGAAAGAAGAAGAAAAAAGAAGAAAAAGAAAAGGAGAAAGAAAAAGAAGAAGAGAAAAAAGAAAGAAAAAGAAGAGAAAGAAGAAGAAAAAAGAAAGAAAAAGAAGAAAAAGAAAAGGAGATAGTAAAAGAAGAGAAAGAAGAAAAAGAGAAAGAACAAGAAAATGATGTAAAAGACGAAAGTAGAAGAAGAAAGAAAGAAAAAGAAGAAATGGAAAAAGAAAAGAAAAAAGAACAACAACGACAAGAAGAAGAAGAAGAAGAAGAAGAAGAAGAAGAAGAAGAAGAAGAATAGAACGTGAGAGGGATAAAAGAAAAATAAGAAAGAATATGTGGAGAAGAAGCGAAACGGTTCACAGTCAAAATTACTGAATTCGATCAATGTAATATTTGTAAAAACCAATTCAATTGACTTGCTTCGTTCCAAGGTAGTTTTGTATTGTTTTGTTTTGTTTATTTAGCGTCATATCAATGGATCATTTAATGCCGAAATTTAATTTTCTCGGGAGCATTAGTAATTTCTCTTTACAAAAATGTATTACTGGTAATTTTTTTCTAATATTCTTTTTTTCTCATATATATATATATATATATATATATATATATATATATATATATATATATATATATATTTGTGATATTCTTGCTATAAGAAATGTATTTTTATACTTCTATAGTGTTTTCTTTTTGTTTGTAAGGAGGAAGGGCCATTACTTGCCCATGGCTGAGACCTTAACAGCTTTTACCACCCCAGGTTAGGGTAGACCTTGGAACAACAGCAATTAAGAGGTGGTTCCACGATAACTCAAAACCTCCCAATGAGAGGCCTTGCTGCCGGATGTAGTCTGTCGTCAAAACAAGGACACTCCAAGATAGTTGAATATAGATTTGTCAGTATACGTATTCTGGTACTCGAATGCAGAATTTCAAGGCGAGTTAGCGCAAACAATTTTCTAAATAGATTGTTTGATTCGATTATTACGGTTTATCAACCCTTTTCAGGATATTTAAAGCCAGAAAATATTTTACATTGTAAGAATTTGAGTGGTGGGAGGGTGGCTGGAGATAATAAATAACCAATAGTTAAGGAGGGAAAAGAGGTGGATTCATGCCTTCCCCAAGGGTATTCACGCGTAAGTGAATATAACGAACCTAACTGGAATTGAAATTAGGCTTTCCGATTAACAATTCCCAGCCATTATCCATGACACCACCCGCACATCCAAGTTTACAGCACATGGTATTCCCAAGTGGTTGCCCATATACGCACTGACCAGGTTCGACGTTGTTTAACTTCAGTGGTCATACGTGAGCCGGTATTTCAACGTGATGTGCTGTAAACCTTAGATAGATAGAAATATAGATTGATAGATATGAATAGACTGAGATAGATAGATAGATAGATAGATAGATAGATAGATAGATAGATAGATAGAAACAGAGTACGGGGACAGAAGCAAATAGATAGATAGATAGATAGATAGATAGATAGATAGATAGATAGATAGATAGATAGAAACAGAGTACGGGGACAGAAGCAAATAGATAGATAGATAGATAGATAGATAGATAGATAGATAGAAACAGGGTACGGGGACAAAAGCAGATAGATAGATAGATAGATAGATAGATAGATAGATAGATATAAACAGGCTACGTCGACAGAAGTAAATAGAAAGAAAGAAAGAAAGAAGCTTAGTGGTAAGTATAGGTTTAGATAGATAGATAGATAGATAGATAGATAGATAGATAGATAGATAGATAGATATAAACAGCCTACGTAGAAAGAAAGAAAAAAGAAAGAAACAAACAAACAACAAGCTGAGTGGTAAGTATAGGTTTATCTATCTATCTATCTATCTATCTAGATAGATAGATAGATAGATAGATAGATAGAGAGAATGAGAGAGAGAGAATAAGGAAAATGTGAGGAGAAATCAAGACGAATAAGAAACAATAGGAGGAGGAGTCAATGACTAAGAAGTAAAGAGAGTGGGGGGAGAGTAAACCGAAAGAGATGCAAAATGAAGAGAGAAAGAGCGAAAGAAAGAGAAAACATTTTTGAAGGAAGAGGAAATACCCGTTGTCACCATTATTGAATTCGGACAGCTTCTTTGTGCCACCTTCGACCAACGTTGGCTTCTTCGACAATCGATTCCATACCTCGAGTCACGAACCTGTTACACAACAACCTTTGCAATAAAAGGCATCTTTGCCATCACTCGACAACGGTAGCATCGATGCTCGCCTTGTGTTCCTTTTAGGTTTTGTTCTTGTTGTTGTTGTTGTTATTGCTGCTGTCGTTGATGTTTTGTTTTTTGTTTTTTTTTTCTTTTCTTTTTTTGGAGGGAGAGTGGATGATATTTTTTTCCCCCTTTTACTTGCTATTCGGTCAACAAATATTTCGTTTTTCGCTTTTTGAGATTTTCATTTTTCTTCCTGTTGCGCTTGAAACGCAACTGCGTCATGTGATTCGGTTTTTGAAAACGCTTCATTTCCCAATATGGAGTCCGAGAAGACTTTACTCTTAAAAAAAAAAAAATAATAATAATAATAATTTGGAAGTTGTCTTTTTTTTTTCTTCTTCTTCTAGTTCCTTTCTATGTACATTATTTGGACTATTGTTCTCATCTTTGCCGCCATATTTATTACAACGCTTCGGCCGTTGTATGCTCCGGCCTTCTTCAGGTGGTCGGAATGTCGAACTGAACCCTTTATTTCGCTCACTGGGTTAGATTGTTCTAGTTCCACGTGCCATGTTTAATGGATGTCAGTTATCAGTTATCTCCTGCTTAATTCCCCGCTCCAAGTTCTCCACTGCCTTAACCAGGTATTGAACTCACACTCATTGGCCCCTGTCACTAGGTCTAACTAACGCCTTTATCCACTGTGCAAGATGAAACCTTGGTAGGTTTGCCCGACTCCTTAGGATTATCTTAGGTTTTGCTCTACTTATTGTATTGAGCACTTTACGTCGTTGTCTTTTTACTCGTTTTGGGTTTTTTTTTCTTTGAATTTGGAACAGTGGACGATTTTTTTTCGGCTTGGTTTAATGTTCTTAGTTCTTTCTTTTTATTCCCCATTTTTCTTGGGTACCGATTTGTTCTGCTACAAGTTGAGCTATCCAGAGTACCAGTTATTATATATATAAGTTATATATATATATATATATATATATATATATATATATATATATATATATATATATATATATATATATATATATATATATATATATATATATATATATATATATATATATATATATATATATATATATATATATATATATATATATATAATATATTATATATAAAAATAATGACGTAATAATAGGAGGCACGGTGGAGCAGTGGATAGCGGCTTGGATTGAGGAATCAGAGCCAAGTTCGAATTCAGTCGAATCCATTAAATTCACTTACGTGCTAATACCCTTGGGAAAGGTATGTATCCTCTTCATCTCCCTCCAGCTATGGGTAAAATAGCAGAACAGACTGGGTTCTATAGCCTTGGATGGCAACTGGTCTAGGAGAAGGACAACTCTGAATTCAAAACCTGCGGAGGGTCGTTTGGGAACCTTGTGGCATGCATTCGGTGCACCAGGTTCCTGTATTCGTCCCTCCAAAAAGTGTGGCTGGTCCTGCACGAGGCCTTCACCACTATAATCAAATCTCATGTGCCGGTGTCGGGATGTCGGTTTCCTGGGGACTTATCGGCCTGACCCTCATACGTCGAACGCGACGGGAGAGTCGATTATATATATATATATATATCCTTTTTAATTACCTCTCTCCAAAGAAGGCGGGATGAGAAAAAAGGCTGAGTATAGGGAGGATTGGCATAAAGAAAAAAGATGAACTGAATTCAAGAGCAAAGAAAATGGCAATTGACGCTGCATTTGATTTTTTAAAGATTTTAGTTATCAGGGAGGCTAGTAAACGGAAGGGAGTTCCACAGGCGGGAAGTGCGCGAAAACTGTTGGAGTAGAAGTGACGATTCCATTTAGCTATTTCGACAGTAGATAGCGATCTAGTAGGACCCTTAAATTCATGTAGACGGGGTACTAGGGCAATATGCAACAATAATATAATTTCTGATGACTCGTATTAATATAAGATTCTACTGGAGATAAAGATGGCTCCATTTTCCTATTGTCATCAAACAATAAACTAATACTCTCTCCCTGAGAATGGTGTTGCTCTCAAGCGACTCTATTGAACAAGTGCATGACATCGGTTCTAGTCTAAATGGAATGTTTAAAGGCACGTGCAACAGCGGTCCTGTTGCAATAAATTATTCCCATCGGTCCTTCCACAGATCTGATCTATGCCGTGTCGTGGACTTCGTGTAGCCTATCATTTCACTCCAGAACCCTCCTCGCTATGTAGAGCGTTTAATATATATATATATATATACTGATGAGCATTGATACAGCTATGGAGAGCGTTTAATATATATACATATATATATATATATGTGTGTGTGTGTGTGTGTGTGTGTGTGTGTGTGTGTGTGTGTGTGCTGTTGAGCAGTGATACAGCGAAACAATCTTGACATTATTATGCTCTCGATAATTTCGGTTGAGCACTGTTGAGAAAGAGGGTAATTCTAAACAACAACCGTCTCCGCTAACACAACACTGTTCATCGAGCTCTGTGGCTCTCTGACGTTTGTTTCCATTCGCAAAAACAATACAGAAGAATTTCCCTTTCCCTCTGACGTGCACTGATAGCTCAGGGGTGGAAACTCCGACTGACGCCAAATTGGTCAATCCCGCTCCAAACAATCGGATGTCTAGCCGCAATACAGCCTATATATGGATGACATATATATATATATATATATATATATATATATATATATATATATATATATATTATCCTTTCTAGTTCAATTACTTTAATAGTTGCAATTTTACCATCTCTGGTTATCGCCCTTTGATTAGGAACGCTTGTTTACAAAAACAACGGTCAATTTAAAAATACTTATAGCAGAGTGTATTCGCGCGTGTTTACAAAAATCACCATCGGATCGATTACAATTACATTGAATTTGTCTTCTCAATTCACCCCTGAGGATGATCACAGTGCAGATCGAAAGTACTTTCGTTAACAAAAATATACGGCGCCTTCCTTGATAAATTTCAACTTAACATCAAGAACTTAAAAATTAGACAACTAAAAAGGATTATTAGATAAATAAATAGCTATAATATGTCTGTATTGTTCAATGAAACATGCTTGAATGAAGATATGCTACCTAAATACACACACACACGCATATATATATATATATATACGCCCCCCCCAATGAAATTCGGTCGAGCACTCTAGAGGGAAAGGCGCGAATTTGTAAACAGTGACTGCTACTGCTGATGCAAAAGCTCTTCTATGAATTGAGTTCTCTGAGTCACTTGTGTGTTTATTCTAAAATAAATACGTAAAAATTCACCTTCGTCTCTGCCAGGAGCTGATAGCTTAGGGGAAAATTTTCCAACTGGCTTGAGGCAAACGGATGTCTAGCCACACTTATGAGCTGTGACACAGCGAAACAGTCTGTCTGTGGATCACACTCTCACACACACCCACACACGCACACACATATATGTGTGTGTGTGTGTGTGTGGTAGTAGTAGTAGTAGTAGTACTCCTCATTTCCCACAATTCCGAATATAGCATAATCTAGATTTCCTCGAATGAAACGTCTTCGAATTTGGACTCATTTTCAAATCCGGACTTTTGTATTAACATAAATATGAATCCGAACAGTATCATCAATACTAAACATCTCGGATGTTCGGTTTACAGGAATTGTATATTCTTATTTTTGTTTCCTTTTAGAGATTGTAATTATTTTTTAATAAGCTATTTCATAAATTTTTAAGTCATACTTATTATAAAACCCAGGTTGTGTGTGTGTGTGTGTGTGTGTGTGTGTGTGTGTACGTTTATATATTGGATCGGATTTCCTACATTTTTCAACCGATTTCAAAAAAAATTCACAGGACTACGTAAAATTACCTTGCGGTGGTTCTGACAGCGCCAAAAATGGGAAAAACACAATTGTTTTGCACGAAATCAATTTGAAAACACGATTAAGAGGCACCACGAGAATGAAAGGGGGGACAACTCATATCGAGATATACTTATTATAAAACCCAGGTTGTTTGTGTGTGAGTGTGTGTGTGTGTGTGTGTGTGTGTGTGTTCCTTTATATATAGGATCGGATTTCCTACATTTTTCAACCGATTTCAACAAAACTTCACTTTTTTTGGCAGGTAGTGTTTCTTATTGTCTTGCACACTTTTTTCTTTAGTTTTACATTCAGAATGCTTTAAAAATTCCATTTACAAAACAATTGTTTATAATAAAATTCTATTCAATCGGTAGACTCATAACGATTGAAAACAATGTTTTTGTTTGAGTTTGGGTTTGACCAATTCGTAAAAAAAATAAAAATAAAAATAAAAACATAAAAAAAAAACTAATTCAAGACATGCGTGTCCGTCAACCTTAAACAATAATCTTTGTCAATTTTTATTTTTTCAGTCTTTATGTTGGTCAATACTTGATCTATCTTACTGTTACATCCCCGGGCAACGCCGGGCTCTACTGCTAGTATTTTATAAATTGTCTTAGTTTTTCACAAATTACACTATTTGTTTATCACAAATATTTTTCATTACAATTGGTAGTCAATAATTTGTTGGACATTCATGTACTCAATTTACACTTTAAATAAAAACGACTCAATGTTACAAACTACCTTTTGTATCCTAAACTCTAAAACTTAATAAAAATGTTAAGCTTGCCACAGCAGCCTTTTCTTCCTCGACGCCGAACAGTATCCACAATCCCGAACATCTCGGATGTTCAGTTTCGAGGAGTTGTACTGTATAGATATGATACAATTACATTTTTTGCAGCCAAAATATCTGAGTCGAAAAGGAAGATAAGCAGCTGGTTATCTGTGCTACAAGACTTCTTTTATGCACATAAATTCCAGAAAGCAGTAAAAGAAAACAAACAAAATACACAGTTTATAAAATACCAGGGATAAACAGGTACTTTTCATTATATAAAAAAAAGTTTTGATGGCAAAGGTAAACAACTGTTGATATAAGATTCTACTAGACATAAAATTGAGGCTTCTTTTACTATTTTAATTAATAAACTAATCTGTTAGAAATTATTACATATTAATATCCATTTTTCGTAACGAAACTATTTTACTCGAAAAGGAAAGCACGCATCGGTTTATCTGTGTGACAAGCCTTTATTTTATTTTATTTTATTTTATTTTATTTTATTTTATTTTATTTTATTTTATTTTATTTTATTTTATTCCAATATCATATATGTGCTAACCACGCGTGGCCGAGTGGTTAGAACTTTCGCTTTCTGATCAAGAAAACTCGGGTTCGAATCTCACCAAGATTGATTTGTCGATCTGGCTTCCTGAGGTTATCGGTCGGGAAGGGGACGATCCCAATGTGCGGCACCATTGGACCCAAGCTTTGTGAGCAAAATTGGGTAGACGGAACCCTTGGGAGCCGTTGATAGCTGTGCTAGCACGAAGTCACAAGTCATCGTGACCGAGGGTTTGAGTGTGCTGGCCTCGTTCAGATTGTTCACGTTAGATAACACGCTCTCTCCCAGAAACTGTAACTAAGGTCTGCTCAGCATAGTTGTAGTTTAAATCACAGGTGCGCTCTGTGGGGGTTGAACAAACACAAAATGGGCCTGAGCGAGCGTCAGAAAATATTATTAGATGAATAAATAGCTATGATATGTCTCTATTGTTCAATGAAACATGCTTGAATAAAGATATACTACCTAAATACACACACACACACGCATATATATATACACACACACAACCGCATATATATACACACATATACACACACACACATATATATATATATATATATATATATATATATATATATAGATACACCTAGTGAGCCAGACAGACCTACCTAGGTTTCACCTAAACGGATCGTCAGGGGAAAGTAAGGCTCATGAGGCAAAGAGAAACGCATATTTATAAGCGATAGCTAAAATTATACCACGTGACCAAAGAACCACAAACACAAACCTAAGTGGGTGGGGAGGATAAATATTTATTCAGCAAAAAAATAAAAAAATATTTATATATATATACGCCCACAGCCAAAAGGAAAATCGGTCGAGCACTTTAGAGGGAAAGGCGCGAAATTGTAAACAGTGACTGCTACTGCTGATGCAAAAGCTCTTCTATGAATTGAGTTCTCTGAGTCACTGGCGTGAATATTCTAAAATAAATACGTAAAACTTCACCTTGCTCGCTGCCAGGAGCTGATAGACGGTCATTCTCGAATATAAGTGGCCAGCTATTATATATATATATATATATATATATATATAGTGCAAACCGGATATAAGAGAAACCCGGATATAAGAGAGATTTTCTCCAGTCCCAAATTAGAGCCTGTGTTAATGTATATAAAATAGACCAAACCCGGATAGAAGAGACTTCTTCTCCGGTCCCAACAACTCTCTTATATCCGGGTTACACTGTATATATATATATATATATATATATATATATATATATATATATGTATGTATGTATCCATATATATATATTATATATATATATCATATTATAAATATCTATATTTATATTATATTTACAAGCATGTATTCATACATTTACAAGCCTTTATTTATATTTATATTATGTTTATACACACACACACACACACACACACACACATATATATATATATAGATGTATATAGATGTATATGTATATATATATATATATATATATATATATATATATATATATATATATATATATATATATATTATCTAAAATAGGTTGGTTAATATATCAAGAGCAAACGAAAGGCTATCAATGTGATTTGTACGAAAAACATTTTATTCAATATTAATTGTTAACTACATGAGAGAAAATAAAGCAGGGAAATTAAGCTTTTTTTTATTTCTTTCCCATTTCTTAGGCGTGTCCAAATATTCCGGACTGAAGACCTTAATTTCAGTGCTTTATTTTCTGTCATATTGTCAATAATTATATATAATACTAGCAGTAGAGCCCGGCGTTGCCCAGGGATGTAACAGTAAGAGATAGATCAAGTATCGACCATCATAAAGACTGAAAAATAAAATTGACAAAGTTTATTGTTTAAGGTTGACGGACACGCATGTCTTAAATTAGGTTTTTTTTTTTTTGGGTTTTTTTTACGAATTGGTCAAACCCAAACTCAAACAAAAACATTGTTTTCAATCGTTATGAGTCTATCGATTGAATAGAATTTTATTATAAACAATTGTCTTGTAAATGGAATTTTTAATGCATTCTGAATGTAAAAATAAAGAAAAAAGTGTGCAAGACAATAAGAAACACTATCTGCTAAAAAAGGTTTTGTTGAAATCGGTTGAAAAATGTAGGAAATCCGATCCCATATATAAACGAACACACACACACGCGCGCGCGCGCACACACACACACACAAACTGAGTTTTATAATAAGTATAACTCGATATGAGTTGTCCCCCTTTCATTCTGGCGACAGAATCGTGTTTTAAGTGTTTTCAAATTGATTTCATGCAAAAACAATTGTGTTTTTCCAATTTTTGGCGCTGTCAGAACCACCTCAAGGTAATTTTACGCATTCCTGTGAAGTTTTGTTGAAATCGGTTGAAAAATTTAGGAAATCCGATCCAATATATAAACGTACAGACACACACACACACACACACAATCTGCGTTTTATAATAAGTAAGATTAGTGGTCAATATGATATATATATATATATATATATATATATATATATATATATATATATATATATATATATAATAATTCTGTAGATAATAGAATCCAGGTAGAACTCAATGTCCAGGACCGAGTAAGAATATATATATAAAATATCAGTGGTGAATATATATATATATATATATATATATATATATATATATATATATCCAAGAGGATAGAATCCAGGTAGAACTCAATCTCCAGAACACAGTAAGAATATAATATAAAAGGCTGAAACACTAATATTTCATCACACTGGAATCGTAATCACGATCCAATTCATCAGACCTCTGAATAAGTGGATCTTGTTCACGATTCCAAAGTAATAAATTATAACCATGGAATATTAGTATTTGTGTTTTTATATTATATATATATATATATATATATATATATATATACATTATTTATACATATATATTTCTGAAAGCAATAAAAGAGAACAGACAAAACCGATGACTTAAAAAACAGCGAGAATAAACGGGTACGTCCCATTATACAATGCTATAATTTTTATGGCAAAAGTAAACTTCTATTAATAAAATATCCTACTGGACATGAAGTTAGGGTTTTCTTTTAATATTGTTCCCCTCGGAATTATTACCCTTAGTGCCCTGACCAATGCTTTACCGGTGGTAGAGAAAAATGACTTAATGACCAGCCACCGGTTGAACGATGGGTAAACACTTGCGTCGTGTTTTGCTATTGGTTTTCTTATTTTGCAGAGCCAATCAGAAAAGCTGTAATATTCTGATGTCACCGAACGTTTTACCAACATGTCCGCGACTTTTCATTTTGTTTTTGGGGATGAGTTTTGGATAAAAAATATTGTTTTATGAATCGTGTAGAGTCTCAACCTGGGCAGCCAGGGACGCAATCAAGGATAAAATGTGCAAGAAAAGACCTCTACACAGCGCTGCAGATAACTGAGATGCTTCATGATTTATCCGAAGGCAGACTGTTCAGGAACGCAAGCCTCAAAAGGTTAATATCCAGTATTTTATTGATTCTTTGTAAGGGTACTATTTAAGTAAAAAGTAAGACTCGCAGTTGGATATCTGAGATACAAGTAATTACTTGCACACTTACATGGCAGGAAGCAGTAAAGGAAGGACAGACAAAATCCACTGATATTAAAACATCCGGAATAGATGAGCTTATTTCTGAATAAAACCGGAAATAGAAAAGAACATTTCGCAATACAACATTTGTCAAAGAATGTATATTTATCAAATAATCTGTAAAGAAATAAATAAAAAAAAATAATATTGGAAGGTAAAAATAATGGTTCTTTTACCATAAGTATTGAAAAAAAAAACGCGATATTTATGCTTAGAAATTTATCCCAAAGAGCAATACAAATGCGGAAGGATATCTACCTATGTTTTATATATTATACAAAGGCGTTCGATAAAGTACGCCACAATGGTTTGGTGGAACTGCTTAGCAACATTGATATTGGTAAAGATATTAAAATAGTCGGGAACCTATACTGGCAGCAAACCGCCTGCATACGGATAGAAAAAGTGATTCAGTAAATATAAAAATATAGAAAGGGGTGAAAGACAATGATGTGTCTTCTCACCGGACTTGTTTAACCTATGCTGCGAGGCGATTCTGAGAGAATTAGAAACCCTGCCAGGATTCATTATTGGCGGCCACAATCTTTACAAAATAAGACATGCAGATGACACAGTGTTGATAGCAGACCCGGAAAGAAAACCACAAGACTCATATAAAAAAAGAGTGAAGGATAGCATGAAGAAAGGACTAAACACCAAGAAGACAGAATGCATGGTTGTAAGCAAAAGGATGATCCCAAAATGCAAATTACAAATCGGAGATACCAAAATCAAACAAGTACAAAAATCTAAATATCTTGGAAATGTTTTAACAGAGGACGGAAAGTGCGACACTGAAATCCGAAGATAGCGAAAGATGCCTTCCAAAAGCTAAGCAGAGCATTAAGAGACAGAAAAACTTCATGAGAAACAAAGAAAAGAGTACTGAACTGTTACGGGATATCCATACTTCTGTGTGGCAATGAATGCTGGACAATTTTCTCAAATATGAAGAAGAGACTTAAAGCAACAGAAATGTGGTTCTACAGAAGGATGCTGAGGATACCTTGGACTGAATATGTGAGAAACAACAAAGTTCTAAAAAAAAATGGAAGCAAAATGAAACATAGTTAAAATCAGGTAGAGACACTATAAATTTCTAGGACTCATAACGAGGAAAGGAGGCTTAGAAAATTTGATACTCACAGGACAGATTGACGGCAAGAGGGACAGAAGAAAACAACGCATGACCTACTTAGTGAGCTTGAGTAAATAAATAACGAAACTTGGTTTAGGAGATATAACAAAAAATAAACTCTATTAAGAATTACGAAGGGCAGGAAATTGTGGAGAGCCATAATCGCCTACATCCTGAGGGGATACGGCACATAGAAAAAGTATTGAAAAAGTTCCCCAAAAGGGATCATATCAAAAATGCCGAAAACTTTCTTTGATTTGGTTTGGCTTGTTTTACAGCATATTAACCTCAATGGGTTATTTACTGCCGACAAGATTTTTATTGCTGGTAATATATTTTTTTTTCGAAAGTGTATTGCTGGTAATATTTTTTTCCTCCAAAAATGTATTGCTGGTAATATTTTTTCTTCCAAAATATATTGTTGGTAATATTTTTTTTCTTGAAAAATTCATTGCTGGTAGTATTTTTACAGAAAAATATTGCTGGTATTAAAACTTAGTTTTATACTTTCATCTTGTTTTGACCCGAGTTTCGGGTTTAACTATTTGCTCACAGCTGGAACCCTAACAGGTACTTCCAACCTGGGTCAGAAGGGACCCGGGAACACCAGCAATTAAGAGGTGGTTCCATGCTCTTAAAACCCCTTGATCAGAACCCTTTCGGATAGACGTAGTTTATCGTCTTACCCAGGAAGCGGATGTAGTTTATCGTCATACCCAGGACGCGGATGTAGTTTATCATCTTACCCAGGACGCGGATATAATTTATCGTCATACCCAGGACGCGGATATAATTTACCGTCATACCCAGGACGCGGATGTAGTTTGTCGTCTTACCCGGGACGCGGATGTAGTTTATCGTCTTACCCGGGACGCGGATGTAATTTATCGTCTTACCCAGGACGCGGATGTAGTTTATCGTCTTACCCGGGACGCGGATGTAATTTATCGTCTTACCCAGGACGCGGATGTAGTTTATCGTCATACTCAGGACGCGGATGTAGTTTGTCGTCTTACCCGGGACGCGGATGTAGTTTATCGTCTTACCCGGGACGCGGATGTAATTTATCGTCTTACCCAGGACGCGGATGTAGTTTATCGTCATACCCAGGACGCGGATGTAGTTTATCGTCTTACCCAGGACGCGGATGTAATTTATCGTCTTACCTAGGACGCGGATGTAATTTATCGTCTTACCCAGAATGCGGATGTAATTTATCGTCATACCCGGGACGCGGATGTAGTTTATCGTCTTACCCAGGACGCGGATGTAGTTTATCATCTTACCCAGGACGCGGATATAATTTATCGTCATACCCAGGACGCGGATATAATTTACCGTCATACCCAGGACGCGGGTGTAGTTTGTCGTCTTACCAGGGACGCGGATGTAGTTTATCGTCTTACCCGGGACGCGGATGTAATTTATCGTCATACCCAGGACGCGGATATAATTTACCGTCATACCCAGGACGCGGATGTAGTTTGTCGTCTTACCAGGGACGCGGATGTAGTTTATCGTCTTACCCGGGACGCGGATGTAATTTATCGTCTTACCCAGGACGCGGATGTAGTTTATCGTCATACCCAGGACGCGGATGTAGTTTATCGTCTTACCCAGGACGCGGATATAATTTATCGTCATACCCAGGACGCGGATATAATTTACCGTCATAACCAGGACGCGGATGTAGTTTGTCGTCTTACCCGGGACGCGGATGTAGTTTATCGTCTTACCCAGGACGCGGATGTAGTTTATCGTCTTACCCAGGACGCGGATATAATTTATCGTCATACCCAGGACGCGGATGTAGTTTATCGTCTTACCCAGGATGCGGATGTAATTTATCGTCATACCCGGGACGCGGATGTAGTTTATCGTCTTACCCAGGACGCGGATATAGTTTATCGTCTTACCCAGGATGCGGATGTAATTTATCGTCATACCCGGGACGCGGATGAAGTTTATCGTCTTACCCAGGACGCGGATGTAGTTTATCGTCTTACCCAGGATGCGGATGTAATTTATCGTCATACCCGGGACGCGGATGTAGTTTATCGTCTTACCCAGGACGCGGATGTAGTTTATCGTCTTACCCAGGACGCGGATATAATTTATCGTCATACCCAGGACGCGGATGTAATTTATCGTCTTACCTAGGACGCGGATGTAATTTATCGTCTTACCCAGGATGCGGATGTAATTTATCGTCATACCCGGGACGCGGATGTAGTTTATCGTCTTACCCAGGACGCGGATCTAGTTTATCGTCTTACCCAGGACGCGGATCTAGTTTATCGTCTTACCCAGGACGCGGATGTAGTTTATCGTCTTACCCAGGACGCGGATGTAGTTTATCGTCATACCCAGGATGAAAAACACTTTCTTTTCAAACTAATATTTGTTGAAAAGATATAAGAACTGAGGAGATTTGTTTATTTTGAGATTTAATGGGGCTCCTTTGGAATAATTTGAAACAATTTAGAGTATTTGGGCCCCTCTAGTTGTAGTGGATTTTTGAATTCTATAAATCTAGAATTTCATTGTCATATAGACACTTCATTCGAGATATATTTCAGCGGGATGTTCGGGAAAATATCACAAAGTTGCTAATGAAATAAGTACGACGAATTAGATAATCACTAACAATTTTATGTGAAATGTTTCATGATTTACATCAAAAAGCCATCATCTGAAAATATATCTTACGAGGCGGAGCCATGTTAGGTGCTTTTTTTTTTTAATCATTTCACCCCAAGCAAGGCGGCTGTCCTGGGTAAGACGTTAAATGACATCCGCGTCCTGGGTAAGACCATAAACTACGTCCAGCAGCAAGGTCACTGATCAGGTGGTTTTGAGGGGCGTGGAACCACCTCTTAATTGCTGGTGTTCCCAGGTCCACCCTGACACGGGGTGGTAGCACCTGTTAGGGTCTCAGCTATGGGCAAATAGCTAACTATTACCAGCAATACTTTTGGGGAAAAATTATTACAATTTTGAAGGAAAAATATTACCAGAAACAGATTTTTGACAAAACAAAATACCAGCAATAAAGAATTTTGTCGGCATTGAGTAGCCCAATGGGGTTGGTGTGCCGTGGGACAAAATAAACCAAACCAATCTAAACCAAAGAATACATATTCTATTCATACAAATCTATCCTAAAAATGGAGTTGCCAAGAGGGCAAAGCTGCGTAGTACGACAAAAGTCAGGGAAAGAGGTAAAAACGAGATCGAGAAGAGAATTGTGTCCATCAGGATTACTGGGGAAATGAGTGGGTGTAGAAATCAGCCACTTGTGTAAGAGACTGAGTGATTGAGAAGCTAAGGGTTTGGATGCCAGCAAGGTCAGTGGCAGAGTGTTTAAGCCACATGGCATGGTCGGCATTAAAGTCTCCGAATACAAATATATTTGCAAACGGGTGTAGGGAGATGACATTGTCTATATTATCAGAAATTAATATCTATCAGGCAAAAGTCTTAAGAGGAGGGGTAACGGTAGAGAAAGAAGAGTTAGCTGACAGATTAAATAGAGAGATACAGAGACACATGTAAGAATGATCTTGAGATTCAAGAGAGAGGTCTTAGACCATGCATGTGGACATTAGAGTCCTTTCTAAGGAGAGGAAGGTAACCAGGAATCGAAAAATCAGAGGAGGGGATTGAAGAGTTAAGATTAAATTCACAGGGAGCTGGGATGTCCGGAGACCTTTCGAAGAGGAAAGATTCCACACTACAGAATTTGGTACGAATACAACGAATGTTGAAGAAAGAAATGTTAAGGGTTTTAGGTGTTTTTGGTTGAACTGTTTTAGGTTTATATCTTTGATTGTTTATAGTCATTGTGTTTTATTTTGGTAATATTAGGTTAGGCCTAGGTTAGTAGTAGCAATCAATCGTCTAATGTAACAAATACAGGAAGGGAATTAGCGCAGCCTGCAACATAGTGTGGCCACGGGGTTGCCTGCTGGAGGTGCCTGCAGGGACATCCTTCTATGCGCGACATGGCACTGCAAGAACCCCAATATTATGCGACTGTTGACCAGAGCAGCCCCTCAAGCCACTACGCTTCGTATTCCTAACAGCAGGGGGCAGCAACCAGAAAAATACCAACCAACTACCCTCAGAATGAAGAGACGTTGCTACCATGCAGACATTTAAAAAAAAAAAATGAATGACAGCACTACTATTAAGGCCTGAGATAAGGAAATGAACTTGAGAACCCTTCTTGAACAGGGATGGACCTCTACTCCTGTTAAAGAGAAGTGGGAGGAGTATGAACCAGGCGAAAGTAAGGCTTATCTATTCCAATTTTTTTTTTTTAAAATGGTATTAAGTTTTAATTTAGTTAAACTCGACAAAACAAAAAAAGAATTAAAAATGACAGATATATACCTACGAAAGAACTTTAAAAGGCAAATAGTTCTGGATGAACCTCCAGTTAACTTCTAACAGAGTGACAATGATAATTTATATCCGGAGTCGCTCTCCGGTCTACAGAACTTATTAAAGCATGCCAAAATCCGTCGCAGTCAGGCAGTTCGCTGGCAGGCTCGCGAGTTGCATGTTGAACTCTCTGCCTACAGAGAGGAACCCAGACGAGACTGTACTTACGGGCAGAGTCTCGTATGGGGAGGTAAACATACCCGACCCCGTATATGCGGGGGTCTAAGGGGAATTTTTTGCCCGAAACTACGGTCTCGGATACGAATCTCGTAAAAATCGGCCTTGCGCCACATCCTGTCTTGTGGGAAAGTTGATAAATACCAGATCATACCATTTTAAAATGACACGAGGAGGGAGAGGCGTAAACAGGTTGTTAGTGAGGGGGGGGCGTCAGTGCCTAGAATCATAGTAGCAAGGTAAAAGAAAAAAAGGAAAGAAAAATAATAGAAAAAAATTCTTCTCGACTTTTTAGTGATCCCCCGAGAAGTCAGTGAAAATTACGTCATGAAATATAGCCCGCCATGAACTGTATAAAATCAACCACTAGGAATCGCCTTGCTATGAATATTTGGACAGCCTGATTTCTCACATCTTTTAGAAAATCAACAATGCACACGATGCGAAAGCTGGGATTTGATGTAATAAGGACTGACACAAAACTTATATATATATATATATATATATATATATATATATATATATATATATATATATAGCTTTTATTAATTTTTGAGCATTTATCGTCTGCAAATTGTACAGAAATACCTAATTTCCGCGGCTGACTTCCAAATTTTACTATTTCAAGAATAAATCCAAATAAAATCGATATTTTTCGTATTCGATACATTGAATGAAAAATATATTCAAATCAGAATTTTAATTATGAATCACCACAAGCAAAATATGTAACTTTTTGGTAAATTTGCTTTTTAAGTCCGGCGCTAAATATCTATTAAAAATTTTCCCAAATTGTCTTGTTTCCGTGTAAACATACATGCTGAACTCGAATTAACAATTAAATTATGATAAAACCTACCGTTTTGGAATTATCGACAAGAAAAATTCGGACTCTGTCTCAGTTATTCGTCCGCCATGGCGGTATTGTTTTTATTAAATAAGCGCAGGGCACTTCCGGGTATTTTCTTTCGCGCACGCGTAAATTTTGGCCTATTTACTTCCTTTATAGAATTTCGTCGCAGAAATCACTACGCACTACCGTAAAGCAATGCATTTTTTTTTATAGTTTTATTTATAACATAAAACTTTAAACAAAAACAAATTAAATAATACAAGAGAACTTTTTTTTCCGTGTAGAAATTAAAATTAAATTAAAATAAAAATGACAAATTAAAAGAACAAATTAAATAATATAATAAAACATTTTTTTAAATTAAAATTAAAACAAACAAAAATAAAACTAATAATAATTAATACGCAAACATCAAGTTTGAAAAGAGCTTGGTTATTTACAAAATAAAACAAAATGCTCCTTCCTAGCATTTTTTTATTAAGTAAATTATCATGATCTTTACAAAGTTGTAGTGTAAGTAACAACTGTGTAAAAGAATTGCAAAAGATTACAAAAAAAGGTTACTCAATGAATAAGATTTGTTAGGTTATTTGTTAGATCATAATTAATAAAAACAAAAAATAGATAAAACTGTATATAACACCATAATAGTGCTGGGCACAAATTATGAGACAAAATGTTTTAAATATGCATTGTTTATTATCGCACTAAAATGGTACTGTATAGCATATTATATCATAATATAGCTAAATTGTTCAGTATAATTTTCCTTTTAATTAAATGAAGGTCTTATTTGATGGCACAATGATTTAGTAATAACTAGCAGTAGAGCCCGGCGTTGCCCGGGGATGTAACAGTAAGAGATAGATCAAGTATCGACCATCATAAAGACTGAAAAATAAAATTGACAAAGATTATTGTTTAAGGTTGACGGACACGCATGTCTTAATTAGTTTGTTTTTTTTTTTTTTGTTTTTGTTTTTTTGTTTTTTTGGGGTTTTTTTTACGAATACCCAAACTCAAACAAAAACATTGTTTTCCATCGTTATGAGTCTCCCGATTAATAAGAATTTTATTATAAACAATTGTCTTGTAAATGGAATTTTTAAAGCATTCTGAATGTAAAAATAAAGAAAAAAGTGTGCAAGACAATAAGAAACACTACCTGCCAAAAAAGAAAGTGAAGTTTTGTTGAAATCGGTTGAAAAATGTAGGAAATCCGATCCCATATATAAATGAACACACACACACAACCTGGGTTTTATAATAAGTATAACTCGATATGAGTTGTCCCCCTTTCATTCTCGCGATGCCTCTTAATCGTGTTTTCAAATTGATTTCGTGCAAAAACAATTGTGTTTTTCCAATTTTTGGCGCTGTCAGAACCACCGCAAGGTAATTTTATGTAGTCCTGTTAAGTTTTGTTGAAATCGGTTGAAAAATGTAAGAAATCCGATCCAATATATAAACGTACAGACACACACACACACACAACCTGGGTTTTATAATAAGTATGATGTGCTCGTGCATTTCATCTTGTCCCTATACAGCTTGCAAAACTTTAGTAAATTATAGAGTGTATAAAGTTATGCTTTAACTGATCATCGGAATTAAATTTCAACGCTACAATTCTGAACCTGAGTTTAATCTTTAAACTCGTTTCCTCAAAAAAACAGTAACGATTTGGAAAAAAGAAAAATTCTGTCATTATTTACCATATCAGACTCCAATTTTCAAATTGAGTCCAACTCCTCGGTTGCCAAAATCGCCCTGCGCTAATGGATATGAGTGCTGCATGCGTTAAGCTGAAGACAACAAAGTGTGGAGTTCGAACTAAAAGATTAGTGCCTCAGATGCAGCAACAAGATTCTCATTAAAAAAAAATATCGCTAAGTGTATAAGTGCCTAATTTATGTTTGGCAAGAATTAAAAGTATCAAAAAATGACCCGGCAACTATAAATGTTCGCCATCTTTTTCGTATAACTAACTTAGATATTGATATGTCCCGGAAAGGGATATATTTGTTCGAAGTAGCAATGTGGTTTTGGACTACTGTTATCGGGTAGGACAATCTAGAAGGTAACCGTAATGGACTGGTCCTCGTCGTAGTGGTAGGCAATAGATGTAGTCAATAGGCGTGCTCCTGTACCTCCACATCAGTCTGTATTTATGGCTGACACCAGCCAATCATATTACTGTGAGGGGGAATCGAAGTGTATGCATATTCATTACATCAGATATAAAGGCTAGCCCGAAAGACTTCTCTCTCCCTACCATAAAGTAATGAGAACAACAAATAATACAGTAATACAAAGGACATGTACTGGATTCAGAGAAGACTTTCGGACCACCCTGTAGTAGCAGCCATTACTAATTCAATTTGACGAAGTATTATCACATAGTATTATTAGTAATATTATTAAATGAAATACTGACGGCCATTACTACTTTATTAGATGAATTACTGGGTGATCCGAAAGTCTTGTCACCACTTACCAAAAAGTAATGAGAAAAATAGAACAAGTAATACAGTAATACAAAAACGCATGTACTGGATTCAATTCATTCACTTTCATTGACGCTGTCATACATAGAGAAGGTTTGTATGAACAACATCATTTTTATAGCACAAAATGATGCGACGCCATGTCCCGTGTGATATTTTACGAAGTTCTGCTTTGTTGTTTGTTGCAAAGGCTCTCCAAACTGATGGATATTCTGGTATCGTTGATTTGAAACTCTCTCCTTGATAATTCCCCACAGAGCGTTGAAATAGAAAATTACATCATGGAAGGTATGGCAATGCTTTCGGACCACACTTGTACATATAGAACAAACAAAGCTGTTACTTCGATTATCAACCTTGACAAAAACGTCTATTGCTCTTTTGTGTCCTTCTATCCAGGTTTAGAGTGACGATACTGTTTTGGCGCGTCGCATTGTTATGATTCTATATTTTGCAGCGGACCTATTTTAGCAGACAAAGAAGACTCGCAGTTGAATAAATGTGTGTTAAAAAGCTTTTATTTACATATGCATATATCAGAAAGCAGCAAGAAAGGTCAAAGAAAACCCACGGCTTATAAAACACCGGGAATAGACGACACCACATTACTATACGACAATTGACCGGAAATCCGCTGAGAATTATCGTTAACGCACGCGCGTGGACATTCGAAGGAAATCCGCGATTGACAAGACGAGAACTGTAAGAACATTGGATTCCGCAGACTGTCCAGAAAAAGATCCATTCTGAACAGCTTGACTCTCTCTCTCTCTCTCTCTCTTCTTTACATCTCTTGCATCTTTGTTTTTGTTTTTTATTTTTTTTATTGGAACATCTCATCACCCAGATCTTTTCGCTTCATCGTCCGAGATTGTACATTCTGCGATCTCAGACATTTTTTTATAAGAGTCTAAAATCACTGTTGAACAGGCGATTTGGCATTGCGAATGTGACAAGTAATAGTGATCCTGAAAGAGGGACCTTGTAGACTGTTTTTTAAAAGAATAAAGAAAAACACTGACATTGGGGATTATTAAACAGAGTTAAAGGATATCAGGCCAAATGACGGTTCAGAGAACAAATATTTTCTATGAAATTTCTCGGACATTCAGGCCGATAAATGTAATTAATACTGTTTATTATAAACAAAGCGTTTACTAAAATAACTGTATCTACAAAGATAACGTATGAACATAAAATATAATAAATAATTGTCGAACTAAGTCCATTTCATAATTATACGCACAGACACAGATACACACACACACATATATATATATATATATATTCTGTCCAAAGTTCATATTTTGTTTAAGTACATTCGACTATCGCAATATATATATATATATATATATATATATATATATATATATATATATATATATGGTATCAAATGACAATTGGAAAAAAAATCTTACATTTTGACGACGCGTATCGTCTTCCAAATTTTCAAGGCAAAAATGAAATCGAAATGTTTTTGTTGTTATAGTTACATTAAAAATCCAAATTTAAAAAGATAGACGCTTCTGTCTTAGCCTCTTTTTCCTGGTTAATGTAAAGTCGGAAGACGCAACGCGTCGGCAAAATATAAGATTTTTTTCCAATTGTCATTTGATACCAATCTGTCTTGTCCACAGAATTCATTTGGGAATTTAACTATATATATATATATATATATATATATATATATATATATATATACCGAATGGGTAAATATAGGTAGGTATACGAGCGAGCGAACGTATAGAAATACATATAAATACTCTATAGTGTAAGATAAAACAGACCTATTTAATATATATATTAAGAAATATACGTAATACCTTACATTAATTGCACAACTCTGAGTTTCATACCGAAGCAATTGTCAGTTACTTTGGCATCAAACTCGGTGTTGTGCAATTAGTGTAAAGTATTATGTATATTTAATATATATATATATATTACACGAGTGACCAAAGAAAATAAAAAAGATTAATCAAAAACGAATAAATCCAAAACAAGTGAAAACCCGATGAGAAACGATAAAAAGAATACATAAACCAAAAGGAAAAGACCCAAAGTTAGACACTTATCTAAAAAGTAATAGAGAGTGCTCAATGTCTAAATGACCAAGACAGAGCAACTACGCTACCCAGCGAGACGACTCAAAAAGAAACAAAGTTCAGTCTGCTACTCGAGTTTCACGCAACAACGATCCTCAGGTTCTAAGCTTGGAAGTGTTTTAACGGAGGACGGAAAATGCGACGCCGAAATTTGAAGTTCTTGGGTAGCGAAAGATGCCTTCAAAAAGCTAAGCATAGTATTTACAAACGGGAAATTTTCAGTGGAAACAAAGAACAGACTGTTGAACAGTTATGTTATATCGATACTCCAACTACTATTGTTTGCAACTGAGTTTGTACACGCTTGGAGGAAGTTTTCGATTCTATTCTTGTGTGCGTAATTTCTCTAGGTTAGAAGCAGAAAATATGGTTGTCAGAAAAATAAACAGCCCAATATGCAAATTACAAATCGAAGATAGCAAAGTTAAACAAGTGCAAAAATTGAGAAATCTAGGAAGTGTTTTGACAGAAGACGGAAAAGCGAAAGATGCTTTTAAGATAAGAATCGTATTAAGAAACAGGAAAATATCATTAGAAACAAAGAAAAGAGTACTGGACTGTTATGTAATATGTGTCCTCCGATATAGCAGTGAATGTTGCAGAATCTCCTCGCAGATGAAGAAGAGACTTCAAGCAAGAGAAACAAAGAAATGAGTACTGAACTGTCACGTGATATCAGTCCTCCTATATGGCAGTGAATGCTGGAGATTCTCCTCACAGATAAAGAAGAGACTTGAAGAAAGAGAAACAAAGAAAAGAGTACTGGACTGTTATGTAATATCAGTCCTCTTATATGGATGCGAATGTTGGTGAATCTCCTCACGGATGAAGAAGAGACTTGAAGCAAGAGAAACAAAGAAAAGTGTACTGGACTGTTATGTAATATGAGTCCTCCGATATAGCAC
This sequence comes from Acanthosepion pharaonis, assembly GCA_903632075.3. Taxonomy (NCBI): domain Eukaryota; kingdom Metazoa; phylum Mollusca; class Cephalopoda; order Sepiida; family Sepiidae; genus Acanthosepion; species Acanthosepion pharaonis. Next base: position 598,599 of record CAHIKZ030000416.1, read on the forward strand.
TGAATGCTCAACAATCTCCTCACAGATAAAGACACTTGAAGCAAGAGAAATGAAGAAGAGAGTACTGAACTGTTATGCAATATCGGCCCTCCGATATAGCAGTGAATGTTGAACAATATCCTCACAGATGAAGAAGAGACTTGAAGCAAGAGAAACAAAGAAAAATGTACTGCACTATTATGTAATATCAGTTCTCCGATATGGTAGTTAATGCTGGAGATTCTCCTCACAGATGAACAAGAGACTTGAAGCAAGAGAAACAAAGAAAAGAGTACTGGACTGTTATATAATATCAGTCCTCCTATATGACAGCGAATGGTGGACAATCTCATCACAGATGAAGAAGAGACTTCAGGTAACAGAAATCTGGTTCGACGGATCGATACTGAGAATACCATGGAAAAATGAAAAGGGAAATACACATATACATAGCATCATAAGGAGACAAATCCTATTTCTAGGGCACATAATGAGGAAAAAGGGCTTGGAAAATTTGACACTCACAGGACATATTGAATGAAAGATGGATAGAGAAAAATAGTGCATAACCTACCTACGCGCTTGTGTAAATAGCTGACAGAACAGGGGTTAGGAGAGATATGAAGAAGCCAAATTTTTTCTAAAGGCTACAAAGGACATGAAGCTGTGAAGAGCCATGGTTTCCCACGGCCTGGAGGGGTCTGACACAAAGAAGAATAAGAAAAGAGCTTCAGTAAGAAATCTGTTTAGTCCGAAAACTTGTACCCAGCACTTAAGTCACGTGAGCAATTTCTGTCTAATAATTTTCCTCGGCTACATTTGTCATTGATATTTCTTTGAAAAATGCAAAATTTATGGGGGGGGGGAAGCCCCGTATATTTTGTATATATTGCATTCTTTAGGTACAGGTGCCGGATGTAAAAACGTAATCTGAATTCATGTGTTATGTACCTTCAGAATGTAACGGTCATAGCCCTCCACAACTTCCTGTCCCTTAACACTTTACCACCCCTCATTATCCTTATTCTAACAGCCATTCACCTATATTCGTTATGTAGGTTACTCGCCGCTTCTCTTGTCTTCAGTAATTCTGTAAGTATTAAATTCCTCAGGCTATCTGTCCTTATGACATGTCCCAGAATTTTCGACTCTTTCTGATTGTAAGTATACGTTTCCTTATAGTTCATTTTCATGAAAACAACCTCGTTGCTCACATGTCCAGTCCCTGCGTACGAACCAGATTTCTGTTGTTTCCAACCTCCCCATCATCTCAGAGAAGACTGTCCAGCTCCAAGATTCTTTTTGATCTTTTTTTTTTTTTTTTTTTTTTTTATTTAATATATATCGTAAAATTTTTAAATAGCTTTGATATTCTTTTATGCTTATGTTAACATTTTTGTATGCCAGGGTATTTCAAAGTTCATGACTTTTCCAAGGACATCTGTACCGAAAAACCCAAGCTAATGCGTGTCTCTAAATTAAGCAGATAGCTTTCCAAAGTACTGCTGAAGTCAAAATGGTGGGCGAGAAATCACTGGGAAAAGAACTGACTAAACGAAATAAAATGACGACGAACGCGAAGAGCGATGTCAAGAAGAGAGAAAAGCGAAGAATGATGAAGGTGAATTTGCAGTTTCCTTAGTAGAGTTGACCTCCTCCGTACCGCCTCGCCTACGAACCCACTCTGCCATTCAGCCAGCCAACAAGGCAGCACACGAAATTTTCTCTGGCAGGCAGAAAGATCGCGCATCGAAGTCACTTTGACTGTGGCCAGGAAAGCTGTCTGATGGCGGCCGCCATAACTGCTGCTCCTGCTGCTGTTGCAAGTGTTTCTAACTCGGCTCTATTGCGCAACTTGCCAAGTCGTCTGCTTGTTCATTCCGGGGATTATGATAATAGTCGTGATTGTAGCGATGGTGTCGACTTTGCCGCTCTAACCCTCTGCCGTACTCATCCTCCCTACTTACACACCCACTCGTGCCAATTTCCTTTTGGTCTGATTGTACTACGCTCTCCCTCTTCCCATACTCTTCCGCTTCTCAAGTTTATGCTTTTTCTCTCAATTCTCGCGCTATCCCCCCTCTCTCTCTCTTCCTCTACCTACCTATCTGTCTATCTATCTATCACCCTTTCATTGCGATATATTTGTACCCTTTCTTTTTTATTGTTTCTCGTCTTCATCAATTCTTTTCAATGCATTTTCAATTCCTCCGCACTTTATTCATTCTATTTTGTTATTTACTGCTTTCTTTCCTTCTTTTTCTTTCTTTTTAACATCTATTTCTTTCTTTATGTTTCTAGTCAATTTATTACTCTTTCTATTGTTTCCTATTTCTTTCTTTCTTTCTTTCTTTCTTTCTTTCTTTCTTTCTTTCTGTCTTTCTTTTTAAATGCTTTCTGTTCTCGTTTTCTATCCCTTTCTTTTTTCCCCTTTCTTTTTTCCCCCTTTCTTTCTACTTTTCTCGCTTTCGTTTTTCTTTAAATCTGCTTTGTCTTTTTATCATTCTATAATTTTATTTATATTTTTAATGCATATTCTAAAAATCTTGGATATGATTTTATTTCTATTTTTAAGGTTTCTTTTCTCTTTTTCTATCTCTTTCTCTTTTTCTTTCTTTCTATCTTTTCTTTCTAATTTTCAGGCACATTTTCTCTTCCCGTCTTCTATCCTTTTCTCTCTTTCTTCCTTTCTTTTATTTTTTCTTTCTTCTATTTTATCTTTTTATTTCTAAATGTTATTTATATTTTCATTTTTATATTTTTAACATTTATTTCTAATTTAAAGTTTATTTTCTCGTTTTCTATTCCTTTCTTTCCTTCTTTCGTTTCTTCATTGTTCCTTTCTTTGTTTCTTTCTTGCATATATTTTGTCCCTGCACGTCTAAATTCTATTCATATTTTGAGGTTTCTTTCCTTAGCCTTTTCTTTCTTTTTCTTTCTTACCTTCTTTCTCTCATTCCTTCCCTCTTCCTTTTTTCTTTCTTTCATTTTCCTTCTTGATTTCTTTCTTTTTTTCATGCCTTCCAGTCTTCTTTCTTTCTTTCATTACTTCTTTTTCCTTCCTTCCTTCTTTCCTTTTATTATTTCCTTCCTTCTTTCTTTTATTCCTTCTTTCTTTCCTTCTTTCTCTCATTCCATCGTTCTTTCTTTCACCCTTTCTTTCATTCCTTCCTTCCTTCTTTTCTTTCATTATTTCCTTCTTCCTTTTATTCCTTCTTTCTGCCTTTCATTCCGTCTTTCCATCTTTCTTTCGTTCTTTCATTTCTTCCTTCTTTCTCTCATTCCCTCCTTCTTTCTTTCACCCTTTCTTTCATTCCTTCTTCTTTCCTTCCTTCCCCCTTCCTTCTTTCCTTCCTTCCTTCCTTTTATTATTTCCTTCTTTCTTTCTTTTATTCCTTCTTTTTTTCCTTCTTTCTCTCATTCCTTGGTTCTTTCTTTCACCTTTCTTTCATTCCTTCTTTCCTTCCTTCCTTCTTTTCTTTTATTATTTCCTTCCTTCCTTCTTTTATTCCTTCTTTCTTTCACCCTTTCTTTCATTCCTTCCGTTTTTTCTTTCATTATTTCCTTCTTTCTTTTATTCCTTCTTTCTATCTTTCATTCCGTCTTTCTAACTTTCTTTCTTTCTTTCTTTCATTTCTTCCTTCTTTCTCTCATTCCATCTTTCTTTCTTTCACCCTTTCTTGCATTCCTTCTTCCGTTCTGTCTTTCTTTCTTTCTTTCTTTACTTCCTTCTTTCTTTCGTTCTTTCTTTTATTCATTCTTCCATTCCTCCCTTCTTTCCATTTACGTTTCTTTCTTTCTTTCTTTCTTTCTTTCTTTCTTTCTTTCTTACGTTCGTTCGTTTGTTGACTTACTTACTATCTAAGTCCCAGTTCTTTCTTTTTTTTTCTCTATTTTCTTTCTTCATCTCTCATTTTTTTCTTTCCGTGTTTTCGTTCTATTTTTCTCTCTTTCTTTCTCTCTTTTGTTTCCTTTCTCAATTGAAACGCCGATTACATCACTATCACTGAAGTTAAGCATCGACGAACCTGGTCAGTACCATGAGGGTAAATATTTCGGAATACCAGGCGCTGTAACCTTGGATGTGCGGGAAGTGTAATGGATAATGGCTCAGAATTTTTAATAGGTGTGCCGAGTTCCAAATCCAGTTGGGTTCGTTATATTCACTTACCTGCAAATACCCTTGGAAAAGGCACGCATCCACCTCTTCTCCCCCAGCTATGGGTTAATTAGACTTGTATCACTAAATCATTATTATCTTTAAAAATCTAAAGTCTTAAAATACTTTCTGGCTTTAAGTAACATGAAAGTGTCGATAACCCGTAAAAAAAAAAGAATCAATTGTGGTGAAAGCATTAATGAGCATCTTTTTCGTTCTGGTAAGGGATGCAATGGTGTCTTATATGTCATCAAAAAAACTCAAAGAAATTGCTTAACTCTCTAATAGGAAACTGTATAAACACACACACACACACACACACACACACACACATATATATATATATATATATAATCGTTTTAAGAGAAAGATTTATAAATTTCAGCCGAAAGAAGTACTAGTTACACAGTCAATTGATTCAAAATGTTTCCTTATAGGGAAACGGCTTTAAAGACTAACCTAGCTCCGAAGTAACCTTAGCACTAATCCTTATGCCTAGCGCTAATACATTTCTCTAACACGCAACACTAATCCTTTTACCGTAGCTTTAACGCGTAACGCTGAACTTAAATCCTTACGCTAACACTAACCCTGGCTCTTACATCTAACCCCTAACCATACTGTGATGCTTTAATCTTTAAACTTAGACCTAACGCCTAACCTAAGCCTTAATCCTTAACCCTAACACCTAACTTTAAACAATAAGTCTGAACCTAAAGCCTAATCTAACACTTAATTGTAGCCCTAATCTCAAATTGACCTTAGTGCTAACGCATAACCCTAAACCTTCATCATCCAATCCTAACCCAATCAGCTTAACAGTAACACTATAAGGTCCATTATCCAACCCTAATCCAATCAACATAACAGTAACACCCTCCGAAGCGACAAACAGTATGTATTTTGCTACTGTAGGTCCAGTGCTGATATCTTAAATGTCATTACTCATAGAAGCACTTCTGGTAGACTTTTATCGGGTAGATCCATGAAGCTGTTAATGATCAGTCCTCTGACACCCATGAGATCAACAAAAATGCCAACTTAGGCTCTCTGTTCGGCCATACTCATTTCCTGCAATATATTATTGTTCTGAATAAAAACATTCGCAGATCACTAGTAAATGTATATACAGATGATACTACAGTTTATGGGAACCCACCTAGATGACCAGAATCTGCTAACTGATCTCTACTCTGGCTTTGATCGTAGTTACTGCCCAGTAACGTCTCATCATTTTTCTGACCTGATGAACGGTTCTTCTCTCACTGAGGCTCTTTGCCATGGACGTCTTTTGGGACCTAAGCTCACACCAAGTCTCAAATGTTCCTTTTGAGGTGTTCAAAAACATTCTTATCGATTAAAGATTAGAAGAGTTTTCTGATGACACTAAGGAGACTAATGGGTCGATATTGCGAATGTATATACGATCCATCACTGAAGATGCAATAAAAATGGTCGGCCTCATGTACCTGACTCCTCCTAACAATGCTCTGCCGCCACAGGAGACAGATTAGACTTAAAATTTAGGGGTGCTGCCATATTTGAAAGGGACTGGCAGTTCTCACTTCCCTTTTGGGATTCAAGCTCACAGCAGACCCTAAGAGGAATGAATATATATATATATATATATATATATATATATAAAATCTATCGCTGAAGACGCTATAAAAACGGTCGGCTTTTTGTACCTAATTCCTTCTAAAATGCTCTAACTCTACAAATGGAGCCAGCCACAAGAGACAGATTAGACTTAAAATAGATTGATACTGACATATCTGAACCGGAGCTGCCAATCCCCACTTCTCACTTGGGATTTAAGTTCATACCAGACCCCAAGTGAAGTGATGTGAGATCCATCCCTGGGGACAATGTAAAAAAAATTTCGGCTTCACGTACCTGACTTCTCCTAACGTGCTCTACCCATAAAATGTCAGATTAGACCTAAAATGGAGCGGTGCTGCCATATCCAAAATGGAGCTGAAAATACTCTCTTACCTGTTGGAACTCAAGCCCATACCAGACACCAAGTGGAAGGTCTATATACGATCCATCGCAGAAGTCTCTGTAAAAATGTCGGCTTCATGAACCTGACCACTTCTAACATGCTCTAAATCTACAGTTTGATTAGACCTAAAATGGACTCATATCCGAAACGGAGCTGCTAATTCTCCCTTACATGTTGGGACTCAGGCCCATACCAAGCACCAAGTTTAAACAACGTTTATCCAACGCAGAAGATGCTGTCAAAACTGTCGGATTCCTGAGCATGACTCCTCCTAACATGCTCTACACCTACAAAAGTTAGATTAGACTTAAAGCGGAACGGTGCTGCCTTATCTGAAAGGGAGCTGTCCTTGTTGGGACTCCAGCTTATCACAAACCCCAAGTAAAACCGATATATCCGATCCATCGCTAAAGACGCTGTAAAAATGGTCACCTCCATGGAACTAACACCTCCATACATGCCCTACCGAGACCTTAAATGGTCTGTTACTGCCATATCTGAACCGGGGCAACCAATCTTCACGTCACTGTTGTGAGTCAAGCTCATATGTGGAACCGATATGATCCATCGCTAAACACATGGTAAAAATTGTATTTGGAGCTGCCAATCCTAAGTTCCTCGTTGCGACTCAGGCTCATCCCGAGTGGAAGATGTACACCGTCCATTGCTGAAGACGGTGAGAAAATGGTCGGCTTCATGTACACCACTCCTCCTAAAAGGGCTCTACAAGAGTTAGATTAAACCTAAAATGGAATTGTGCTGTCAAATCTGAACCGGATGTGCCAATACCCACGTCCCTGTTGGTACTTAATCTCATACTAGACATCAAAAGAAACCTGTATATACGATCCATCGTAGAAGACGCTGTGAAAATGATCGGGTCACTTTGACACCTTCTAACAGGGTCTAACCCTACAAACGCCGGATTGAACCTAAAATTGAGTTGTGTTGCCACATCTGAAACGGGGCTGCCAATCCTCACTTCCCTGTTGGGACTCAGGCTGATCCCAGACCCAAAGTGAAACCTATATATACGATCCATCACTGAAGACGGCGTAAAATTGTTGGCTCATTGTACCTGACCCCTCTTACATGCTCTACCTGTACAAGACTGACATTAGACCTAAAATGGAATGGTGCTGCCATATCAGAACCGGAGATTCCAATACCTTCTTCCCTGTTGGAACCAGCTCAAGCCCTACCCCAACTGAAACCTGTATATACGACCCAGCGCAGAAGACGGCTTTAAACATTGTCGGATTTATATACATGACATTTCCTAATATGCTCTACTTCTACAAGAGTTTGATTAAACCAAAAATGGAATGGTGCTACCATATTTGAACTGGATCTGCCAATCCTCATTTTTTGTTGGAACTCTATCTCATACCAGACCGCAAGTGCTACTGAAGACGCTTTAAAAATGGTAGCCCTCCTGTACCCGTCTCTTCCTTATATGCTCTACCCCTACAAAAGTCTGATTAGACCTAAAATGAAATGGTATTGTCATATCAGAACCGGGGCTGCAAATGCTCATTTCTCTTTTGGAACTCAAGTTCATACCAGACTCCAAGTGAAACCTTTATATACGATCTATCGCTGGAGACGCTGTAAAAATGGTCGTCTGCCTGTACATGACTCCACCTAACATGTTCTAACTCTACAAGAGCCATATTAGAACTAAAATGGAGTTGTGCCGCCACATCTAATCCGGGTCTGCCAATTCGCCCTTCCCTGTCGGGAATCCAACTCACACCAGACCGCAAGTGGAATCTATATATATGAACCGTCGATGAAGTCGCTGAAAAATTGATTGGCTCCCTAACTCCGCCAAACATGCTCTACAACTACAATAGACATATTATATCTAAAATGCAATGGTGATGTCATGAGTGAACCGGAGTTGACAATCTTCTCTTCCATGTTGCGACTCGGGCTCCATCGCAACCACAACTGGAACCTGTATATACGATCCATCGCCGAAGAAGCTGTAAAATGGTCGGCTTAATTTACCTGACATGCTCTCCCCGTAAAAAGTCAGATTAGACCTAAAATTGAAAAGTACTTCCGTGTCGGAAATGGGGCTGCTAATCCTCACTTTTTTGTTGGAACTCTAGGTTATACCAGACCGCAAGTGCTACTGAAGACGCTGTAAAAATGGTCGCCTTCATATACCCGTCTCTTCCTTATATGCTCTACCCCTACAAAAGTCTGATTAGACCTAAAATGAAATGGTATTGTCATATCAGAACCGGGGCTGCAAATGCTCATTTCTCTTTTGGAACTCAAGTTCATACCAGACTCCAAGTGAAACCTTTATATACGATCTATCGCTGGAGACGCTGTAAAAATGGTCGTCTGCCTGTACATGACTCCACCTAACATGTTCTAACTCTACAAGAGCCATATTAGAACTAAAATGGAGTTGTGCCGCAAGTTCATAACTGACCACAAGTGAATTCTTTATATACGATCCATCGCCGAAAACGCTGCAAAAAGGACCAATGTACCTGACTCATCCTAACATGCTCTACCTCTACAAGAGTTTGAATAGACCTAAAATGGAGTGGTGCTACCATATCAGAACCGGAGCTGCCGATCCTTATTTCCCTGTTGGTACTCCAGCTCATACCAGACCCCGAGTGCAATCTCTATATACAAACTATCGATTGTAAAAATTCCTTCGGCCTTGCTGCCATATTTGATCCGGAACTGCTAATCCTCACTTTGCAAGCTCGATTGAGTTCAAATGCCTATGCGGCCACTCATACGTGTTCAGTTGTTTTCTACCATTCATCCCATTCTCCACAGACTGCTCCACCGCTATTTCAGATGTCCAGGCGAACGATATTCCTTGGTTCCCCCAATCCAGACTTTTATAGGCACGAGCCGCCATGCCACTCACACGGATTCGACTCAACCTCATAGACTTCAATACATTGTTAATGGGTAAGTTTCACAGAACTGTTGCTATATAGACTCCTTGCTTCCCTAATCACGACAACCTTAATCTAGGATCAGCTAGCTTTCATATCTTCCTAATATGAAACACTTGATCCTCCCTTGTACGCTCTTAAACACCCCCTTTCAGCAACTCTCTAGCTTGTGTGGCGCTTAGGCCTTGTATATGGTGAACAATAGTAATAAAAAAACAAAGAAATTCATGAACCTAACATAACGCCTCACGCTAAGCATAGATATAACGCCTAACCATAATCCACATGACAATGCCTAACAATTCCATAACACCGCACTAACCCCTAACACTTAACCTTAGACATAACGCCTAATACTAACCATCATCCTTTTCTCGAATGCCTAACCCTAATCCATAAATCTAACCCAAAACCCCTAATCCTAATATCTAACTCCTAATCTTCTAACATTTATCCTTATTCAGTCAGTCAGTGATACACGCTTAGACGATCATGTATCTTTCGATACATGACTGACGAGGCAGGTCTTTTCCTGCAGTAGTTTGCCATTTCTTTTTGCGGTAGACCAGTTGCCATCGAAGGCTATAGAACCTGGTTTGTCCTGCTATTTACCCATAGCTGTATGTAGAAGGAGAGCATTCATACCTTTCCCAAGGGCCAGTCAGTTATGTGCCATGCGTGATACACGCGTAAGCGATCACGTATCTTTCGGTACATGACTGACGAGGCAGATTTTTTCCAGCAGTAGGTTGCCATTTCTTTCTGAGGTAGACCAGTTGACATCCAAGGCTACGGAACCTTTATACTTTTCCCAAGTGTATTAGTACGTAAGTGAACGTAATGGATTTGACTGGAACTCGAATTACCAGTCCTAATTCTATATACTAGCCATATCCATAGTGCCTAATACCAACCCTTCACCTTATCTCTAACGCTTATGGAAGTTAAGCAAGTTTGAGCCTGGTCAGTACTTAGATGGGCGACCTCTTGAGAATACCGGGTGAGATTGGATTAGCGACTGTTTTAATGGATAATTGCTCGGAATTATTAATCGAGAACTGAGTTCCAATTAATTCGGTATATTCTTTTTGGCGCAAATACTCTTGGGAATTGTATAAATCCACCTCTTCTCCCCGCTATGGGTTAATTAGTGTTACAAAACCATTATCTTTTTAAAATTCTTACATTCTATATTTCCTGGCTTTATATTTTATATTTCCTGGCTTTTTTATGGTTTACCAACCTTTTGCAGGTTATTTAAACCTGCAAAAGGTTGGTAAACCATAAAAAAAGAATCAACCAAAAATTTAATCCATGCACGTTACATTCGATAACTGTACCTGCAAGTTCTTTGAAATGTCCCCGTTGAACCCAAGCGTTCAATTATTGTACATTCTAACAAGTATACGGCACACAGCGGGCCTCAACCTTACCCCGTCTTAATGGTAATCGCAATAAAAAAAATATTAGCTGTTTCCTTATAAGGAAACATTCGGCATTCGTTGACCGAACAGCCAGTTCGACCGTAAGTTGAAATTTATAAAATGTTTTCATTAATTTTTTTTTTTTTCTGAAAAATAGTTTTTCACAGATAAACTGTCATCGCTCCTTCCAGTATTTAGCGAAACTTTCCTTCCTAACTTTTTGTTTAAGGTAATGTGGAACATCAACCTCTTGATTATGTCATTATTTTCTCTTCAAGTTACATGTGCTATCCATTTTAGTTGTTGCTGTTGTTGGTAGTCCTCAAGTGATGTGGTTTCTGTTATTTGGTATAGTTCTTAGTCTGGGTTTCCATAGCGGAAACACGCAAGGTTTGAGGAAAGTTTGTCTTCTCTCAGCCACTCAGGGTGAATTCGCTCAAAGCCATTTTTAATCATTAATACACTAGGCCATTGTCCCTTGGGACATGAAACAATGGCCTAGTGGATTTAAGCGTTAGTGATTGTGAGTTCAAACCCTGGACAGGGCATTGTATACTTGAACTCAGTGTAAATGAGTAAGCAGTAGCTGAGCAGTACTAAAAATAAGAACTAGACAATACCCTTAGACATGAGTAGTTGAACGAGAACAGTCTATCGTCGTAGATTAAATAAAGGGTTCAGAATCCCCTGTAGATTACTCAAGTCGATATACACCTGATGAAGGCCGAAACGTCGTGATAACAATAACAAAGATGAGGACAATAGTTCGAATATAAATAATGTAAATAATAACTCCACATCCCAGAAATTCAGGCAAAAATTATATAGTTGTGAGTTTGGACATTTTTTAATGGGTTAAGCCCTATGTATGACATCCATAAGAAAGTCTCGCTTTGAGGAAGCTATTTAAGAACATGAGTCTAGTTCTTAAAGATTCTTTGGCTCTTACAGCATCTTACGGTGTTCGACAAGACTACCCTGAACGTAGACTAATTTATATCCAATCGAGCTTACTCGAGACTACCCCATGATAAGCCCCCCCCCCAACTATTTCCCGAACATGACTTACTCTAGCACAAACTAACACGTACAAATCTATGCGCCATATCTTTTTAGAACGTGGGCAGTCATTACTCCACAACCGCCAGTCTTTTGTTGATCTTAGTAACTTGTATCAATTTACCATGTCTTTGTCCTTATGCAGCTATTCATTCACGCAAACTCATTACTTGCTGTTTAACCCTGTTACTCCTGGATGTCGTATGTCCTGTGAGTATCAAATAATCCGAGACGTCTTTCCTCATCATATGCTCCAGAAATACCAGTCCTCTATTTTCAGATTGCAAATATCAGTTTCCTTATGTGTCGCTATTTATGAGATGAGGTATTGTAACTATTTAGCCTATTTACATCGTTCGGGCTGTTGTCCTCATCGTGATTGCAATATTCACGACGTTTCGGACAATGTACGCTCCGGCCTTCTTCAGATGATATAGGTTGGAATTTCGAACCGATCCCTTTATTTGGTCCGCAGGGGTAAATTGTTCTAATTCCACGTGCCATGCCTTTTTCCTGGATATCTCAGTTTCGGTTAATTCCCTTTAGTTCCCTCTGCTGTGACCAAGTATTGAACTCACAACTCACAATAGACAGAGAACATCGCCGGAAAATACGAAAACCTAAGGGATATGATTGGTCATAAAAATCTCCTCAGACATAGACTTGAATACAATATGGGAACCAGTAAAACTAGAGAAAAAGAATAATAATAAAAAAAATTGTAATATGAGCTCTGGTAAAAAAAAAAAATGGTTGCTGAGATATGAGATTTATCAGTCCCAAAATTCACCTGCTGATCTACTGGATAAAATTGTTGAAGTGTTATGAATAATCAAGAATGGTCTCCCTTTGTTTTGTTACTCTTCTCTTTGTGAGAGCTATTTCTGTTTATTGGGACTATAAAAGGACACTATACGAAAAACGTGTATTCTTAGTTGAATAAAGCTTTCTTAAAGCCTATACTTGTGTACTTCTTGTCATTACATGAAGTTATCAAAAAAGTTACTTGACTCAAATTGTGAGTTCAATACAATTTACTTAAGACTTTTTCGTTTGCCCATATTTTAGGGTCATATTCTTCGCATGTGTCGGTAGAACCACGTTACATTACTGATTTCTGGCATCCTTCATTTACAAGATCTTGACGGACCAACAAAGATTACTTTGTAATAATTCAATAAAATATTTTTGATCCAATTCTCTCATATTCGAACTTAAAAACTTAAATTAAACCGAATATTAAACACGAACTGAATGCTTAATATCTAGAAAAGCGAGTCGTTCGATTGGGTGACAGAACTAATTTCAACTCGGAACCTCGAAAGCGGTTCAAGCCCCGCGCTCAGTTTCTAATAAAAAAAATTTCCCGAATAGTTCCATTTAGATGTAAATGTGGATGCTTAATTCTAAAATAACAAAGAAATTTTGATAAAATCTACCGTTTTGGAGTTATAAACAATAAAAGTTCGGACTCATTCGCGTCGCGGTGGGTGAAATTAATTCTGCACCCCGTTTGAATGCTCGCTCGTAATTCGGTTCGGTTTAAAAGAGGTGTCGTAAATTGGTAGCATATTTCTGTTTGGCACCATTCAGGAACAATCTCAGGTCGGATGTAAGGGTCTCCTGAACTAAGTAGCCATGTATCACTGATAAGTTATTTGCTAAGTTTGACCAAATCTTGCATCCACTGAGAATTCAACTGATACCGATAGCGTATTAATTTGTAGGCAAAAAATTGCTCAGCATCAAGCTATGGGAGGCACTTTCGTTACGATGATTTTAAACGTTTTTTCTTCCTTGTATTTTTGTTCCTTTTTGTCTTCCATTAAAACATTTTTTTTTTTTTACTGTTGCTTCTCGGTTCTTTTAATATAAAATAAAGAAAACATGATTTTCTTGTTTATCATTTTTTTTTCTTCTAATTTTCCTCTAAATTTTTTTTTTTTTTCGTGGACTTAATATGTTTATTTTTTTTATTCACAATGTCCATTCTTCAAATGGTCCCTAATTTCTCCCAACCCAGATCACCTTTACATTTTATACCCAGGTTCCTTCATTGGCTCCATTTTTATTGAGTATCGTCTGCTTTTTTTTTTCTTTCTCTTTCATTACTGATTTAACTTTCTCGCTATTCATTCTTTCTATTTTCACTTTTCTTTGATATTTTCTCTCTCGTTTTCTTTTTCCTTTCTTCTTTCACATCTTCTCTGCTATTCTTTCGTTTTTATCTTCTGCTGCATTCTTTTTACTCTTTCTGTCCATTTTTCATTTTTGCTTCATATTTTCTCTCTAGCTTTCTTTTTCCTTTCTTTTTTTAATATCTTTTCTACTATTTTCTTC
>CAHIKZ030000416.1:617500-640000 GCA_903632075.3 Acanthosepion pharaonis
TTTCTTTCTTTCACACTCTTTCTCCAAGGCTCTTCCTTTCAGGCACTCTTTCTTTCTTTCTTTCTTTCTTTCTTTTCTTTCTTTCTTTTTCTTTCTTCCTTTCTTTCTTTCTTTCTTTCTTTCTTTTCTCTTCTTTCTTTCTTTCACTCTTTTTTCTTTTTCTTCTGTCTTTCTTTCTTTCTTTCTTTCTTTCTTTTTTCTCTTTTTTTTCTTTCTTTCTTTCCTACTGTTTTTCACACTTTCTTTCTTTTCTCTTTCTTTCTTTTCTTTCTTTCACCTCTTTCTTCAAAGGCTCTTCCTTTTCAAGGCACTGTTTCTTTCTTTCTTTCTTTCTTTCTTTCTCTCTTCTTTTCTTTCTTTCTTTTCTTTCTTTCTTTCACTCTTTTTCAAAGGCTCTTCCTTTTTCAGGCACAGGTTCTCTTTCTTTTTTTCTTTCTTTCTTGTCTTTCTTTCTTTCTTTTTTTTTTCTTTTTCTTTCTTTCTTTTTTCTTTCTTTTCTTCTTAAGGCTCTTCCTTTCCAGGCACTGTTTCTTTCTTTCTTTCTTTCTTTCTTTCTTTCTTTTTTCTTTCTTTTCTTTTTCCTTTCTTTTTTCTTTCTTTCTCTTTTTTTTCTTTTCTTTCTTTTCTTTTCCCTTTCAGGCTCTTCTTTCTTTCTTCTTTCTTTCTTCTTTCTCTCTCTTTCTTTCTTTCTTTCTTTCACACTCTTTCTTCAAGGCTCTTCCTTTCAGGCACTCTTTCTTTCTTTCTCTCTTTCTCTCTTTCTTTCTTTCTTTCTTTCTTTCTTTCTTTCTTTCCTCTTCCTTTCAGGCCCTGTTTCTTTCTTTTCTTTCTTTTCTTTCTTTTCTTTCTTTTTCTTTCTTTCTTTCTTTCCTCTTTCTTCAAAGGCTCTTCCTTTCAAGGCCTCTTTCTTTCTTTCTTTCTTTCTTTCTTTCTTTCTTTCTTTCTTTCTTTCTTTTCACACTCTTTCTTCAAGGCTCTTCCTTTCAGAGCACTATTTCTATTTCTTCTCTTCCTTTTCTTTCTTTCTTTTTCTTTCTTTCTTTCTTTCTTTCTTTCTTTCTTTCTTTCTTTCCTTTCTTCAGGCTCTTTCCTTTCAGGCACTCTTTCTTTCTTTTCTTTCTTTCTTTCTTTTCTTTCTTTTCACACTCTTTCTTCAAGGCTCTTCCTTTCAGGCACTGTTTCTTTCTTTCTTTCTTTCTTTCTTTCTTTCTTTGCCATTTCCCACATAATTCGTTTTCTTCTTTTTTTTCTTACCAATTTTCTCATGATGCTTTCTTTTTTCTTTCTTTTTTCTTTCTTTTTTCTTTCTTTTTTCTTTCTTTGCTAGTTTCCTCATAATTCGTTTTCTTCTTTTTTCTTAACATTTTCTGATGATATTTTTTCTTCTTTTTTCTTTCTTCTTTATTCTTTCTTTCTTTCTTTCTTTCTCTCATAATTCGTTTTCTTCTTTTTTCTTACCAATTTTCTCATGATACTTTCTTTCTTTCTTCTTTCTTTCTTCCTTTCTTTCTTTTGTTTTCCTTTCTTTCTTTCGTTTTCCTTTTTTTTCTTTCTTTTTTTCTTTGCCCGTTCCTTCATAATTTTCTTTTTTTTCTTACCAATTTTCTCATGGTGTTTTCTTTCTAAATTTCTTTCTAAATTTCTTTCTTTTTCAATTTCTTTCTTTTCTATATTTGCTTTTTGCGTCCTTTTTACCCAGCACTTTTTCTTCATTTTTCCTTGTTTATCTTTTTTCACTGACATCCCGCCTTTCTCTTTACTCAATCTAAAAACGTTTTTCTCCTACTAATTCCATCAGCCACTTAAACACGAACATCCTCCGTTCTCCTCTACACACACGCAAACACACACACACACACACACAAACACGCACAGACGCACGGATACAAATACGCGTTTACATTCCTCGTGCATTTCATTAATTTTCTCGGATTCTCGCTGGCTCTTCTCTTCAAATTCGCTATCATTCAGCTTCCAGCTTTTATAAATAAATATACACCCCGTCCTGCCACGCCTTCCCACCAGCCACACCACGTCTTTAAACAAATAGCTAAATATGTCTACTAACAGCTATCTACTGTTTCTCTCTCACGATCTGTCTCCTACTTCATAGATCAACCGGGGATGCGCGCGCAACCTCAACTCACCACACACACCCATCAATATATATATATATATATATATATATATATATATATATATATAAAAAATGACCGCAATTGGCTCCCTACTCGACTATTACCAAGTGGAATCACTCACAATTTTGCTGATACATAAGGCCTCGTACATCCATCGAGTGGAGGCCAAGAAAAGAATTCTTCAATATACCTACATAGATAGTGAGAAACGAAGTGCTCACAAGTTAATTCGCTGCGCACAGGGAGAGGAAGGTTGGAACAGCGAAGTGGGCATTCACCTATAATATGTTCATGTGCACAAATCGTACAGGATTTAAGAGATTTAAAAAAAAAAAAAAGCCTATATTATTATTATTATTATCACTATCATTATTATTATTATTATTGCTGTCATTATTATTATTAGTAGTAGTAGTAGTAATAGCATTATATTATTATATATTATATATATGTATATATGCAACATATTATCAAATGCAGTAAATGTGCAAAAAATATCGAATAAATACATCATTTTCATGGTTATGATAGATAGACATGAGAAAGAAGATAAGATTGAAAACATTTTAGAGAGAGATAGAGAGATAGATGATAGATAGATATATATATAGATATATAGATGAAAATATATATATATATATATATATATATATATATATATATAATAATAATATATACAAAAGGCAAATAGAATATGTATGTAGCACATCACAATAAATACATCATTACATCAATATAACCATATAAATTAATATTGAATAGATAAATAATAGATGTGAATAGATAGATGAATAGATAGATAGATGAATGAATAGATAATAGTATGGATAATGGAAAACATTTTAGAGAGAGAGAGAAGAGAGAGAGAGAGATAGATAGATAGATAGATAGATAGATAGATAGATTTAGATAGATAGATAATGAAAACATTTAGATAGATATAGATAGATATAGATAGATAAAGATAGATGAATGAATAATGAAAACATTTAGATAGATAGATAGATAGATAGATAGATAGATAGATAGATAGATAGATAGATTTTACAGTCTATTCTGTAAATTCTAGATGCGGGCATTCTTCTATTTTTTTTTTTTTTTACTCTTGTTGGCCCAATCTAAAGCAAAAGAACAACTCAAGGTAGAGATTTACTGAAGGAGGCTGTTCTATGAGCGTAGGATGACGGGGGTAAGAAGTGCAGTTTACGAAGATATGTGAGGAAAGATAATGATTAACGCTAGACTTAAATAGTTTAAAACTGTAGTGATCGGGAAATCATCCTCTTGGGAGTCTGTTGCACAAACCATCGGCTGTTGAGAAGAAGCTGTCCGAGTGGAACTTCCTTCTTAATAATGGAATACGAAGAGCATAGAGATGGTTCGGGGCATGCCGAGTCTTAGGTGTGAGGGTCAGAGCTGATGGAACTAAGGAATCTAGCTCTCGAGAACATTTGCCATTTAAATAATAGATATAGTAGGGAGAACCTTAAGACCTTTCATCTGTGGGAGAGAAGTTGTAAGTTGAGAAAAAAAAAATTCATCACCCACAAGTCTGCGTACACACGTTTCAACTCTATCAAGAACGAAAAGTGTGGTCTGTGCTGCTCCAGCATCTCTCTCTCTCTCTCTCTCTCTCTCTCTCTCTCTCTCTCTCTCTCTCTCTCTCTCTCTCTCTCTCTTAAACGGCTCTTGTATTCAGTCAGTCAGTAATGTGCCATGCGTGATACACGCTTAGGCGATCATGCATCTTTCGATACATGACTGACGAGGCAAATTTTTTTCCGGCAGTAGATTGCCATTTTCTGCGGTAGACCAGTTGGCATCCCAGGCTATAGAACCCGGCCTGTCCTGCCTTTTACCCATAGCTGGAAGGAGAAGGAGAGCATTCATT
Source organism: Acanthosepion pharaonis (assembly GCA_903632075.3). Taxonomy (NCBI): domain Eukaryota; kingdom Metazoa; phylum Mollusca; class Cephalopoda; order Sepiida; family Sepiidae; genus Acanthosepion; species Acanthosepion pharaonis. Next base: position 621,530 of record CAHIKZ030000416.1, read on the forward strand.
CGTTTCCAAAGGGTCAGTCAGTTATGTGCCATGCGTGATATACGCTTAGGCGATCACGTATTTTTCGATAAATGAGTGACGAGGCAGATTTTTTCCTAAAGTAGGTTACCATTTCTTTCTGCGGTAGACCAGTTGGCATCCCAGGCTATACAACTCGGTTTGTCCTCCTATTTACCCATATCTGAGGGGAGAAGAAGAGGATACATACCTTTCCCAAGGGTCAGTCAGTAATGTGTCATGCGTTAAACACGCTGAGGCGATCACGTATTTTTCGATAAATGACTGACGAGGCAGATTTTTTGACGGCAATAGGTTACCATTTCTTTCTGCGGTAGACCAAATGACATCCAAGGCTATAGAACTCAGTTTGTCATGCTATTTATCCCTAGCTGGGGGGGAGAAGAAGAGGATTCATACCTTTCCCAAGAGTATTAGTACGTAAGGGAATGTAATGGATTCGACTGGAATTCGAATTACCAGCCCTAATTCTATATCTTAACCATATCCATAACGCCTAATACCAACCCTTCACCCTATCTCTAACACTTAGGGAAGTTAAGCAAATTTGAGGCTGGTCACTACTTAGATGGGTGACCGTTTGAGAATGCCAGCTGAGATTGGATTAGCGCTTGTTTTAATGGATAATTGCTCGGAATTGTTAATCGAGAACTGAGTTCCAATTGATTCGTTATATTCTTTTTGACGCAAATACCCTTGGGAATTGTATAAATCCACCTCTTCTCCCCGCTATGGGTTAATTAGTATCACTAAACCGTTATTATCTTTTAAAAATTCTTACATTCTATGTTCAAAAATTAATATAATGTGATTTTCTAGAATTTTTTTTAAAATTCTATCTCACTTTCAAGATGGACATACCCTGAATATTATAGACCGTTCCTTTTTTTTAAATCAGCAGGGGATGAAATACTTAATTTCCCCATTGTAGATAGTAGTTGGAGAAGTTTGGTATTTACTAGGACGTGACAAGGAACCGATAATTTTTATAGCATCTTTAGAGATTAATAATATTGATGACTTCCAATTCGGGTCTGGAGTTCCAACACGCGTTTGAGACAAGGACCCTCCTTGAGAGAACAACCTTGAGAGGTGAAGATTCATAGTCGGCAGAAATGTAATAAATTCTTAAGGTATTCAATGTTACCAGCCAGTTATTCCTCCATTGAGCTGTAAGAGCAAGATCACAGGAAAGATCAGTTACCAGGCTTTGGTCATCTAAATATTTGGAGCTGCACCAAAATCAGAAAGATGATTGAGCCGAGCCGAGAAGAGACTCTTGGAGAACGCCGGTGTTGATCGCATGATCTCCAGAAGACTCCATTTTCAACGACCTTCAGGGACCTACCTTCTATTTGCTGAGATTCCATAGCTGGAGAATTTGTTTAGCGACACTCAATGCCACACATTGTCTATGAGATATCTAAGGTGATCTTCCTTGATATGAATTGATTATCTACTTACTGCCTCACTGATTCTCGTCGTAATGACAATAAAATCAGCAATGGACGTAGCAAACTAAAACCAATACTGTTTGTCGCTCAGGTGGTTGTTCCAGTTGAAGTGATCAACTTCTAGTTCATCATACACGCAAAGAGTTTGCTGATGACACTAAGTAGACTGATGTGACACCGATGGGCGTTCACCCATATCATTGAAAACAGACTATACAACAGATACTGTCCATAGATTTTGGAAGTATTTCTCCTTCAGGCAGCGGTTAAAAAACCAAAATTGAAGATAACATTGAGCGAATGTTCGTAAAAACAAGCATAAGCTTTTTTCTGGACCTATTTTTTTTTACAGTAAGGTTCACCCTGTACAAGGCACATGAGCCACTCAAGGTAGAGGGTTATATTAAGAGGCAGTTTATCCGGATAGGAGAGGAAGATAGCGGTTAACCCTAGATTTGAACAGGTTAAAATTGTAGTGATTGGAGAAACATACCTTTGGGAGTCGATTCTACAGGAAGAAGCTGTTCGAGGGGAACTTCTCGCCAATGGAACACGGTGGTAATTGTGAGTTGTTTGTTAGAATGCGGGTGGCATGACGGGTCTTAGAACTAGCGGAACCAAAGAATATAGCTCGTCCGATCACTTTCCATGGAAACAGCGATAGAGCAGTGAGAGGCTTGTTACATCCCGGGTGTGAGAAAGAGGTTGAAGGGTGGAAAATAATTGCCGCCCACAAGGCATCGGAAGCACTTTGGGACAATATCGAGACTGGAGAGTAAGGACCGGGCAGCTTCCGGTCAAATATGACAACAATACTCCATTTACGCCTGATCTGGCTTTTGTAAAGGTAGAGCATGGCATGCAGAGTCTGGTGTTTGCTGGAGCGGTACAGGGAGCCGCGACTATTTTTTCGGTATTTTTTGCGATATATGAGTGCCACTTGAGGGTTAGGTGTGAGTTTAAGGCCTAATAGCCCCTCAAGACACGGGGCCTACTCGAAGGGACTGGAGCTTTCTTTGGGTCGAGACTTTTGATTAATATAGAAACTTTCCGTGAAAGGGATATTGCAAAGTTTGTGCTCCGTGAGAGTCATGTAGGGTCCAGGCCTTATCGTTTAAGGTAGAATCAGGCGCAAACTACGTTATAATGACTCTTACTCTATTTTACGAGGATGAAACAATCTCTGGACCATTTAGGATATTAGGCATTGTCGCTTTGACTCTACTGAGAATTCAAAAGATTTTAAAGAAATTATGGGAACTAAGTCTATTGTTTTCAACATTTGTCTGTGCATAGCCGCTGGTTGCATTTCTTAGAACACTGTTTCAAGGATTGTAGACAGCAATGAATGCGGTAAATGCCTTACTGCTTCACGCTGTGTGATACAGATGACATTAGCGCTTATGGCTGCTTCAGATCTTAGTGTTAATCAAAGCTGGCGTTTCAGGTTTTGTCGGTGTTTTTTTTCTTCTCTGGGGTAAAACATTACATACCAGAAATGATCCATTCAGAAAAAAAAGGCAAGCATACTGAACGAAAAGCTTCCGCAATATAAGATCACAAGGTTTGGTCCTATCGAATGGGACCTCGGGTGATGCCTTCGGTTTTGGCATTAACTTTGACATTGATCAGAGAGTGGTCTGAAGTGCACGAGAATTGTAACACTTCAGTGGGGCATTTTTCGGGACAAGACGCAAAAATGAGGTCGTTGAGGTTTGCGTTGATACCCCATTGTGCCAGGAACACGAGTGGGCTTACCAACGATCTGCGTCAGTTCGTAAGCAATGGAGAGAAATCATGTCAGCCTCTACCGTCTTCATCAGTTTTGTTTGAGTAGACTGACCACTCCTTTTGGCGAATACAGAGATCACCATAAATATGAGCACTAGCTTCGGGATAGCCAGAGAGGTTATAAATATTTTTTAGCTATTTCGTCAAACATTACAAATCCATCATTCGACAGACGGTGAAAACAAATGACATACTGTGAACGAGAGCCATACCGGAAATACACGAACCGGAAATAAAGGTCTTCGTTTTGCGAATCTCTTTCACCTGTCATTAAGCATGTTGATTTTGGGAGTTTTGTTTTACTTTTAGGGGTGACTCGCTGGGGATTATGAATTCCTTTCCTGAGTTAGGGAGACAGAGAACGGTTTCAGAGAGAAACATGAGGTTAGGTTTGACTTCTTGAAGATGGAATATTGGAATCTGTCCATATTTCTGAGATGAGGTATTATGTACATTATTTACATTATTCGGACTATTGTCCTCATCTTTGTCGCCATATTTATTACAACGTTTCGGCCTTTCAGTTTCTACATTCTATATTTCTGAGATGAGGTATTATGTACATTATTTACATTATTCGGACTATTGTCCTCATCTTTGTCGCCATATTTATTACAACGTTTCGGCCTTTCAGTATCTGTCCATATTTCTGAGATGAGGTATTATGTACATTATTTACATTATTCGGACTATTGTCCTCATCTTTGTCGCCATATTTATTACAACGTTTCGGCCTTTCAGTATCTGTCCATATTTCTGAGATGGTATTATGTACATTATTTACATTATTCGGACTATTGTCCTCATCTTTGTCGCCATATTTATTACAACGTTTCGGCCTTTCAGTATCTGTCCATATTTCTGAGATGAGGTATTATGTACATTATTTACATTATTCGGACTATTGTCCCTCATCTTTGTCGCCATATTTATTACAACGTTTCGGCCTTTCAGTATCTGTCCATATTTCTGAGATGAGGTATTATGTACATTATTTACATTATTCGGACTATTGTCCTCATCTTTGTCGCCATATTTATTACAACGTTTCGGCCTTTCAGTATCTGTCCATATTTCTGAGATGAGGTATTATGTACATTATTTACATTATTCGGACTATTGTCCTCATCTTTGTCGCCATATTTATTACAACGTTTCGGCCTTTCAGTATCTGTCCATATTTCTGAGATGAGGTATTATGTACATTATTTACATTATTCGGACTATTGCCCTCATCTTTGTCGCCATATTTATCACAACGTTTCGGCCGTTGTACGCTCCGGCCTTCTTCAGGCGGTTGGAATTTCGAACTGAACCCTTTATTTCGCTCACTGGGGTAGACTGTTCTAGTTCCACGTGCCATGTTTGATGGATGTCAGTTATCAGTTATCTCCTGCTAATTTCCCTCTGAAAGTTCTCCACTGCCTTGACCGGGTATTGAACTCACACTCTTTGGGTCCTGTCACTGGATCTAACCAACGCCTTTATCCAATGTGCCATGTGTCCTTAAGGATAAATATGGCGACAAAGATGAGGACAATAATCCGAATAATGTAAATAATGGAATATTGGAATGTTTGATCATAGACCTTTCGTATTTATGTAGCTGTTGATCCGGGATTCTACTTATCTTTTTGCGGAACTGGGTTTGTATCTTATGTTTGATTTTATTGTCGACATAGCTTGATATACTGAGATATTTGAAAAGCAAAACAGACACATTAGTCAAGTAGTACCTGCATCAGGTACCCGGATTAAATTGTCCGAAAATAAAGCCGTAACAGAAGACACGATCATTGCTTCGAGGGGTCGCTACTGTACGGCCCAGACCCCATTCACAAAACGGTAATGCAGGCAGGTCGATTTTGGCAACCGTGGTATTGCGCTTAATTTGAATATTGGGGTTTGACGTAATAAATACCGTCACAATATATATATATATATATATATATATATATATATGAATGTTGGGGTTTGACGTAATAAATACCGTCACATATATATATATATATATATATATATATATATGAATGCCAGAAACAATATGTAGGAAAATATGAATGGCCCTTTTCACTAAAGAATTAATAATTATTGCAATCGAATTAAGTCGACACCCCATGAAAGGTTATTACCTGTAGAACAACATTTCCGCCTAGAAAAACACGATTTCTAAACTCATGCCAAATTCACTATAATTGAGAGAATAGAAAAGTTCAGAGCAGATAACATTAGAAAGTATTTAGAGTTCCATGAAAATAAGTGGATCCGACGTTTAAAAAGATTAAAGATTTAAAGATATATTTAGTATTAATATATAACGACACAAATCAGGACTTACCCACATTTCTCACCCACACAAGACAGACATGCTTGCGGAGGTGTTGAGACCTCACACTTTACACACACCCACACGTATAGACACACTTACACACATCATACTCATTCCTTTCCGAATGAGCAAAATGATAACACACACCCATAGTAATATACACACTTACACACACCATACTCCCTCACTTCCTAAGAACCAAATAACACACACACTTAACAGAGAGACATCCCCTTTCCAGGGACCAATAAAACTGTCAAAATGGCCAAGGGAATTCAGAGCGACATGAATCCATCCAGCTCTTATCTTAAATAACAACTTAAAAGAGACAGTTTGACCAACACAAGGATTAACCAAAATACAAGTTAAAAAATAAAATAAAATAAAAATAAATGAAAACCACAGACAAAAGTTCATTTTCTTCATCAAGACATTCATTTCTGTAGTTCACTGCTACTAATAAGTAGAATTTTTTTCTCCTGACGATGGCTATGTTGGCCGGAACTAGTCGTGGAATCTAACTGAAATAATAAAAACGAAAGAATATTAATATACAACCCAGTGTGTCTGAAGATTTTAATTTTTAGTATTTTTTATTGTTCAAACACACACACACACACACACACATATATATATATATATATATATATATATATATATATATATATATATATATATATATATATTTAAGCATTACGCCATGAGCAAGGCGTGAAACCACTAGGATGCAGAGGGTTGCAGAAGATTTGGAGCGAGAGCAGATAGAAGTGATAGAAGAAAGGATGAGGAGAGGGATAGTGGATAGATCAAGGCAACTGGAGGTGTCGATGAACATTACATTTGAATAGTTGGAGGTTATAGCTCTCAGGGAAACTGGAATAGGGAAGGGAGTTCCACAGGCGAGAGGTGCGATACATGAAGCTATTGGAGTAGAAGAGACGGCCACATTTAGTGGGATGCCAGTCTCGTAGGACGCTTCAATTCATGGAGTCTGGCAACCAGTGAATATATATATATATATATATATATATATATATATATATATATATATATATATATATCCGGCCGAATCCATTACATTCTTCACTTCCGTGCTAATAACGTTGGGAAAATAGCAAAAACAGACTGGGTTTTATAGCCTTGGATGGCAACTGATCTAGGAGAAGGACAACTCTGAATTCAAAACGCGCTGAGAGTTGTTTGGGGACCTTGTGGCACAGGTCTCTGCAATCGGCCCTTCAAAAATTATGTTTGGTTCTGCACAACGTCTTCACCATTATAATCAAATCATATGTGCTGGTGTCTGGGCTGTTGGTTCCTAGGAATTGAGCTGCTTGACCCTCGTTCGTCGAATACAAATCGTAGGGTTGGAATTTAATTCTGGTGAAATGAGAAAGGAGGGTCTGGAGAATCTGATACTCACGGGTCGAACAGAGGGTAAGAGAGAGAAGGGGGAAAAAACGCATGACATACCTGGAGGGCTTAAGCAAGTGAGTGACGGAACGTGGTCTGGGGGTGGGAGCAGAGAGACGAAACTTATTGAGAACGAAAAGGGATAGAGGAAAATGGAGAGCCATGATCGTCTACGTCTTGAAAGGACGTGGCACTTAAAAAGAAGTTCAGTAAAAGCCTGACAGCACAGACTTATAAAATTATAAATTACTGAAGCTTTACAAATTGTATATAGACAAGCACATTATTACTAAATCAGTGTGCCATCAAATAAGACCGCCATTTACTTCAAAGGAAAATTACACTGAGCAATTTAGTTATAATGTAATATGTTACAAAGTCGATTTACTGTGATTTTCAACAATGCAAATTTAAAACATTTTGTCTCATAATTTGTGCCCAGTATTATTATGGTGTTGTATACACTTTTATCTAGGTTTTTTTTTTATTATTTATTATTATCGTCTAACAAATCATCTAACAAATCTTATTTATTGAGTAGCCGTTTTCGTAATCTTTTACAATATTTTTACACAGTTTTTACTTATCAATACAGTAAAAGAAAAAAATTACATATTTTTCTTGTTATGATTCATACTCAGATTTTTTAAAAATATTTTTCCCTTGAACTTTATTTGGATTTGTTCTTGAAATAGTAAAAGTCTGGAGTCAGTTTGTAAGAAAAACCTGCAGAATTTAGGGACTTCTGCACATTTTTTTTTTTCAGGTTATATTTAAAATTAAATGCTCAACGATTTGTAAACTCTATGAATCTAACTTTTGGTGGCAATACTTACTGGATCAAATCCAAGCTTTGGCATTGAGTGCAGTGTTAATTTTCTAAACAACGTGAAAAAATCAACCTGCCCTGATGCAGTAGCCCTGATATTGTACACCTGCTGATGAGATAGACTCCTCGGGAGTTACTTTACGGTTCGGATCTCTGACTATCAACTAACGCTAACCCAGAAGAACGTTTACCTCTCGTCAGAGGTAAACAGTCACGCTAAATAAGAAAATGTAGGTATTCTAATCGGATTTAACAAATGTCGTTGTTATATAGGAATAAAGTGTCGCTGTCGACACTTGAGTTTGAAACATAGATCGCCAGTGAGCAAACACAGGCGATCCCATTATTGAATTACGTAGACCACGTGACCATAGAGGAAAAACATAAGTAGGAAGTCGCGTGACGTCTAAACGATCACCATTTCTAGTTTATCCGATATTACTATACGGATCGCTATTCTCTACTCTATTTCTCTATACAGATCACTATTCGAGCGAGAATTATCGAGCAAGTACTATTAGTGCGAGTGTTATTCGAAAGCGTCTGGCACCAGTATTGTTCAACGGCGTTACTATAGTTGTATCTGCGATTACAAAGTCTCTACTATAACGAGCATTACAAAAATGACAACGCGTATTCGATGACATCACAAAAGTGGCAACGAGTGTTCATTAACACGACAAAAGTCATCTACCGAGAAACGAAGGGGTCGCAATATGACTAAGCTGGAAGCCCAGAAACGAAAATTTGATCGCTCGCTTGAGAGAGCTCAAAGCTTTGCTTTCCAGCCAACTTTAATCTGCAAGAATTTAAATGCAATGCCAGTCGCTATCTAATCTCCTCCTAAATGTTCTTTTCTCTTTCAACTCATTACCAATGTTTCTGTTCCTAATTCCACCGCACCCTGTAAGCCCCTTGCGTGTTAGTGGCTGTACTGTCTTCCTTGGGGTGATACGGATTTTTAAAAAAAGCTGTGGTTACAATGGCGGCTTGGGAATGCACTAGCCGCTCTTTTATCCTTACTGAATTTAATATTACTTAAGACGTAACTTCTTAATTGGAAAGCGAGCATTTAGAAGATACTTATTAGTTATTTGGTGACCAATGGAAATTTATATTGAATGAATAAAGTTTTGATTCCGTTAATGTTTCGTTGAATCCTGTTTAGGCGCGAAAATGGAGGGGAAAAAAATTGTAAAAGTAAATTTAAAAAAAAAAATCAGTCAAATAAAATCAGGTTAAAAGACCTCGCCGACAGGAAGACGAAGACGGTTAACTCTAACCCAGCCAACGGGATTTAATTGTTTATTTTGGAATTTAAAAACCAGAGAACAATTCAAATTCCTAAGACAGAAATATTTAACCTGCGCACCTCGAGTCATCTCCCGCTTAAAAATAACCCTCCCCCCATACCGCTTTTTCTTCTCTTAGTCTGATTTCTTGTTTTGTATTAATTAAATCACCTCTTGATTTTGAAGTAGTTGTAACAAATATTTAAATGCAATGTCAACCGTTATCTTCTCTCTTCTTAATTCTTGTTCTTTAATTATTCTCTCTACTTAATAATATTTTTCTTTTCTTCACATACTCTCTAACATTCATTAACCCCTTGCGGCTTAGTGGCTTTATTGCCTTGCTCTGAATCACTTCATTTAAAAAAAAGAAATTCCAATGTATTTTCTCTTCATCATGTAACTATTGATGGCTACGAATTCCTAGTGAACTTTAATAGCAGCCGATAATTATGCCGGTTTTTATTTTGTTGTTATGTTGGGAATAGAAGTTTATGAGATCATTTTTATTGAACTTTCGATAAACGCTTTTAGACCAATATATGCAGCGCTTAACATGATTGAGAGAAAAGGGATCGTATTGTTTGATTCTGTTTCATAAATAAATTCAATTGAATGTTCAATGTTTAGTTTATTTACAAGATCAGCTAATAGGGTTTATGCGCGGATATATTAAAAAAAAAAAAAAGCAACATCAGTATATCGGAAATAAGATGATTGTTTAAGTAAAATATTTTGGAATGACCCAGTCTCTAGAAATCCTAAGACAAACTAAAAGACTGCCAAGAGGCGTGAACAATGGTAATCCCAATTGTTATCTATTTCCACTTCATAAATCTGTTTACATATCAAGATACGCATCGTTTCCGGTGTCTTTCTGGATAGTACATATACCTTGTAAAATCCCTCCGCGAAACGATCAATTATTTATCTTTAATTTCAACCAATTTTCCTTTCCTTAAGGCAACATAAGAATTCATTTCGCTGCGCAAATCACCGAAAATTTGGCCTACACTGCATGTTTCTTTAAAAGCGACACACAAGGACTACTTCAATATGAAAATGAGGACAGGTCCACATGCCACCGGATCCAGAAAGCAGGGTTGCTTCTTTAGTAATTGATTCATTCGTTTTTTTTACGGCTTATCAACCCATTGCAGGTTATTTAAAAGTAGAAAATATTTTTAGATTTGTAATAATTTTTTTAGAGATAATCATGATTTAGTGATACAAGTCTTACTAATTAACCCATAGCGGGAGGGGAGAAAACGTTGGCTCATATCTTTCTCAACGGTATTTTGCGCGTAAATGAATAAAACGAACCCTATAAAGATTAGAACTCGGCTCTCCAATTAACAAATTTCGAGGCTCTATCCATTACATTAGTGTTTATGTGAAGTTATATTAGTAAAGCATTATCAGTATAATATGATAATTGTTTAAGTAAAATATTTTGGAATGACCCAGTCTCTAGAAATCCGATGACAAGCTAAAAGACTGCCAAGCGGCGTTCACATCGGTAATCCAAATTGTTTGCTTTCACTTCAGAAATTTGTTTATCTCTCAAGATACACATCGTTTCCAGTATAGTTTGTATGTTTCGTAAAATCCCTCCACAAAAATAAAAAATCAGTTATTTATCCTTAATCTCAACCATTTTTTTTCCTTTAGGGAAAATAATAATTTATTTCGTAGTTTAAATCCCCGAAAATTCGGGCTAAACCGTATCTATAAATGCTTGTATGTTTCATTAAAAGCGATTCATGATTACTTCGATATAAAAAGAACAGTACGTCTGCATGTCACTAAATCCAGAGAGCATGGCTGTTGGTTTTTTATTGATTGATTCGGGTTTTTTTTTTTTTTTTAACGACTTATCAGCTCATTGCAGTTTATTTAAAGCCAGTAAATATTTTTAGATTGTAAGAAATTGGGGGAGGGGAAATAATAATGTTTTTAGTAAAACGAGTCGTAATCTAAAAGACACCGCCAACAGCACTAACAACACAAAATTCATAATCCTACCGTCTCTCCTTGAATTTGGAATGCCACAAATTATACACTTGTTTAACGAGTCAAATGCATATGAAATCTGATTGACCAATGAAAATCAAACACAACAAAGATATCAAAATTTATTTCTTCTTTTTCTCCACATTTCACTCTCTGATGAAGCTTTAATGAAAGTGAAACATGTTAGATTGATAAACATTTCTTATTTGTTCTTTATCATAGATATATATCTATAGATAAATAAATCACTAAGTCTATAGAAGAGTGAAAGTTTTATTTAAAATTTTCACTGTATAATATTTTATCGATGTGATCAACATTCATTACTGAGTTAAGTGCATTGACAAGAACAGAGATTTTGTTGAAAAATAGATATTTGTTGCATAAACTTTTTTGTATCATTAAGCAGTAGATTTATAGATGTATGTGCGTGTATATGAATACACATATATAACACATAATGTGACTGGACCTTTGTCAAGGTTGACTACAGAGGTAACAGCTTTTTGTTGCTACTGGCTGAAAAAGTAGTGTAACTATGAGAGTGTGGTTTGCTCAAGTTCTCATCACCTATTGTTTTCTCAATGAACCATTACGACAATGCCCCAAAACTAGACACCACCAATAGCACTTCTAACAACAACAACAACACAAAATCCATAATCCCAACCGCTAAAACTCGTTCTACAAAACTTGTAAATAAATTAGTTATCCTTAATACTAGGATCTTTACCACCACGTCCAAGACAACAGGAGATATAATTAGGAAGAAAAGTAAATCCAATACCAATTCAGATGCCGGTAATTATCAAATAAAATGTAAAGGTATTTATATCGGAGAGAGATCGCGAAATCTAAAAATCCATATCTACGAACACAAAAGAGATGTGCGTTTAGACAACCTTTTAAACTCACTTGTAATACGTGGGAACAAAACTGGTCCTAACTTTGATTTTACAAATTCCACCCTAATAAAAAAAACATAACATAATTCTTTACGTCGAAAGGACTTCGAGGGCTCACTAATAACATTGTCAGCTATAAACACACGTCAAAAAGATATTACATCGACAGTCTTTATTGAATCCATTCTTAAAGTATGTATCGTAAGTTTATCTAAAACGGTATGAATGTAAAACGTCTCCAAATCAGTATGCGAAAAACAAACATATCTACTAGATATACACACTCAGACACTTACGAATATACATTATGATCTGAATCCACATAAAAATATCATCTAAATAAACATGTCTACTACACACACACACACACACACACACACATACACACACTTATAAATATACATTATTATCTGAATCCCACATAGACAAACTAGAAGGATTATATACTTACATACGTAAAGCAACATTTACTTTTTTTTCAGTTAGGCTTGGAATTCGTTAATTTCTTAGAACTTCGAAAGAACGCGTCGTCTCTACAGAAGGCCACTAACGTTTGTTGAACAAGTCGAATGCACGTGAAACATGATTAAACAATGAAAATCAAGTAAAACAAAAGTAAAAATACCAGAATTTCTCATTCTCTGATTATATTTAATAAAAGTGAAAAATGTTAAATCGATAAACGTTTCTTATTTGTGTAATTCATTTCGTTCTTAATCGGATTGAATATATGTTTACGTTGATGCAATTAAGCATGAAAGAAAGACTCTATTTTTTAAATAATAGATCATATGACCAAAACATATATTTTAAAAAGATTGATTCAAATTTCTCTTTCGTTTGTTCGCCTGTGTAGTCGCACCACCGTAAGTATAAACATAATCCGATGACGTCCTAATGGACGAAACGCGTCACACGAAAGCTTTTTTCTACTTTCCCATATATATATATATATTAGAAATTATTAGTAGGATTTGATAATTATATTTAATTAATTCATCGAGTCTGATAGAAACCTCAACAGAAAGCACTGGACGGCCGTTCCGTCCTATATTCGGGACTCATCCACTACCGAGAATTGAAACCCTAACAGTTAGGTTGTCAAGCAAACATCATACCAACTGTTCCAACGGCCCTCGGGGGATGAAGAGGCTGCAAATCAGACTTAATATAGCGCCGCTCGTTCACATATTCCATGGTGGGACTCAACTTCGACACCGAGGCCCGTTGGAACAGTTGGTATGATGCTTGCTTGACTTAATTCTTGAATGGATATATATATATATATATATATATATATATATATATATATATATATATATATATATATATATATATATATTACAAGGAATCATTCATAGAAAAAGTAAATTAGTAAAGTTAATGAGATAAAATGGCGAATTCACTTTGCTCACTAAATTTTGAAAATACTTTAACCCACTAACCACTCGATGAATGTTATGATCCTTGTTTTTTTTTAAATTATAAACTCTATTAGCTCTTCCTTAAATATGCAAGTACTTTCGACAAGTTCTCCGGCCATCCTCAGGCATGGAAATTATTTTCTTTTTGGTAAAATTGAGGTAGCATCTGAGACAAAAATATAATGCAAATCGAAATAGGCTTTTATAAAATGTGTTATTGGTAACAGATACAAACCTGTTGAGAGTGCAGAAAAAAATAGAAAAAGGAAAATAGATGCCAACTTGTCAAAGGCCAAGTAAAATTCAAATTTCAAGCACTTTTTGGCACTCTATAAGACGCTATTCCTAAACTGAACTATTTTTGATATGAAAATCAAAACAATCCTCGAATAAAAGAACAGTAATGAAGGACAGTTAATTATTGAAATAAAATTTTTTAAAATCAATATGCAAATTAGTTAAACCAGAAGAGTGATATTGCCTAGAAGTTGATAATATATAATACAGATATTGAGCTTTTAGCTTGTAAATTAATGTAAAGTAGTGCCAGAGCTTTTTAATCTCAGAATTCATAGGAGAATTGAAATCCAATTTATCGTTCTATAAAATAGATTTTAGTTAATAAGCTATTATGTTTCTCTAACTCTTCAAATTTCTGTTTTCCCATCTTTACACTATATTAATTTTATCTTATAAATTGCACCCCCCCTGTTTTGTCATCAATGAAATAAAAAATAATTGTTTGTACGGAAAATAAAGATCTACGTACATCAAATCGTCATTAAATTAAGTGACAGTAGAAGAATTATCGTTGAACTTTTAAAAGGTAAGCTTAAACATTAATTCAATACTTAAATGCAGCGATCAATTTTGAGTTTTTCTGTAGTTTATTGATGCCTATCGCATCTACTCCTCCCTAACTATTGAGATGATGGCCAAACCAAGAGTCCTCCACAGGAGCTAGCTTAAATGCCACCCGAGAGGGCGGCCTTCAAGCTAGCTTAAAATTTTAAGCTAATTGCAATTTTGGGTTACAAAAGGAAAATAAGAGTCACTCCCCTTGAACTATGAAAGCAACGATAATGGCTAGTATAATATATTAATATATATATTTTTAGCCTTGCATAATCTGTCAACCCTGAATCTGGGTTCAACAAAAATCGTTCCCTGCGCCTAACTTTTCTAGGGCTTTGGAATGAGTTATGAATCATTGTAATCGGACCAGTTAGAGCGCAAGTGTTGCTTGAACACACACACGCACAAACATACACACACATACACTGTACTTTATATATAAGGTATATTCGTAAGATAGAATGTCTGATGACCAGTTCTATGTTTAATTAATTTAAATTCCGTTACCAGCGTTTCGTTCAATAAGAATATCCGAACAACTGAAGAAAATTAAGGAAGAATGGCAACGATGTCGAAAACTGAAAAGTCGTTTTCCAAAAACATACCAGGCAAGGTATTACAAAATGTATCTTATTTTTTTTTATTATTATTAATTTTTTTTTTTTAGTTACTTATTTGTTTTGTTTGTTTTGTCTTTTTTTTTATTTTATTTTATTTATTTTTTTCTCTTTTGTTTTTTTTTTTGTTTTTTTTTTTTTGTTGTTGTTTTTGGGGGGTTCCGACATTTTTAAACAAAAGAATTACGCTAAAATACCCCACAAACCTTAAGCTTAACACTCCTTTATTTTTCACAAGGGATGGTATTCTTAGGATAAATGGCTCTTCTCCTCTTCTTTCAGCCTGGCTGCGATTGATTCCGACCAAAAACAAAAAGCCAATTTTAATTTCATCAATCCATAAAAATTGAGTTCCCGAAAACACCCACTTTTTTTTACAAGTAGCCGCAGGCAAATTCCAACCTTGTCATGCAATGATGACCTTTGAACAAAAGTGTTTCCCTTGCACAGTAACTACTGAGCACATGTTTACTGAGCACATGTTTACTGAGCACAAACGTCAGTCACTTTCCCACCGCCTTAAGGTTGCCTCCTTGTTTTTGTTTTTTTATTTATACTTTCATGATAATTGTTCCGATGATCTGTTCGCTATGGCACCGAGACTGAATGAATTTAAGCGTAGTACTAGCCTGGTGGAGGAGTGCCCGGTGGATAGCGGTTCAGAATCGGAGAACCGAGTTCGAATTCTAAATGAATCCGCTATATTCACTTACGTGCTATGAAATGGCAACCAACTGCGGGAAAATATCTGCCTCGTCAGTAATGTATCGAAAGATACATGATCGCCTATGCGTGTATCATACATGGCACATAACTGACTGACTAGACTGGTGACGACGTCTCAACAATTTACAGTTGAGCTGGCTAGTCTCGTAAATTGCACTTTTCGCTTGTGGCACTCCTTTCCGGCCCCATGCTTTCTAGCCAACTTTAATCTGCAAAAATTTAAATGCAATGTCAATCGCTATCTACTGTCCTCCTGATTACACTTTTCTTTTCTGCTCATTATTAATGTTTCTTCCACACCCTGTAACCCCTTGGGCTTTAGTGGCTTTATTGCCTTACATGGGGTGATACCGATTGAAAAAAAACGATCGAGGACATATGGACAACAATGTCGGAATGTTCTGCAATGAGGCAGTCCGTAGCACTACGCTTTCTACTAGGCGACCTGACTCATCTTGAATCCGGCTGTCGTTGCTGTTGGAGCCGATCTGATGCAATACCAGAGAACAGTGCATCACTGAAGATCACCCTTGATGCATCTAAAATGTATTATGCAACTATATATATATATATATATATATATATATATATATATATATATACAAGTATAGGATTGGTGTATACGCAATAAATTCCAATAACAAAAAATACTATTCTTAAAAGAGTGCTCAATACAGAATAGAGCAAATATAATTTATTCAAAAATTATAACATAAATATGCTATAAAATCACTAAAAAATAGCCATTGTGTTTCAACACTTCTAGGTCTTATCAAGTAATGGTGTTGAATGTAAATTCTATATTCAATACCATCACTTGCTTAAACATCAGAAGTGTTGAAACAAAATATTTTTGTAGTGATTTTATTACAGATTTATGTTATAATTTTTGAATAAATTACATACATACATGCATACATACATACATATATATATATATATATATATATATATATATATATATATATATATATATATATATATATATATTGTAGGTTACACTACTTGCCTTTGCCAGAAAGACTCATTGTGGGGTTATTTAAATCTATAAAGCATCTCTCTTTCTCATTTTCCTTTTGCTCTAGATGTTATCGCACGTAGGTAAAGTGTCCCCTACTGAGGTACGTTCATTTTTATGGTCCTCTGTTAACTGAACTATCGCACACAGGCACAGACAAACACGTGTATAAAACACACTTGATTCACATGCACAAACACAAACAAGCATATTCTTATAGAAACTTTAAATGTTTGTTCCTTTAATTGCATTTGAGTACACATGCAATTATTCTTTATACAGTCATATAATTGCCCTGTTTTGAATTCATTGTTTTGTCACATTTTTGCCCGGACTCCCATGAGTCTGCCAATATTGTTTGCGGAACAAATAAAGCCCATAAATATTTACTGTAAAACAAACAACTACCTCGTATGCGAAGTATTGATTAACACAGCAAAAAAAAAAAATCGCTCAAGAATTAAGGACGGCAGTACATGTCTAGAAAACCGGAAGTTAAAATGGCTGCAACTGAAAGAAAAGAGGAAAAAGAGAGAAAAGGTTATGGATTGAATGTTAAGTGGAAAAAAAACGACGGAAAAAAGCAAGTAGCCACGACACCCTACACGTATGCACATACGCGCAGACGAGCGCATGGATGCACGCACATACAGATACACTATAAAAAAACGTGCACTAATGAAAAGTGCCTATAAAAAATCGAGAAGTATAAGCATTCTATTGCTGAATGAATCCCGAAGGGTCCGTCTACGAGTCGAGATGCTGAAGGTAATATCAACCAGCTAATGACCAACCATTTACTTGCATTAACTCACTCTCTCTCTCTCTCTCTCTCTCTCTCTCTCTCTCTGTGTGTGTGTGTGTGTGTGTGTGTGTGCGTGTGCGTGGTATATGGATATTTATTAATATATATTTCTTAGCTCTGTCTAACTACATCGAGCACTATAATGTCTACACCCCTTGTCAAAATTTGGTAATTATTTATTTGCTTACCTGTGTATGCACGCCAGCACACGAGTATACGGTTAGTAATATCTAGTTATTTCATTTACCTAACCCTATACCTATATATATATATATATATATATATATATATATATCGAAAAAGCTTTCTTCAATTTTGACACGATTGGCCATACTGCTAGAAAGAGACTTGTTTTAAAACTGGCTTAAACAGCAATCTATTTTCGCGAGACACTTCCGGTTTATACAAGTTATAGCCCGGAAGTCTAAGTTTACTCTGCCGCTAACAAATACCAAAATATTTGTATAGCTTTCTTACAACGTGCATCTTCCACGTACTTTTCGAAGGCCTATTATATATTATATTATAATGAATATATTTTGGTAGCAATTTTTCATTCATTCAGGTTTCGTTGAAGACCCAGGAAAGTTCTTTAATTGATCAACAGCTACGATCATTGCGGGTGAAAATTTACGACTCAAGCAAATAATGAATTCCAAAATAAATTCTGGTGTTTGGTCATCTGGTCATATTTTGGATTGTGGGGAGGTCAGAGAACTCTTCGGCACACCTTCCTATATGATGAATCATTGTGTGCACAATGCTTGCGTTGTGTGGAAAAACTCCCTTCGCGTTGAATAACTGCAGCTATCCTCGGCCATTGCTCACAAAAAATGCCTCTTTCCCCATCTTCTTCTTTGTCATCTCTTACAACGTTTGCTATCCACTGCGTAACAGTCAAGCAAATTTTTACTCCATCCGTTATCTTTTCTTCATCCTCTGTACATCGCCCACTTCCATATCTGTTGTTTCATGTCTGTTA
>CAHIKZ030000416.1:642500-695000 GCA_903632075.3 Acanthosepion pharaonis
ATTCCTCTTCCACGCCAACACTACCACCACCACCACCACCTCGCGTACGCACACACACACACACACACACACATATACACCTCTCGTTTTCCTACAGTCTTTTCTTATTTTTCTCCTTTTCCTTCCGCCATCTATCCTTCAGATTTTCTCATCTCAACGTCAACCTCATCCCCGCATCCGCTCCAAGCTCTCTCCTAATCTCTTTCTCCCTCTCTTCCTATCTCTCTCTCTCTCTTTCCCTCTCTCTCTCTTTCTCTCTCTCTCTCTCTCTTCCTTTCTCTTTCTCGCTTTCTCTCTCTCACTTTCTCTCTCTCTCTTTCTCTCTATCTCTCTGTGGTTTTATTTTTGTTTCTATGCACTTTCTTTCTCCTTCCTTTTTACGTTCTCTTTCTTTTCTTTCTATCTTTATTCTTTCTTTCTCTCGTTCATTTACTTTCTTTTTTTTTTTGTTTTCTTCCTTTTCTTTCTTCTGTTCTTTTCCTTTTTCTTCCTCTTTGTTTTTTTTTCCATGTCGTTTTTGTTTTCTTTCTTTTTCTCATTATTTTACTTTCTTTTTTTTTTCTCTATCTTCCGTTTTCTTAACTGTCTTCTTTTTTTCCTTTCTTTCTGTTTAATCTCTATTTGACATTTTGTTTATCTATTTATTTCTTCTTCTTTCTTTCTTTTCCAAGTCGCTTTCTCTTTCTTTCTTTCTTTCTTTCTTTCTTTCTTTCTTTTATTACTTGTTTCTTTCTTTCTTTCTTTCTTTTCACTCGGCCATTTTATCCCATCTTCTAGCCATGTTTTGCGTTTTTCCAGCACAAAGATCATCGTCCAACATCCGTTTCTGTTACTAATTCTGTGTCGTATCTTCTCTCTTTCTCTCTCTCTCTATCTCTCTCTATCTATCTATCTCTCTCCTTTCCTTCACTCTACCCGTTCAATCACTATATATCTTCAGACCTCACGCCACCAATCACCCCCGCATTTTTCCTCGCCTATTTTATCCCTTCTCTCTTATGATTTCATGTCTCCTCATCCTTTTTCTTTTTCAACCTCCCCCTCGATAATTTTTATCTTTCTCTCTCATTTTTAAATTCCTCTTTCTTTTAGTATTTTCATATTTATATTTTCATGTCCCAAACTTCTTCTATAGTCTACTCTCTTTTTTTTCTAAATCTTTTTTCTTTTCTTCTTTCTTTCTCTCTCCCTCACTCTCCCTCTCTCTCTCACTCTCTCTTTCTCTTCTTCACCATCTCTCTTTCCCCCCTCTCATGCTTCCATATACGCTCTTTTACTTTTTGATATTATTCCTTTCAATTATTCTCAGTATTCTTTCTTTTCCTTTTTTTTCTTTCTTTCTTTTCCCTTTTCTTTCCTTTCTTTCTTTCTGCTCCATGTATTTTCTTTTCTTTCTTTTTTCTTTCTTTCGTTAATTATTTATTTTTCTTTCTTTTTTCTTTCATTCTCTTTCTTTTGTTGTCAGCTTCTTTCTTTCGGTTCCAACTTGTTCTTTTTCCTTTTCTTTTCTTTTTCTGCCTTTCTTTCTTTCTTTATTTATTTATTTATTTAATTCTCTTTCTTCTTTTTTTCGTTCTCTTCCATTTTAGTTTTCTATTCCAACTAGCTTTTTCTTTTCCTCTTTCGTTCTTTCTTTCTTTTCTTTCTTTCTTTCTTTCTCTCTCTCTCTCTCTCTCTCTCTTTCTTTTTTTCTTTCACGAAATCTTAATCTCTTCCCGTTAATTCATTAATCTTTCTTCTTCATCCTTTCTTATCCCTTTTCCTTTGATCTATCAGTAACGAAGTCTCCGCATTTCAACAGAGAAGTAGGAACAAAAAAGACCGAAAGAGACAGAATGGGAGAGAAAGAGAGAGAGAGAGAGAGAGAGATTAGAGAGGAATGGAACAGATAGAGAAAGAGGGAAAAAGAAAGAGAGAAAGCGGGAGGCGTGCAAGATGCACACAGGTCATCTTATTAAAATATAGCTGTCATGAAGATCAACATTTATACTTGCTTTCACAGCTACGGATGGTCAAACTGGCTATAATTCTGCTACTATTTGCTTGTCTAATTAAGTCTTTCAATGTCAACAACCGCCCACATGTAACTACTCGGTTCATCCCTAGATTCGTTTCCTTTACTGATTTGTTAGCATAAAAAATCCTGAACATACCACAGAAGTCGCGATGACCTTGAAGGTCGGATTTTAAAAAAATATATAAAAAAAAAATTGAAGGCATTCAAGTTCGAAAGGACCGTTATTTTATTAGTTTTTTTTTGTTTGTTTGAATTTTTTTCGTTGTTGTTGTTATTGTTTCAATAAAATAAACAGAAAATTATCAAAAATTTCCAAAACATGTATGCGGCAATCGAATTCATTGTTCCTTGCGTTCTCGTCTTTTTTTATTTCCTTTCTTCATTTTCTTTTCTTTTCAAAATGTCCGCGTGAATCATGGAACAGTACCACTCAAAGAATTGTTCTGAATATCACCAAAGAAATCCTTATTCAACCATGCGTACTAGGCGTGTAATAAAAGACTCATTTAATGAATAGAATAATATGCGTGAAAACAAGACCAAATTAAGCCGATGTATGCCTTTGTGAGTTAATATGCATACATTGAATTATCAAAAAATGTACTTTAATTCAGTTCCATTTCGAGTTCATAATATATGCTTTTTGGTGTTTTTTTAATGTTTTTTTAAATGTTTTTTGGTGTTTTTTTGATGTTTTTTAGAAAAATGTTTTTTCATGTTTTTTAATGTTTTTGGTGTTTTATTGATGTTTTGTGGTGTTTTATTGATGTTTTTTTGATGTTTTTTTAATGTTTTCTGGTGTTTTTTTTATTTTATTTTTTTACATAGTGTTGTTCACCCTGTACAAGGTGCAGGAACCACTAGAGGATTACAGAGAGACAGGCGCAGTTTATGTGGATATGCGGGGAAGATAATAGTTAACCCAAGATTTCAATAGGTTAAAATTGCAGTGATCTGGAAAACGCCCTCTTACGGGCCGGTTCCACAGAGCAGTGGTTCATGGGAAAAAGTAGTTCGACTGGAACTAACTTCTCACCAATTAAATACGAAGGGAATGAGGATGGTTCGCTACAATGGGCGTGGCATAGCGGGTCCTAGTTTAAAACTAGCGAAAATAACAAATACAGTTCGTCTGAGCACTTTCCGTGGAAATAGTGATTGAGCAGTGAGAAGCTTGCGACGCTTCGTCTGTGAGGAAGGGCTCTTTACTCGGTTAACTGATATATACATATACGCACACACACACACACATTACATATATATATATATATATATATATATATATATATAGATAGATAGATAGATAGATAGATAGATAGATAGATTCCCAGATCAATTCTGTGGACAAGACGCGTCGGAAAAAAATTTAAGATTTTTTCCAATTGTCATTTTATGCCATATATATATATATATATATATATATATATATATATATATGTATGTATATATTATACTAACAGTAATACTTGGCTGGTAAAAAACCTCGGATAGCATAATTTGTAAGTCTATCAAAACAAATTGGTACCCGAGGGGAAAAAAACCCTAACAGGGCGGAATAAATCGTCCAGTGCCTTAAGTTTTCAGCGAGTAATAAAGCTAAAACGGAGAGTGCTCAATATGTTAAGTAGAGCAGGGAGAAATGAAGAATGAAATAAATCCTAAAGAGCCAGGAACAACCTACCTAGATTTCACCTAAACGGATCTTCAGCGTATATATATATCTATCTATAAAAGGCAGGATGTGTGTGTGTGTGTGTGTGTGTGTGTAACGAATGTACGGTCGCAATTTTCGACGGATTTGCACCAAAATTTACATGCACATGCTCCAAGTTGGTGGGAAGGCCAAGACCGACTTTGCATTTCCCAACTTCCATCGATAGTGGAAATAATCGATTTTTTTCATGCTTCTAAGGCAGTATTACATGTAGTTTGCGGCTATTTTCTACTGGCCAGAGTGAGAGACTATAGCTGGCTGCCACGAATAGGCAGGAAGATTCTATTGGCCAGCGTGAGAGCCAACAGTTGACTGACATGAATGTTAACTAGCATGCTATCATGCAAAAAAAATCGATAGCTGCATTCGTCACAAGTGGGAAAAATTTAAATCTGCATGGCACTTTACTCCAATTGGCTCATTCGCTTGCTTAAACTCAACGTTGATTCTGATTCCGCAGAACTGGGTTGGGTGTGAAAAAGTAATTGTTGTTAACATTCTTTTTTCATTCGGTTTTTCCAGTTACGAGTCCTTTTTTAAAGCTCATCGTTTTGTGTTCATTTTGTTTAGTTCAGTTTTCGTAAAAGATTTAATGTTTAGTATAGAGATTAGAAAAAATTCGCAGTGTGAGATAGGCAAGAAGTAAGGAATGTAGCAACATCAGCACGGCAAAGGGCACTCCTTTAAAGTCAAGTGATAGCGATTGCTGTATGAGTCGTTTGATTTTTTAATCAAGCACGGGCAACGCCAGGCCATGCTGCTAGTGTACATATATATATATATATATATATATATATATATATATATATATATATATATATATATATATATATATCGGCCTGGTGAGGCGTACCTCGCGAGCGGTTCCTTTGAAACGTTAAAGCCTGCGGGCGGTACTTTTTGAGAGTTGAAGTGAAATTGGGTTACGCAAAACCACAAGTCATCGTGACTGAGGGTTGGCGTTTACTGATGTTGCCAAACTGCTGATCATGACAGAGTGTACGCCCTCTACTAAAAGACTCTTCTTCTTCTTCTTCTTCTTCTTCTTCTTCTTCTTCTTCTTCTTCTTCTTCTATGTGCTGTGTTTTTCAGGGCCTTGACTCGTCAAGCAGGATATGCGCCGTTTTCGTCTGTTCCCATTGCCATCAGTATGCCCCATCAGTGTCCTATTTTTTGAAGCCCTCTTACCTCGTTATGTGTCCTGGAAATGTCAGCTCTTTTCTGATAAGTGTACTTTCTGTTTCCATTTTCTCTAAAACGTCTTCTTTGATCACATGTTCGGCGCAAGTTATTTTCAGCATCCTTCTGTAGAACCACATTTCTGTTGCTTCAAGTCTCTTCTTCATCTGTGAGGAGGTTGTCCAGCATTCACTGCCATATAGCAGGACTGATATTACATAACAGTTCAATACACTTTTCTTTGTTTCTCTTGCTTCAAGTCTCTTCTTCATCTGTGAAGAGAATCTCCGGCATTTGCTGCCATATACCAGGACTGATATCACGTAACAGTTCAGTACTCTTTTCTTTGTTTCTCTTGCTTCAAGTCTCTCCTTCATCCGTAAGGAGATTGTCCAGCATTCACTGCCATATCGGAGGACTGATATTACGTAACAGTTCAGTACTCTTTTTTTTTGTTTCTCTTGCTACAAGTCTCTTCTTCATCTGTGAGGAGATTGTCCAACATTCACTGCCATATATTACATAACAGTTCAGTACACTTTTCTTTGCTTCTAACGAACTACTGTATAAACTACAGATTGACTCTGTGGGTGTTGAACAAACACAAATGTGCTTGAGCTGGTGTCTGCGACAGGGATTAGCTAGTCGCCCCTGCAAACGAGTGTGCCCGAAAAAAGCAGCCATTACACACACATATATATGTGTGTGTGTGTGTGTGTGTGTTTGTGTGTGTCTGTGTGTGCCTGTATTTTTTGAAACAAGACCGGCAAGGTTCTTTTTTCTAATATTTCTATGATATTTTTCTTGTACACTAAAAAATCTTTTCTTTTGAGTGCTGAAATCTGATGATTCCGAACGCGTTAATCTATGTTTTTTTTTGTTTGTTTTTTTGTTTTTTGGCATTGTTTTCCCGAGAGTCACTCAAGGTAGAATGTTACTGAATAGGCTTGTTCTAGGAAGATAAAAATTGTTGATTATGAAGATATGTAGGATAGATAAAGATTGACCCTCGACTAGAAAATGGTAACATTGTAGCATTCGGGTAAGGATCCACTTGGGAGCATGTCCAACAAAGCTACGGTTCTCTGAAAGAAGCTGTCTGATTGCGACTTCTTCCATACCCATGGAATACGAAAGGAAAGAGAATGATTCGCCTCCCGTGGGCCTGGTAGGGAAAGTCTTAGCTGTAAAGATCTGAACAGGTGGAACGAAGGAATCTAGTTCGTCAGAATATTTGCAATGGAAATAGCGTTAGGCATGTGATTTTACGCCTGTGGGAAAAGGGGTTGTAGGATGGGAAACTCTGATTTTGAACTTTGTGCAGCTCCAGCATAGATATGGTAGCAATACTCTATTTTTGGTCTAATCTGACTCTTGTAAAGATAAAGCATTGCAGAAGGAATCACATACTTCCTCGAGGGATATAAGGAGCCTTCATCATTCTTTTCTAGATTCTTTAGCGATGGATCGTATATATGAGTTCTACTTGAAGTCTGGGATGAGCTTGAGTGTCAATAGCCTTTTAAAGCAAGGTAACTCATTGAGAGTGGAACCGTTCATCATGGGGGAGGAGAGAATTTAGGGTTAAATCGGGGATTGTTAAAAGTTACAAACCAGTTTTTTTGTTTTTTTTTTTGGTGGGGTTATCCCTTCATTGAGCTGTTAGAGCTTAATCAGATGAGAGATCAGAGTCTGGTTATCTACATTTTTGGAGGCGCACCCATGCTGTCGGGGTGTCAAGTCCGACTGTTTGGAGAAAGGGAAGGTAGAAAAAAAAAACTATAATAGCATTTCAAGCGAAACTCGGCGAAGAATGAAAGGAATGATAACGTCTTCTTACTTGTAATTGGCGAAATCTCGCGGTGGCAATCGTTTGTGTCAAATTGCACCAGTATACACTATATTTTGCCTACAAGTAATTCTCCCTGTAGAAGTAACGATAGAAAATAAAGAGTTAGAACTCTTATTAACGTTGTCGATAAGGCGTCCAGTCAGCTTCGTAAGAGAAAGATAGTAACGAAAAAAGAAAAAAAATTACAACTACTTCCGGCTTTGGTTATTTGTTTGTTTTGTTTTATGGCATATCAAAACCTCAGTGGGTCATTTAATGCCAATAAAATTTTTGAAATAGATTCATAGCGATAGTTTGATAAAAAAAATGGTGTGTATGCATACATATATATTTGAACCATTTTTCAATTATTCATATTTTTTAGTACAATCCATATTCTTTTAGGAAATTTTCAATTTTGGATGGTTTTATTTTCATAAAAAGTTTTTTTTTTTTAATTACTCACTTGGTAATATTTTGTTCGCACTATTTTGTATTCTGAGTTCCATTCTCCAATTTATTTTTCAAAGAATGTATAGTTTTTGTGTTACTGATATTTTTTTAAAGTATTGCTGATAATAATTTTTCCTTCAAAATTATTGCTGGTAATAATTTTTTTATTAGAAAGTATTTCTGGTATTAAAACCTATTTTTTACACAAGTTTGGGTGTTAACTATTTTCCCATAATTGGGACCCTAACAGGTGCTACCACCCCGGTTCAGAGTGGACCTGGGAACACCAGCAATTAAGAGGTGATTCCACGCTCCTCAAAAACTCCTGATGAGAGGTCTTGCTGTTGGGCGTAGTTTATCGTCATACTCAGAATGGACAGCCGGCTTTGGCTGACTATTTTTGCATTTTATATCTCTCTTCGAACACATGCAAAGTTTCCCCCCCCCCGCCCTTCAATCAGATGGCGTCGACTGGAACTCATTTCAATAAATTTTCTGTGAAGACGAAATAATACAAAGAAAGATATTATTTCTTCACAAGATGACATTTAAATTCCTTCGTTTCTCCCCTTCTCACACTGTATTGAGTCCTGTCACTGGATCTAACCATCACCTTTATCCACTGTGCCATGTGTCCTCAAGGACACACTGGATAATGGACCCAAACATTGTGAGTTCAATACCCGGTTAAGGCAGGGGAGAAATTGGAGAGGGGAATTAACAGGAGATAACTGATGAATGACATCCATTAAAAACATGGCACGTAGAACTAGAACAATCTACCCCAGTGAGCGAAATAAAGGGTTCAGTTAGACATTCCAACCACCTGAAGAAGGCCGGAGCGTGCATCGGCCGAAATGTTGTAATAAATATGGCGACAAAGATGAGGTCAATAGCCCGAATAATGTAAATAGTGTACATAATACATCATCTCAGAAATATAGACAGATACTGAACGATCGGTTAAATATGGCAACAAAGATGAAGACAATAGTCCGAATAATGTAAATAGTGTACATAATACCTCATCTCAGAAATATAGACAGATACTGAACGATCGGTTAAATATGGCGACAAAGATGAGGACAATAGTCCGAATAATGTAAATAGTGTACATAATACCTCATCTCAGAAATATAGACAGATACTGAACGATCGGATAAATATGGCAACAAAGATGAGGACAATAGTCCGAATAATGTAAATAGTGTACATAATACCTCATCTCAGAAATATAGACAGATACTGAACGATCGGATAAATATGGCAACAAAGATGAGGACAATAGTCCGAATAATGTAAATAGTGTACATAATACCTCATCTCAGAAATATAGACAGATAGTGAACGATTGGATAAATATGACAACAAAGATGAGGACAATAGTCCGAATAATGTAAATAGTGTACATAATACCTCATCTCAGAAATATAGACAGATACTGTTTTTGTTTTTGCTACAATGGGACCTGTCTGTTCGAGGCAACTGGAATCACCTGTCAACCATTGAGTGGCGCCTCTTCATCGACAGCTCATTCAGGAGCCTTAAACCTGTGCTGCCTCATAACGGAAACATATATACATCTCTTTACCTGACTCACTCGGTGCAGCTCAAAAAAAAGAATATAGCAGTGTCAGATCATGCTAGATGTCTTGAAATGTGAAGAGTACGGTTGGGAGGAAACTTCAAAATAGTGGCCCTCCTGATGGGTCTCCAAGATGGCTTTACCAAGTTTCCGTGTTATCTTTACCTCTGCGACAACAGGGACGCTGCGGCACACTATCACAGGCGGGACAGACCACAGAGTTCCGAATTCAGTTTAGTGAAGCAAATGGGAGACTATATTGAACCACTGTAAAGTATTACTTTTTGCCTCGCTAAACTGAATTCGGATCGCTGTGGCCATTTCCCCACCCCATGGTGTTGTGCCACTGCACTTAAAATAGGGCCATATAAAACAATTTGTCACAGCTCTATATAAGAGGTTTGTAGCCTTCAAATAATTTCAAGACTTCTCTTAACTGTCTGTCTTTCACAAGGCCGGAGCGGTCAACGTCCACAAGACAGGCACCCTGGCACCGACCACAGATGTCGAGGTCACTGACGGCGGTGTGAACCGTACAGCAACGTGCGGCACCAGCTACATGCCACCACGTTGACGTCGGCGGGAGACGGAGGTGTGACGGCGTCCATCTCGCGATAGTGGTTGGCAGCAGCGCAGGCGTCGTCGTCGTCGAGGAAGACGGCGGTCGACGACGGTCGACGACGTCGCTCGAATCATGTGCGTATCTCCCGCTAGGACGTAAAAGAGGTAAGAAAACGGAATGTAGAGCTTGTTGAGCTTCTTGTTGAAACCATTTTATTAATAATTTCTTCCTGTAACATGTGCCGTAATACTTTGTGACTAGTTAGGAGGTTATTGGAAACTTCAAAATCGTGGCCTTCCTGGTGGGTCCCCATATTGGCTTTAGCATGTTTCTGTGTTATTTTTACGTTAGGGGCACTGTGGCACACTACCACAGGCGTGACTGGTCACAGCGGACTGAGTTCAGAGTGGGGAGGATCAACGTAAAATGGTAGCCGCTTTTCGGACCCCAGAAAGTATTGTTTCCTCCACTGTGCTTAAAACTGGACCTTATGAAACAATTTGTCACAGCTCTAGATAAGGAGTCTGCAGCCTTCAAGTAGCTTCAAGTTTTCTTATTGAAACTCTCTGCGACAAAAGTCAAAACCGGTGTCTTCATTGGACCATAAATAAAGATCATACAATGCTAAAAACTCCCCCAAGAATCTCACTAGGTCGGAGAAAACAGTGTTGAACAGCTTTGTCGTAGTGGTCCGAGGTTTCCTGTGGGATCACAGAGCCGAAAACTCTGTGGAGCTTGTTGATACCCCAATGAAGAACTACAATAAAATGGGCTGCAGAATATCCCTCAATATCCTTGACGTTCGTCTTCATAAATTCAAGGAGAATATTGGCACGTACTCAGAGGCGCAAGACAAGCGTTTCCACCAGGATATACTGGACTTTGAACTCCGCTACTGTTTTCGGATTCCGCCATCTTGTTTTTACTGACAAAAGTAATTAAAGGGACACAACTCTATAACTTTCATTAGGACATGTTCAAAGGAAAAAAAAAATTGCTCTTCACAAATTAATGTTTTAGAATAAAATTGTACGTATTTTCATCTTTAGTCCTATAGGCCGTAGCCCAACATATCATACCATTTTGGAATCAGACAGACTCCTTGAGCAAATTAGAAACATACCGAGTCGGATCCTGACTCGCAATCCTGAAATTTTGGATCCCTAAGTTTTCATTAATGCGATTGTTTTCGGATTCCGCCATCTTGGCTTATATTGATAAAAAACAATTAAAAGGACATAACTTAAAATAGCTCATGTTCAAATGAAAAAATAACAGTGTTTCAAACTAAAATTGTCCGTGTTTTCAACTTTATTCCTAGAGGACGTAGCTCAACATATGCCATTTTGGAATCACGTCGACTCTGTAAGAAATTTTAAAAACATTCCTAGCCGGCGCCGGACCAGCAATCCTGGAATTTTCGATCCCCAAGTCTGCATTAGTGCGATTTTTTACGTGATCTTTTGCGACATTTTCTTTTGTACGATTACAGTTTTTATAACTTGGAAATACATTTGGGAATAATTTAAATTAAATGCGAGAGCAAACAAAAGTAATTGCTTGTACGGAAAGTAAGGACTTAAAAATTGTCTTTAAATTGAGTGGGGACAGAAGAATTATCCTTGAACTTTTAAAAGGTTAAGTATTAATACAATACTGAAATGCAGCGATCAATTTTTGAGTTCTTCTGTAGTTTATTGTTGCCTATCGCATCTACTCCTCCCAACCTATTGTGATGAAGACCTAATCAAGATCCCTATGCAGGAGTTACCTTAAATAAAGTCCCGATAGAGGAAAAATTGGCAATAATTAATATTAAAAAAAAAAGTAAACTCTTAAACAAGAAAACTAAAATAATAGGTAAAAGTAGTCATATAAATAAATTCTTACTTTGTCATCTAAGTACTAGCTATAAATTAAATAAATGTTTGAAGTTTAAATAAATAAATTAATTAAATAAATATAATACAAACTTAATTTTTTTAATAAATAAACGAACAAATATTAGACATACACACCTATACACATATGGGTATATGTACATATTAATATACACATGCACAAACACCAAAAAACGAAAATAAGCTAATCTACAATTAATACTTATGATACCACCAAACCAAATTAAAACAGAAATAGCCCAGTGAAGATATATAATTATGTGTGTGTGTATATATATATATATATATATATATATATATATATATATAGGTCTGCTCTACTCAACGTATTGAGCACTTTATTTAGTTAATTTGCTTACTCGTATCGGTTTTTTTTATATATATATATATATATATATATATTTAGCAAACACCATACCAACAGTTTTGCAAATCAGACTCAATATAGCGGTTGAATAGTTGGTACGATATATATATATATATATATATATATATATATATATATATATATATATATATATATATATATTGCAAATCGGACTCAATATAGCCGTGGAATAGTTGGTATGATATATCATACCAACTATTCCACCGCTATATTGAGTCTGATTCCACGCTATATTGAGTCTGATTTGCAATCTCTTCGTCACCGAGTCCCGGTGGAACAGTTGCTATGATGTTTGCTAACACACATATATATATATATATATATATATATATATATATATATATATATATATATATATATAGAAAAAAAACTGATTCGAGTAAGCAAATTAACTAAATAAAATTGCAATCCAATATATATATATATATATATATATATATATATATATATATATATATATATATATATATATAGTTGGTATGATGTTTGCTTGACAGCCTGTCAGGGTTTCAATTCTCGGTAGTGGATGCGCACTGCTGATGAGTCCCAAATATAGGACAAAACGGCCGTCTAGTGCTTTTTGATTCTGTTTAGGTTTCTTTCAGACTCGATGAATTACTTAAATATATATATATATATATATATATATATATATATATATATATATATAATTTCGTAAAATATGTCTATTGGCTGCTTTGGTACATAATCAGCAATATTTCTAGCCGAGTTTCATTAGGGGTTTCGGGTCTTTCAACATCATATCCACTCTCCCTGGTGACCCAATCGATACTGATCGGACATCGATTTAATGAGTGCACGCGCACAAACTTCCATCCTCGGAGACGGGCGCCTGGCTGCACGCGCATAAGCGGACACACGAATACAGAAAAAAATTACACCAATGTTAAATGTATATAAAAAGGAAAAGATCGTAAATTGTTGAAGAGTGGACGGAGAGGTTCGCCTACGAAACTCTGGAGTTGAGATGCTGAAGGTAACATCAATCAGCTAAGTACCAAACTTTTACTCACATTAATCATATATATATATATATATATATATATATATATATATATATATATATATATATATATATATATCATTATTTATTCAAAAATTATAACATGAATATGTTTATAAATCACTACAAAAAATAGCCATTCTTATTGTTCAAAGCAGAGTCCAGTAGTGTTATAAAAACGTCTGAGAATTCCAGTAAGACATTTAATCATTTCAAAGTTACAATGGTTCAAAGCTTATTGTGACAATTGGACAATTTTTTACGATTTGACAATTTTGGTATATATATTTATATATATATATATATATATATATATATATATATATATATATATATATATATGTGTGTGTGTGTGTGTGTGTGTGTGTTTGAATATTTCATAGTTACCTGCGATTTTATGTAATTCATTTCTGATACTTTTCTGTGCCTTGTTTTTAATTTTGAATGTTATTTACATTCATATTTCTCCTTATTTTTGTTTTTTCATCAGTTTGAATGTTGATTTTGAGTTATCTCCACTTGACATTACTATTTCCGTTTGTTTTAATGGCTGTATTTGCTTCTTCCTTAATTGTAGTCACCAATTTGCTATTCATATATTCTAGTTGGTTTGTTTTTTCGTTTGTTTTTTGTTTTTTTGTTTTTTGTTTTTCGTTCTTGCACAAAGTCTGTAATACGTTTTGGATTTCTACCTTGAATTCGG
Organism: Acanthosepion pharaonis; assembly: GCA_903632075.3. Taxonomy (NCBI): domain Eukaryota; kingdom Metazoa; phylum Mollusca; class Cephalopoda; order Sepiida; family Sepiidae; genus Acanthosepion; species Acanthosepion pharaonis. Next base: position 655,858 of record CAHIKZ030000416.1, read on the forward strand.
TGATGTTCTCTCTGATCTTATTAGGATATGTTTGCTTTCTGCGAACCATTTTGTTTCTTTCCATATTTAAATTCAAATTTGACTCTGCAAGCTATCAGTCTTATGATCTCTTTCTTTATTAACTTTATGACTGCTACAGCTTTAACAGTAATGGCTTTGTCAGCAATTATAAAGTCAGTTTCCTTTTCATTTTTACCTTTTTTTCATTTTATTGTAGTTTTACTTTGTTTTTATTTTTTGTTTGGGCTTTTCCAAATCCATTTAAGGCTTTTGAAAAATATATATATATATATATATATATATATATATAATTTTTTTATTTATTACAAGAACAAAGTGAGTTGTTAAAGCTGTTTAAATGCAGGGTTGATGTAAACAGTGGTAATTTATTTCAAGATAATAACAAGTATTATTTAATTCTTTCATTATTAAAGCAAAAATTATCGAGAGGCCGCGATGGGGGGGGGGAATTTTAAAAGAAAATAGATCTCTTGAGACCTCATATGCACATGCAAATCATATCGAAAGCAAATTATGTAATCTAAATTATAGATTTTGCATCTGACTCCAGTAATAAACGGATTCGTAAAAACCAAGCAAAATGAATATGCGCCTAATGTATTCGATATTGGCGACGAACGCTCGGCGTTTCCCGTTCAAATTTCATGACTTTCGCAGAAACGGTAATGGAAATATTAGTTCTTACCTTATAAGGAGACATTCGACATTCATTAACTGAGCAGCCAGTGGCACTGTCGGTTGAAATTTATAAAATCTTTCTCTTAAGAGAGTTATTCAAAGTAAACACATTTCTCACTTCCAGTAGCTGTTATCGCTCTTTCCAGTACTGATGAGAGGTTTCCTTCCTAACCTTTTGTTCGAAGTAGTGTGGAAGGTCAACATATTGATTATGTCATTAATTTCTCTACGATATCCATTTAAACTGTTATCGCAGTTAGTAGTCCTCAAATGAAGTGGTTTCTCTTACTTGGTACAGTTCTTTGTGATTCTGTAGCGCCAGTCCACAATGTTCAAAGAAGGATTATCTTTAGTAAAGACCTCAGCTTCACTTGCTTTATTTATTTTTTTTTTTTTTTAACATCGATCTTAGGAAGCGGTTGTATACAACTGACAGTTTAGATATTTCTGAACGAGTTTGGCACGATACATGACATCCATATGAATGTCTCGATCTGACGAGGCTATTTAAGAACACAATTCGAGTTTTCAGGTTGATGTTTTGATTTTGTAGCAATGTGCGGTGTTGTGGGAAACTACCTCTGCCGTATCCTTTTCTATGTTCAGTTTCTTTTATACTTAATTTGCTTTAACTAATCGATACGACGAGGTATCTGCAGCATTTAGTAACTCTGTCCTGAATTGTTATGGCGAATTCAGCGTAAATGCCATTAAGAAAGAACAAAAAAGAAATCTATTCACCTATCATCTTAAAGAGGAAAAGAGGTCTGGAGAATCTAACACTCACAGTACATAATAAGGACGAAAGAATTAGAGAGCAATTAACAATAGAAGCAAATTAATAAAGTATCGACCTACTTTATGGGTTTGATTGGTAGACAAGACGTGGACAAAGATATTTCTAAAATCATTTCACCCCAAGTAAGGCGATAGTGCCACTAGGACGCAGGGAGGTTACAGAGAGTGAAAGAGAACAAGACTTTAATGAGGAGAAAGGACAATAAAAACACATGATTCAGAAAGACAGACGATGGCGATTGACGTTGCATTTACATTTTTGAAGATTGTAGTTGACAGGGAGGCAAGAATTCTGAAGGGAGTTTCACAGAAAAAGAAACCGTTAGAATAGAACGGTTTCATCTAGCTAGTTCTACAGTAAGATGGTGACAAATAGTTGTCAATCAAGCAGCACTCTTTAAATCCATGAAGTCGAGGCAGTAAGTAAAACAACTCATCAGAACTGTTGCCATGAAAATATTTGTAGAAAAAGAAGAAGGATGTCACGTTAAGACGGTGCAAAAGTAACTGAATTCGAGATTCTATATTTGCATATATATATATATATATATATATATATAATTTATTTAAAAATATGATTCCATCGCTACATTATTTGAATTATTTACCTAACGAGTTCTTTCCTATTTCTATATATTTTACACACACACACACACATATATACACACACACACACACATACACATATATATATATATATATATATACAAGTATAGGATTGGTGTAATTTTTGTTATATATATATATATATATATATATATATATATATATATATATATATATATATATATATATATATATATATATATATATATATATATATATATATATATATATATATATATATATATATATATATATATAAACATAATTTGTGTTTTTTTTATTCTACATTAAACATCATCACTTGATAAGACACTGTAGGTTTTGAAAAGAAATGGCTATTTTTGTAGTGATTTTATAACATATTTATGTTATAATTTTAAATAAATATTATTATATATATATATATATATATATATATATATATATATATTTGCATATTAAAAAGAGAGAAACCGAAAACATTTTTAGCTGTAATTATTATAATTTTATTATAATATAATTATTATATTATTTTCCATAAAATTTTTTTTTAAAATCCACCTTACAACCAAAAACGTTTGCAGTTTCTCTCTTCTTTTTAATATACACACATTTCTCTCGTTGGAACTACTATAAGCTCTTCCCTTTATATATATATATATATATATATATATATATATATAGGGCTAGGTAAATGAGATAACTAGATATTAGCGAACGTATATGCTTGTTCTGGCGTGCATACACTGGTAAGCAAATAAATAATTTTCAAATTTAACCAAGACATAATAGTGCTCAAAGTGATTAGACAGAGCTTAGAAAGATACGTTAATAAATACACATATACCTACGTTTGATGTTCGGTTCGTGTTTCGTTGGTTCGCACGAGATACAGTTTATTGTTTATTTGAAAATAAACAATATACTATATCTTGTGCCCGATGACTTGGGTTACCAACGAAACTCGAGTCGTACATCAAACGTAATATAATTTATTATATATATATATATATATATATATATATATATATATATATATATATATATGAAGAAATATATTTTAAGTTGTGCTATATTTATGGGATAAAGTGCTCAATATCAGAGATAGGGCGTATGGAAATATAAATATAAAAGTGAACATTGAAATCAACACTCAGAGGCGACAGGCTGTTTCATACTGCCTGACGATTGCGTCCAGCATGAAACATATATATATATATATATATATATATATATATATATATATATATATTCTCCGGTAGCTTATTAAGATTTCTCAAATGTGCAGGCCGATAAACGTAATGCATACTATTGGAAATAAAATCGGGGCGTCTATTCCAAATACGGGTATCCACCTTAACGTTTGAAGTAGTAAAAAAAAGTCGGATTCAAAATAAATCCATTAATTCTTTAGGAATTGCTTTGTTTACGTTTTCGGATATAAGTTGAGGCACTAAGAAAAAAAGCTTATAAAAATGTCAAACGTTACTTTGAGTAACAAAAGGCAACGAAGTTGTGGAGAATTGTGATCGCTTTTGTCTTGAAGACGGCATAGAAAAGAAGATGAATGCTTGGGCCGTTCGTCTATTTCTCATCGTCTTTTAATATAGGATATATCGCCGTGTGCAGATGTTTTTATTTTCCCTTCGCTTTAAATCAGAGAATCCTGATATTTAAATAGACTAACGAAAAGTTTTTTTTTATGATGTTATTCTGTTAAATAGGATTCAATTAAGTTTTCCTATACTATTTCAGTCTTTTTCGGCTGCGTCGTTTTACGACACTCTTGTCCGTATCGATTTTAGTAGGCTTAGTAATCACATTTTTTTTAAGCGTTTCACCCCAAGCAAGGTGGGAAGCCACTAGGACGCAAGGGGTTACAGAAGATTTAGAGCAAGATCAGATAGGAGTGATAGAGGAAAAGATGAGGAGAAGGATATGTTGCAGGGCCGATAAAAATGTCGCCCCGGCTAGTTTTTCACGAAGGTGTGAACAGCTAAGAGAATGAAGAACAAACGTCAGATTTATTTGTCGATCTAGACAAATGTAGGTACAGTAATTGTTTGGTATAGTTTGATCGTGAAGTCAGGGTGTGCCAGTTGAAGGATCGTTGTTAGGGTTCAACGCGGCACTCGGAGGCAGACAGATGGAACAGCGGTATTCGAGGTTCAGTCGATCCCCGGATGTTTGCCCTTTGTAAAGAAGCGTGTCGGCATTTTGGAAGAGAGAGGACAGTGCTGGGGTAGCCTGTTCGTCCTGAGAATGACAGTCGTGTAAGAACGCAACTTGGTAGTCCTTAAAAGGACTATCGCATGTAATGTGGCCAAGTTAGTCCTGAAAAGGACTGTCGCATATCATGTGGCCAGGTTAGTCCTAAAAAGGACTGTCGCATATAATGTTCGGCTGCTGCTGCAGTTGGATCGGCTCGCTGCTGTTGCTGCTGCTGTTGGCTGCTTCGTGCGGTCAGCGACGAGGGTCGGCCTGGTGAAGGTGAGAGGGGGAGAGCGTCGCTCTACCCGGGGCCAAGTTGGCCGTGAGCCAAGTGATATTTAGCTACGCCCCACGAAGGTTACATGTGGCACAAGGCTGGGTTTAACGTGGGATCTCCGAGCCAGTAGGCTCGGCCAAAAATATTCCCTCTTTGAACCAGCATAAACGTGTTCAGGGGCAGTCAACCACCCCGAACGAGACTCTGCCCTTCGGCGGAGCCTCGTCCGGGTTCCTCTCCGCCAGAAGGCAGAGAGTTATATTGTTAGCCAAGGCCCGGAGCCAAGTTATTTGGTAGAAAAAATCGGCTGTATTTATGTCGGCTGCGATTAACATCGTAGCCGTTTGGCAATGTCTTTTGGTTGATGACTAAAAATTACCTTCCGCATTTTGACTGTAAACATGGGTTTCATTTGGACACCATGTGTATTTAAAGTAGTTTCCGGTCATTATTTTTAGTTAGGAGGACTTGTGTATGTTTATGTTTCATTTGTTTTGCTTTTTGTATATCGTTCTCAGGAAAACGCTGAGTCACCGGAAGTTAACGGCATTCGTTCTGTTTTCCGCAGTGACGCTTTCAGACGTTTGAGTAGCCGGCAGTAACTTCCGGTCGGGTGCGATAGATAGTTCATAAATCAAGGCAACTGGAGATGTCGATTGACATTACATTTGAATAGTTGGAGATTATAGCTCTCAGGGAAAATGGAATAGGGAAGGGTGTTCCACAGACGAGAGGTACGAGGTATGAAACTATTGGAGTAGAAGAGACGGGTACATTTAATAGTTTCGATAGTGAAAGGATGAGAGCGGGATGCCAGCCTCGTGGGGCGCTTGAATTCATGAAGTCTGGGAACCAGCGAATGCAGCTCCTCGGAGCAATTACCATGAAAGTATTTGTAAAAAAGACAGAGAGAGGCGACGGCGCGTCTGTGAAAGAGCGACTGTAGACGACCATGTAGCCAAATGAGAAAACAATAGATTTGTAACTAATAAATAAGGGTTAAATAGTATCTCTCTCTCTCTCTCTCTCTCTCTCTCTCTCTCTCTCACACACACACACACACACACACACACACACACACACACACCTGGACAACCAATAGAAGATGGACATAGAGACTAGCTGGGCGCGAGGCTGGCAACTCCACCACGTGCAACTTACTGAAATCGCAGCAATATCATCCAGAGAAGTGAGGCTGTGATCTTATGCGCCACAGGAAGTCTGAAGGTCCAAAAAGCAAACAAAGAATAGTTCTGAGTATATTTCAGCCTGCAGAGAAATAGAAAAAGAAAGATTCCATCTACAAGACGTTGACTGTTGAGGTGGACAGTAGAGGTTTATCCCTTGTTCCTTTTTTAGGATTGGCTTTCCGGATCCTTCTACAGTCTGCTTCAGCTCTGTACCACTAACATCTGCGCCTGAACACTGAAATTTTATTCACTATTTATTTCAATTTATCCATTTCTCCTCTCCCCTAATAAGAGTGGATAGCTTTCCCTATCGTCCGGTTCGCACTTCTCCCAGGTCTTTTGAACAGGAGTAGGGGTTTATCTTTAGATTCCTGTTTAAGAGTCGGTTTCCGGTTCCTTCTGAAGTCCGCTTCATCTCTATACTCATAACGCTTCTTCTTTCCTAATATAAATCCACTATGTAAACCTCTACCTTGATTGGTTCTTGGGCCTTGTATTGGGTGAAAATTAGTAAAAAAAAAAAAAGCTTTCCCCTCCTGTTACAGTCGTACTTGAATAAGGAGTAGCAATAATTACTTTTTTCATCCATGGTTGATATTATCAAGAGCCAGGCATATTGATATATTATTAAATAACATGTGACTATGTAAATATTATTGTGTAATGATGTAAAACTTCCAGAAGTTTGCTCTAAAAGTACTTCTTTCGTCTGGTTACTGTTTTGTTAATGCCCTTGGAAATGGCTTGAATCCATTTTCCTCTAGGTTAAACTGGGCTATTTTGCCTTGGATTACAGCCAGTCTAGGCTAATGCAAAACTCTAAAATCGAACCTGGAAACGACTGTTTGGAGACTACGTTGTACGCTGAACACCATTCCTTTGTTATCAGGTCTTTCGAAAGGTATCGCTGGTACAACACAAGCCTTTACCACTATAATTAAATCATCCCTAACAGTTCATTAAACTGTAGCGCCCTCATAGGTTGAAATGAACAAGTGAGTCTGCAATTGTTAAAAGACTTTTTTCAAAAAAATATATAACACTAGTTTTGAACAAAAAGAATCTGAAAAACGGGATGTAAAATTCATGAAAGCTGATGATTGCCTTCTCAGTGGGAATTGCCAAGTAAAAAACATAGTCTATCAGGCCACAGTTAAATATAAGACCACCGCGTACAAACCTACATCGGATGACTCGAGAGGCCTTTCAGCTAAAAGAACTACACCGATAGAACATTGTTCTTTCGGAGATTTAAAAAAATCAATACTGCCATATCGAGGTACATATGGGAGTAAATAATCTCCTACAAGACCGCGTAAACGATTTTGAACTCTGTCTAGACTGCAAAGGAAAGATTAGGTAGCGCCAGTCCAGATATCAGACATTTGTATTAGATTTGTATCGAATCTGACTCTTGTACAGATAAAGTATGACAGGAAAAGCCAGGTATTTCTTGGAACCGTATAAAAAAAAACAACCATTTTTCCAGAGTCCTTTTTTATCATTTCGCACCAAGCAAGACAATAAAGTCACTTAGACGCAAGTGGGATTTACCGAGAGTGGGTGAATAAAAGAAAAAGAAAAATATAATTAAGAGCGAACGATAAAAGAACGAGAATTGAAAAAAAAAAGGAAAAAAGCAAAACATGAGCAGAGCGTTTAATATTATTGAAGATCTATTGGTTTAAAAGCTTTCTGTCAATGACATTGTAATTCCAACAGATATAATCTTTTTCCGTTTGGAGTTGCTTAATTGCCTTTCCCTTTTTCTCGCCCTTCTTTCTTTCCCTCTCATTCCCTTTCTCTTTTTCTCACCCTTTATATCTTCTTTCTTTCCCTCTCTTACTCTTTCTCTTTTTCTCGCCCTTCACATCTTCTTTCTTTCCTTCTCTTTCCCTTTATCTTTTCTCGCGCTTCATACCTTCTTTCTTTCCCTCTCATTCCCTTTCTCTTTTTCTCACCCTTTATATCTTCTTTCTTTCCCTCTCTTTCCCTTTCTCTTTTTCTCGCCCTACACATCTTCTTTCTTTTCCTCTCTTTCCCTTTCTCTTTTCTCGCCCTTCATATCTTCTTTCTTTTCCTCTCTTTCCCTTTCTCTTTTCTCGCCCTTTACATCTTCTTTCTTTCCCTCTCTTTCCCTTTCTCTTTTCTCGCCCTTCATATCTTCTTTCTTTCCCTCTCTTTCCCTTTCTCTTTTCTCGCCCTTTACATCTTCTTTCTTTCCCTCTCTTTCCCTTTCACTTTTTCTCACCCCTTATATCTTCTTTCTTTTTCTCTCTTTCCATTTCTTTTTCTCGCCCTTCATATCTTCTTTCTTTCCCTCTCTTTCTTTTTTCTCTCTTTTCTCACCATTCATATCTTCTTTCTTTTCCTCTTTCCCTTTTCTTTTCTCGCCCTTCATATCTTCTTTCTTTACTCTCTTTCCCTTTCTCTTTTCTCGCCCTTCATATCTTCTTTCTTTCCTCTCTTTCCTTTTCTCTTTTTCACCCTTTACATCTTCTTTCTTTTCCCTCTCTTCCCTTTCTCTTTTTCTCACCCCTTCATATCTTTTTCCTTTTCTTTCCCTTTATCTTTTTCTCGCCCTTCATATCTTTTTTTCTTTCCCTCCTTCCCTTTTCTCTTTTCTCACCTTTATATCTTCTTTCTTTCTCTCTCTTTTCCCTTTCTCTTTTCTCGCCCTTCATATCTTCTTTCTTTACCTCTCTTTCTTTTTCTCTTTTTCTCATCATTCATATCTTCTTTCTTTCTCTCTCTTTCCCTTTCTCTTTTTCTAGCCCTTCATATCTTCTTGCTTTCCCTCTCTTTCCCTTTCTCTTTTCTCGCCCTTCATACCTTCTTTTTTCACTCTCTTACCTTTTCTCTTTTTGTCACCCTTCATATCTTCATTCTTTCCCTCTCTTTCCCTTTCTCTTTTTCTCGACCTTCATATCTCCTTTCTTTCCCTTTCTCTTTCTCTCACCCTTCATATCTTCTTTCTTTCCCTCTCTTTCCTTTTCTCTTTTTCTCATCCTTCATATCTTCATTTTTTTTCCCTTTCTCTTTTTCTTTTCTCCTTTTATCTTCTTTCTTTTCCTCTCTTTCCTTTTCTCTTTTTCTAACCCTATCTTCTTTCTTTTCTTTCCTTTTCTTTTTCTCACCCTTCATATCTTCTTTCTTTCCTCTCTTTCCTTTCTCTTTTCTCGCCCTTTATCTTTTTTCTTTCCTCTCTTTCCTTTATCTTTTCTCCACCCTTCATATCTTCTTTCTTTCCCTCTCTTTCTTTTTTTCTTTTCTTTCTTTCATATCTTCTTTCTTTCCCTCTCTTTTTTCTCTTTTTCACCCTTCATATCTTCTTTCTTTCCTCTCTTTCCTTTTTCTCTTTTGTCCTTCATATCTTCTTTCTTTCCCTCTTTTCCTTTCTCTTTTTTTCATACATTTCTATCTTCTTTCTTTCCCTCTCTTTCCCCTCTTTTCTCTTTCCCTTCATTTCTTCTTTTTTCCTCTCTTTCCCTTTCTCTTTTGTCACCCTTCATATCTTCTTTCTCCCCTCTTTCTTTTTCTTTTTCTCATTCCTTCATATCTCTTTTTACCTTTTCTTTTTCTTTTCTCCCCTTTTATCTTCTTTCTTTCCCTCTCTTTCCTTTTCTCTTTTCATCCTGACCTTCATTCTTCTTTCTTTCTCTTTTTTTTTCTCTTTTCTCACCTTCATATCTTCTTTCTTTCCTCTCTTTCCTTTCTTTTCTCGACCTTTTTATCTTCTTTTCTTTCCCTCTCTTTCCCTTTCTCTTTTTCTCACCCCTTCATATCTTCTTTCTTTTCCTCTCTTTCCCTTTCTCTTTTCTAATCTTTCTTATCTTCTTTCTTTCCCTCTCTTTCCCTTTCTCTTTTCTCGGCCTTCATTATCTTCTTTTTTCCTCTCTTTCCCTTTCTCTTTTCTCACCCTTCATATCTTCTTTCTTTTCCTCTCTCCTTTCTCTTTTCTCACCCTTCATATCTTCTTTCTTTCCTCTCTTTCCTTTTCTTTTCTCCGCCCTTTATCTTCTTTTTTCCTCTCTTTCCTTTCTCTTTTCTCGGTTTTCATATCTTCTTTTTTTTCTCTTTCCCTTTCTCTTTTCTCGCCCTTTCTTTTCTTTTTCTTCCCTCTCTTTCCCTTTCTCTTTTCTCGCCCTTTTTATCTTCTTTCTTTCCCTCTCTTTCCTTTCTCTTTTCTACTTCACATCTTCTTTCTTTTCTCTCTTCCCCTTTTCTTTTCTCGCCTTCATATCTTCTTTCTTTTCCTCTCTTCCCTTTCTCTTTTCTCGCCCTTCTCATGTCTTCTTCTTTCTTTCTCTCTTTTCCCTTTCTCTTTTCTCCTTCTTTTCTTCTTTCTTTTCTTCTCTCTTTCCCTTTCTCTTTTCTCGCCCTTTCATATCTTCTTTCTTTTCCTCTCTTTCCCTTTCTCTTTTCTCGCCCTTTACATCTTCTTTCTTTCCCTCTCTTTCCCTTTCTCTTTTCTCGCCCTTCATATCTTCTTTCTTTTCCTCTCTTTCACTTTCTCTTTTCTCGCCCTTTCAATTTTCTTTCTTTTTCCTCTCTTTCCTTTCTCTTTTCTCGCCCTTCATTTCTTCCTTTCCTCTCTTTCCCTTTCTCTTTTCTTTATTTTTTTCTTCTTTCTTTCTTTCTTTCCTTTCTCTTTTCTCTTTTCATATCTTTCTTTTTCCTCTCTTTCCCTTTCTCTTTTCTCGCCCTTCATATCTTCTTTCTTTTCCTCTCTTTCCCTTTCTCTTTTCTCGCCCTTCATATCTTCTTGCTTTCCCTCTCTTTCACTTTCTCTTTTCTCGCCCTTTACATCTTCTTTCTTTCCCTCTCTTTCCCTTTCTCTTTTCTCGCTAAAATCTTTCTTTCTTTCTCTCTTTTCCCTTTCTCTTTTCTCCCTTCATATCTTCTTTCTTTTCCTCTCTTTCCCTTTCTCTTTCTTTTTTACATCTTCTTTCTTTCCTCTCTTTCCCTTTCTCTCTTTTCGTCTTCATATCTTCTTTTTTCCTCTCTTTCCCTTTCTTTTTCTTTTTCTTTCTTTCCTCTCTTTCCCTTTCTCTTTTCTCGGCCTTCTATCTTCTTTCTTTCCCTCTCTTTCTTTCTCTTTCTCTTTTCTCTTTATTCCTTCACATCTTCTTTCTTTTCCTTTTCTTTCCTTTTCTCTTTTCTCGCCCTTTTTATTTTCTTTCCTCTCTTTCCCTTTCTCTTTTCTCGCCCTTCATATCTTCTTTCTTTTCCTCTCTTTCCCTTTCTCTTTTCTCGCCCTTCATATCTTCTTTCTTTTCCTCTCTTTCCCTTTCTCTTTTCTCGCCCTTCATATCTTCTTTCTTTTCCTCTCTTTCCTTTTCTCTTTTTCTAACCCTTCATATCTTCTTTCTTTCCCTCTCTTTCCCTTTCTCTTTTCTCGCCCTTCATATCTTCTTTCTTTCCCTCTCTTTCCCTTTCTCTTTTCTCGCCCTTCATATCTTCTTTCTTTTCCTCTCTTTCCCTTTCTCTTTTCTCGCCCTTCATATCTTCTTTCTTTCCCTCTCTTTTTCCCTTTCTCTTTTCTCGCCCTTTCATCTTCTTTCTTTTAATTCTTTTTCCTTTCTCTTTTCTCGCCCTTCACATCTTCTTTCTTTCCCTCTTTTCCTTTCTCTTTTCTCCCCTTCATATCTTCTTTCTTTTCCTCTCTTTCCCTTTCTCTTTTCTCGCCCTTCCATCTTCTTTCTTTTCCTCTCTTTCTCTTTCTCTTTTCTCGCCCTTCATATCTTCTTGCTTTTCCTCTCTTTCCCTTTCTCTTTTCTCGCCCTTCCTATCTCTTTCTTTTCCTCTCTCTTTTCTCTTTCTCTTTTTTCGTCCCTTCCCATCTTCTTTCTTTCCTCTCTTTCCCTTTCTCTTTTCTCGCCCTTCATATCTTCTTTTCTTTTCCTCTTTTCCCTTTCTCTTTTCTCGCCCTTTTCCATCTTCTTTCTTTCCCCTCTCTTTTTTTCTCTTTTCTCGCCCTTCTATCTTCTTTCTTTTCCTCTCTTTCCCTTTCTTTTCTCGCCCTTCATATCTTCTTTCTTTCCCTCTCTTTCCCTTTCTCTTTTCTCGCCCTTCATATCTTCTTTCTTTTCCTCTCTTTCCCTTTCTCTTTTCTCGCCCTTCATATCTTCTTTCTTTTCCTCTCTTTCCCTTTCTCTTTTCTCGCCCTTCATATCTTCTTTCTTTCCCTCTCTTTCCTTTCTCTTTTCTCGCCCTTCATATCTTCTTTCTTTCCCTCTTTTCCTTTCTCTTTTCTCGCCCTTCAAATCTTTTTTCTTCCCTCTCTTTCCCTTTCTCTTTTCTCGCCCTTTATATCTTCTTTCTTTTCCTCTCTTTCCTTTTCTCTTTTCTCGCCCTTCATATCTTCTTTCGACCCTCTCTTTCCCTTTCTCTTTTCTTTCCCTTCTTTATCTTTCTTTTTTCACTTTTCCTTTCTCTTTTCTTTTTTCATATCTTCTTTCTTTTTCTCTCTTTCCCTTTCTTTTCTCTTTCAATTCTTATCTTCTTTTTCTTTCCCTCTCTTTTCCCTTTCTCTTTTCTCGCCCTTCATATCTTCTTTCTTTTCCTTTCTTCCTTTTCTCTTTTTTTCCTTCACATCTTCTTTCTTTTCCTCTCTTTCCTTTTTTCTTTTTTTCCCTTCATCTCTTTCTTTCCTCTTTTTCCCTTTCTCTTTTTCTCGCCCTCTCTTATCTTCTTTTTTTCTCTCTTTTTATTTTTCTTTTCTTTCTTTCTTTCTTCTTTCTTCCCCTCTCTTTTTTCTCTTTCTGGCCCTTCATATCTTCTTTCTTATCTTTTTTCTTTCTCTTTTCACGAGAAAAATATCTTCTTTCTTTTTTCTTTTTTCCCTTTCTCTTTTCTTTCTCCCTTTTTTCTCTTTCTTTCCTTCTTTCTTTTTCTCTTTTCTCGCCCTTTTTCTCTTCTTTCTCTTTCCCTCTCTTTCTTTTTCTCTTTCTCGCCCTTCTATCTTCTTTCTAAAAATCTCTTTCCTTTCTCTTTTCTCGCCCTTCATTTCTTCTTTCTTTTCCTCTCTTTCCCTTTCTCTTTTCTCTCTTTAATCTCTTTCTTTTTCTCTTTCCTTCTCTCTCTTTTCTCGCCCTTTATCTTCTTTCTTTCTCTCTCTTTCCCTTTCTCTTTTCTTTCTTCATATCTTCTTCTTTTTTCTCTTTCCCTTTCTCTTTTCTCGCCCTTTTCCTTTCTTTTTTTCTTTCTCTTTTCTCGCCCTTTTCCTTATCTTCTTTTCTTTCCCTCTCTTTCCCTCTCTCTTTTCTCGCCCTTCTTTCTTCTTCCTTTTTCTCTTTTTCTTTCTTTTCTCGCCCTTCATTTCTTCTTTCTTTTCCCTCTCTTTCCTTTCTCTTTTCTCGCCCAGAATATCTTCTTGCTTTCCCTCTCTTTCCTTTCTAGCAATCTAGAAAATCATATTCTTTCCCTCTCTTTCCTTTCTCTTTTCTCGCCCTTTTATCTTCTTTCTTTCCCTCTCTTTCCTTTCTCTTTTCGCCCTTCATATCTTCTTTCTTTTCCTCTCTTTCCCTTTCCATTTTCTTTTTCTTTTAAAAGTTTCTTTCCTCTCTTTCCTTTTCCTTTTCTCTTTTTTTACATCTTTTTTCTTTTAAATCTTTCTTTTCTCTTTTCGCCCCTCTTAATTTTCGTTTCTCCTTTTCTCCCTTTTCTCTTTTCTTCCCTTCAAATCTTCTTCTTTTCCCTCTTTCCCTTTCTCTTTTCTCCCTTCATATCTTCTTTTCTTTCCTCTCTTTCCCTTTCTCTTTTCTCGCCCTTCATATCTTTTTTCTTTTTCCCTTTCTCTTTTCTTTTCCTTTTTATTTTTTTCTTTTCCTCTCTTTCCCCTTTTCTTTTCTCGCCCTTCATATTTTCTTTCTTTTCCTCTTTTCCCTTTTCTTTTCTCGCCCTTATATATCTTCTTTCTTTCCCTTTTCCTTTTCTTTTTTCTCGCCCTGAATATTTCTTTTCTTTTTCCTCTTCTTCCCTTTCTCTTTCTCGCCCTTCATCTCTTCTTACCTTTTTTCTCTTTCCTTTCTCTTTCTCGCCCTTCACATCACATTTCTTTTTTCTCTCTTTCCCTTTCTCTTTTCTCGCCCTTCATATCTTTTTCTTTTTATTCTCTTTTCCCTTTCTCTTTTCTCGCATTTTCATTCTTCTTTCTTTTTTTTTTCAATCTTTCTTTTTTCTCTTCTTTTCTTCTTCTTTTTTTTCTCTTTTTTTCTCTTTTCTTTCCTTCATATCTTCTTCTTTCCTCCTCTTCCCTTTCTCTTTTCTCGCCCTTTTTCTTTCTTTCCCTTTTCTTTTTTTTCTTTTCTTTTCTCGCCCTTCCTTTCTTCTTTCTTTTCTTTCTCTTTCCTTTTCTTTTTCTCCCTTCATCTTTCTTTTCTTTTTTCTCTTTCCTTTCTTTTTCTCACCCCTTTTATCTTCTTTTTTCCTCTCTTCTTTCTTCTTTTTTCGCCCTTTTCATCTTTCTTCTTTCTTTCTCTTTTCCCTTTCTTTTTATTTCTTCATCTTCTTTTCTTTCCTCTCTTTCCCTTTTTCTTTTCTCGCCCTTTTTTCATCTTCTTTTCTTTCCCTCTCTTTCCCTTTCTTTTTTTCTCGCCCTTTCTATTTCTTTATTCTCTTTCTTTTTCTTCTTTCACCCTTCCCTATCTTCCTTTTTTTTTCCTCTCTTTTCAATTTCTCTTTTCTCTTCCTTTTCTTTGGAATCTTCTTTCTTTCTTTCTTTTTCTTTTTTTCTCGCCCTTTTCTTATCTTCTTTCTTTTTCCTCTTCTTTTCTTTCTCTTTTCTTTCTCCTTTCATTTCTTCTCTTCTTTTCCTCTCTTTCCTTTTTTTGCCCTTTTTCTCTTTTTTCCCTTCATTCTTTTCTTTTCTTTCATCTTCTTTTCTCTCTTTTCTCTTTCTTCTCCTCTTTTTCTTGAGAAATTTTTTCTTTTCTCTTTCCTTTTCTTTTGAATTTCATTCTCTTCTTTTTTTCTCTCTTTCCTTTCTCTTTTTCTCGCCCTTTCATCTTCTTTCTTTCCCTCTCTTTCCCTTTTCTTTTCTCTTTTTCATATCTTCTTTCTTTTCCTCTCTTTCCCTTTCTCTTTAGAATTCCTTCTTCTATCTTCTTTTTTTTTTCCTCTCTTTCCTTTCTCTTTTCTTCCTTTACATCTTCTTTCTTTCCCTCTCTTTCCCTTTCTCTTTTCTCGCCTTTTGTCTTCTTTCTTTCCCTCTCTTTTTTTTTCTCTTTTTCTCGCCCTTCTTTTCTTCTTTCTTTCCCTTCTCTTCTTTTTTCTTTTTCTTTTTCTTTTCTTCTTTCTTTTCCTCTCTTTCCTTTTCTCTTTTCTCGCCCTTCATATCTTCTTTCTTTTCCCTCTCTTTCCCTTTCTCTTTTCTTTTTCTTCTTTCTTTTCTCTTTCCCTTTCTCTTTTTCTCGCCCTTTATCTTCTTTCTTTTTTTTCCTTTCTTTTCCTTTTTTCTTCTTTTTCCTTTCTCTTATCTTTTTTCTTTCTTTTTCTCTTTTCCCCTTTCTTTTTTCGCCCTTTTCTTTTTCTTTTTCCTCTCTCTTTCCCTTTTCTTTTTTCTCGCCCTTTACATCTTCTTTCTTTTCCCTCTTTTCCCTTTCTCTTTTCTCGCCCTTCATATCTTCTTTCTTTTCCTCTCTTTTTCCCTTTCTCTTCTTTCTTTTTCCTTTTCTTTTCTTTCTTTCTCCTCTCTTTCTTTTTCTCTTTTTCCTTTTCCTTCTTATCTTTTTTCTTTCCTCTTCTTTCTTTCTCTTTTCTCGCCCTTCATATCTTCTTTCTTTCCCTCTTTTTTCTTTCTTTTTTCTTTCTTTTATCTTCTTTCTTTTCCTCTCTTTCCCTTTTCTCTTTTTCTCTCCCTTCATATCTTCTTTCTTTTCCTCTCTTTCCCTTTCTCTTTTCTCGCCCTTTTCTTATCTTCTTTCTTTTCCTCTCTTTCCTTTCTCTTTTCTCGCCCTTCTTATCTTCTTTCTTTCCCTCTTTTCCTTTTCTCTTTTTTCCCTTCTTATCTTCTTTCTTTCCCTCTTTCTTTTCTTTTTTTTTTCGCCCTTCATATCTTCTTTCTTTCCTCTCTTTCCCTTTTCTCTTTTCTCGCCCTTCATATCTTCTTTCCTTTTTCCTCTCTTTCTTTTTCTCTTTTCTCGCCCTTTCATCTTCTTCTTTCCTCTCTTTCCTTTTTTCTTTTCTCGCCCTTCATATCTTCTTTCTTTTCCTCTTTTCCTTTCTCTTTTCTAATTTACATCTTCTTTCTTTCCCTCTCTTTCCCTTTCTCTCTTTTCTCGCCCTTCATCTTCTTTTCTTTTCCTCTTTTCCCTTTTCTTTTCTCGCCCTTCATCTTCTTTTTCTTTCCCTCTCTTTCCCTTTCTCTTTTCTCGCCCTTCATATCTTCTTTCTTTTCCTCTCTTTCACTTTCTCTTTTCTCGCCCTTTACATCTTCTTTCTTTCCCTCTCTTTCCCTTTCTCTTTTCTCGCCCTTCATATCTTCTTTCTTTTCCTCTCTTTCCCTTTCTCTTTTTCTCTTCCTTCTTATCTTTTTCTTTTTCCTCTCTTTCCTTTCTCTTTTCTCCTTTTCATCTTCTTTCTTTCCCTCTCTTTTTCTCTTTTCTCTCCCTTCATATCTTCTTGATTTTTCTTTCTTTTCTCTTTTCTCGCCCTTTATCTTTTCTTTCCCTTTCCTTTCTCTTTTTCCTTTTCTTCTTTCTTTTTCCTTTCTCTTTTCTTCCCTTCATATCTTCTTTCTTTTCCTCTCTTTTTCCTTTCTCTTTTCTCCCTTCATATCTTCTTTCTTTTCCCTCTTTCTTTTCTCTTTTCTCGCCCTTTACATCTTCTTTCTTTTCCTCTCTTTCCCTTTCTCTTTTCTCGCCCTTCATATCTTCTTTCTTTTCCTCTCTTTCCCTTTCTCTTTTCTCGCCCTTTACATCTTCTTTCTTTCCCTCTCTTTCACTTTCTCTTTTATCGGTCTTCATATCTTCTTTCTTTTCCTCTCTTTCCCTTTCTCTTTTCTCGCCCTTCATATCTTCTTTCTTTCCCTCTCTTTCCCTTTCTCTTTTTCTCGGCCTTCATATCTTCTTTCTTTTCCTCTCTTTCCCTTTCTCTTTTCTCGACCTTCATTTCTTTCTTTCCCCTCCTTTCCCTTTCTCTTTTTCTCGCCCCTTTCCCCTCTCATTCCCTTTCTCTTTTCTCGCCCTTCATATCTTCTTTCTTTCCCTCTCCTTCCCTTTCTCTTTTCTCGTCCTTCATATTTTCTTTCTTTTCCTCTCTTTCCCTTTCTCTTTTCTCGCCCTTTATATCTTCTTTCTTTCCCTCTCTTTCCGTGTTTATCAGACTATGGTGTCTAAGCATCTATTTACAAACTATTTCAGTAATCGGTTAAACCAACTTGTTAACCATTACCATAACATGAGTGGCCTGTGTTCTTATCTAAATAAGATATTAATATTTAATATTTTGAGTAGTTTATTTTTCTTTACGGTTAGCGGTAGGAAAAGAGAAATCGACGAAACTGGTTCGAATTACGGTCGCGTTCTTTACGTTCATTTTTGCTAAATATCCATTTCTTATCCCCCACCCCAGCTAGTGATGGGTTAAATAGTAAGCCAGACTGGGCTCGTTAGCCTTGGTTGGAAACTAGTGTAGGAGAATGGAAACTGAATTTAAAAAGCTTTGAATAAGAGGCTTATTTTTTTTTTTTTTTTAAGCAAATCACCCCCAAGTAAGGCGGGTGTGCCACTAGCATGCAAGGGGTTACAGAGAGTGAGAGTAAGAGTAAAGGGGAGTTTTGGGGAAAAGAATAAAGAGAAGGACAGGGGTCAAGGTCAAGGCATCAGGAGATGTCGATTGACACCTTCTTTGCTAAAGAAACTCCTGTGGCAACGTCTTACATGTTGCGCCCCCTGGACGTTTTGCTCTGTATTTAGTGATGACTGGGTGATCTTCAGTGGGTGCCCTATATCTGTGGCCTTGTGTCAAAAGTATATAACTAAAAAAAAAAAAGTTGATCATCTCACCTAATTCTTTTATTCGGACAAATCTGAAGACTTTTATGAATCACCCGTTTTTGGCAGAGCTGCCTGTTGACGTCGGCCAGTTGTTTTTGGCTTCCCGCAGAACCCAATGACTTTTCGTTTTGACATGACATTTGTAAATGGTTTAAAGTTGTCTCCATGGAGCAAGTCAAGCAGAGGGTGAAACGGGTACGAAGTCAACCTCATAAAAAGCTTTGTGTCATTGTCAGTGACACTGTCATTCCAACAGATTTAATCTTTTGTCTGTGATTTTTTTTTCCCGCTTCGAATCGTTCAAATGCCTTTCTCGTTTTCTCTCACGTTATATCTTCTTTGTTTTCACTCTCTCTCTCTCTCTCTCTCTCTCTCTCTCTCTCTCTCTCTCTCTCTCTCTGCTATTCTCTCTACTTACCTATCCATCTATCTAACAATCTATTTCTCAGTCTGTCTGACACGAGTTGTTCATATGGTGATCTAAGTAGCTGTATACCTATCTCAGTGCGTCCTTATCTATCTCGCATATTTTTTAATTACCCCGCGTAATTCGTACGTATCTATCTATCTATCTATCTATCTATCTATCTATCTATCTATCTATCATCTATCTATTCTGTTCATTAATATCTACCTCTCTATGTAAGCCTATTGATGCATATATTTCTATCTATCTATCTATCTATCTATCTATCTATCTATCTATCTCAGTCTGTTCTTATCTATCTATCTATCTATCTATCTATCTATTTCAGTCTGTTCTTATCTATCTATCTATCTATCTATCTATCTATCTCATTACCTTCATATCTCAATCTGTTCTTATCTATTTTTGGTTTAGTTTCTTATGTGTCCCTTCATATATTATATATATATATATATATATGAAGAGAGAAAATATATATATATATATATATATATATATATATATGGTGTATATGCCCAGTAATTTTACATTCATGTAAATTGAGGTCAGCAAAAAAGTAAGATTAGGAAATTATCAAATGGTGCGTGTTTCTAGTTTTGAAACATGGTTGGAACTGTGTAGCGAAAAAAAACCATATTTTAAATCAATTAATTTATAATATTAATGCTCTGTAAATTTACATTGAGCACTATTTTGTAAAAAAAATAAAAATATCTATAAGAACACCGGTTTTTATATCTTACTGTTCTTTCTTTTTATTTATATACATATATATGTATATATATATAATTCAAATAATTATATTGAGTTTTTTTCAGCTCTTGTTTTGAAACATGAGAACTCTTATGTACCGATGGAATCATATTTTTAAATAAATAATTATCTATACACACACACACACACACACACATATATATATATATATATATATATATATATATATATATATATATATATGCCTGTGTGTGTTGTGTTTCCTTAATAATTTTCACTTTGTTCCGTCTTCAACTGGCATTCAAGCAAGGTTGCATATATATATATATATATATATATATATATATATATATATATATATATATATATCATAGAATAATGAACAAATAAATTTTACATGTTTCGCCTTTATTTAACCTTCATCAAAAATTTTGGGAAATGAATTGTAAAAGAGTAGAGAATATTCCGGTACATTTGAGTTTTGTGTTTGTTTTTCATTCGTCAAATTAATCCCATGTGTTTACATCTTCTGTTGTTAGCGTGTATTTTTGCGTGTCTGTCTGTCTGTCTGTCTGTCTCTCTCTCTCTCTCTCTCTCTCTCTCTGCGTGCGCCTACGCGCGTCTGGATTATCGTATTTTGGGGTCGGTCTGGTAGTGTCTGTGTGTTTAATTCTTGAATATAGTAGTATACCTGTATGTGTATGCATCAAATTTCTAGTTGGTTTTGCGAAAATTGGTGGTGTCGCCACGTGTGTTGACTGTTGGTTATATGTACATTTTTAATATTGGACTAAATTCTATGGTTGAGGTAAAAAATCTTGTTTAACGGGTAATTAGTATGTATGTGGATGCGGTGTGGGTATCTAGAGGTTTAATTATATTATAGATATTATTCTTATTACATGCGACTTTTGAGTTTATCGGAATATATTTGATATGCTGAAGGGAAAAAGGAAAGATATCGTCCGCAAATAACTGAATCTTAGATTCTTTTTTATATGTTGGTCATATAAAAAATTTGCCTGGTGTCTTCCGGGGGATAATTCGTAAGCCAAACTCAACGGAGACAAAATGCCTGTACTTTTTAATAAGTTTATATATCTAATGAAATGGATTTCATTATATATATATATATATATAGATAGAGAGAGAGAGAGAGAGAGAGAGAGATAATGAAATGGTTCGACATTTATTTTAATATATTTTATTGTTATTTATATAGACACAAATATTTGAGCAAATGGTCTGTTTATAACAAACAACCTAAAACTTCATAGAAAATATTCGTCCTCCGATAGGAATCGAACCTGTATCCTACACGGAACCGCCGTATAGCCTGACGTGCTATACCAGTTTAGCTACGAAGGAGGTGTCTGGTTAGCATGGCCGATTTACTGCTTTTAAACTACAAATTTTCCCATGAAATGGAGCACGCATATTTTCTGCGGAATTTCTCAAGCTTTGGTCTCGGCTTGAACCCTTTCCTTTTTTTTTATCATTCTTTTCTCTTATTTCTCATACTTTTACTCTCCTCCTCCTCCTCCTTTCTCTCTTCTTCATTCTCATCAGTTCTCGATTACAGCTTCCGCCCAGATTCAGTTCTTTCATTCGTTATCTTTCTTTTCTTCTCTCTATCTGTTTCTCTCTTAGTCTCGTTCAAGAGTGCCTTTGAATTTAGGGTAGGGTCCTTTCTTCTTTCCTTCTTTCCTTCCGACTCTCTTATAACAGTTTTTCCTTTCTTTTCTTTTATCTTCTCTCTCTCTTATCTTCCTTCAAGGCATACTTCTTTTCTTTCTTTCTTTTTTAAATTTAGCGTCGGTTCCTTCTTACATTCCTTCTTTCCTCCCTTCCAGCTCTTTTTTTTTCTTTCTTTTTGTCTGTCTGTCTGACTGTCCATCTATCTTCCATCCAGACTGCCTTCTTTCTTTGAATTTAGGGTACCTTCCTCCCTCTCTTCATTCCGATTCTTTTATATCAGCTTTGCCTTTGTTTTGCTTTTGTCATTCAGTCTCTTGGTTTCCTTCCAGACATTATTTTTTTTTAAATTAAGGGTAGGTTCCTTCCTTCCTTCCTTCCTTCCTTCCTTCCTTCCTTCCTTCCTTCCTTCCCCCTTCCTTCCTTCCTTCCTTCCTTCCTTCCATCCTTCATTCCTTCCTTCCTTCCTTCATTCCTTCCTTCCTTCCTTCCTTCCTTCATTCCTTCCTTCCTTCCTACCTTCTTTTCTTCCTTCCCTCCTTCCTTTCCCCCTTCCTTCCTTCCTTCCTTCCTTCTTTCCTTCCTTCCTCCTTCCTTCCCCCCTTCCTTCCTTCCCCCTTCCTTCCTTCCTTCCTTCCTACCTTCTTTCCTTCCTTCCCTCCTTCCTTCCCCCCTTCCTTCCTTCCTTCCTTCCATCCTTCATTCCTTCCATCCTTCATTCCTTCCATCCTTCATTCCTTCCTTCCTTCCTTCTTTCCTTCCTTCCCTCCTTCCTTTCCCCCTTCCTTCCTTCCCCCCTTCCTTCCTTCCTTCCTTCCCTCCTTCCATCCTTCATTCCTTCCATCCTTCATTCCTTCCATCCTTCATTCCTTCCTTCCTTCCTTCTTTTCCTTCCTTCCCTCCTTCCTTTCCCCCCTTCCTTCCTTCCCTTCCTTCCTTCCTTCTTCCTTCCTTCCTTCCTTCCTTCCTTCCTTTCCTTCCTTTCCTTTCCTTCCTTCCCTTCCTTCCTTCCTTCCATCCTTCCTTCCTTCCTTCCTTCTTTCCTTCCTTCCTCCTTCCTTCCTTCCTTCCTTCCTTCCTTCCTTCCTTCCTTCCTTCCTTCCTTCCTTTCCTTCCCCTTCCTTCCTTCCTTCCTTCCTTCTTCCTTCCTTCTTTTCCTTCCTTCCTTCCTTCTTTTTCCCCCTTCCTTCCTTCCCTTCCATCCTTCCTTCTTCCTTCCTTCCTTCCTTCCTTCCCCCTTCCTTCCTTCCCATTCCTTCCTTCCCCTTCCTTCTTTTCCTTCCTTTCCTTCCTTCCTTCCTTCCTTCCTTCCTTCCTTCTTCCTTCCTTTCCTTCCTTCCCCCTTCATTCCTTCCCTTCCATTTTCTTCCTTCCTTCCTTCCTTCCCTTCCTTCCTTCTTTTCCCCATTCCTTCTTTTTCCTTCCTTCCTTCCTTTTCCTTCCTTCCCTCCCCTTCCCCCTTCCTTCCTTCCTTCCCCCCTTCCTTCCTTCCTTCCTTCCATCCTTCATTCCTTCCTTCCTTCATTCCTTCCATCCTTTATTCCTTCATTCCTTCCTTCCTTCCTTCATTCCTTCCTTCCTTTCTTCCTTCCTTCTTTCCTTCCTTCCTTTTCATTTTGTTCATATCTATGTATCTATCAATCTCAATTTGTTCATATCTATCTATGCAAGTCTCTTCATATCTATCTATCTATCTATCTATCAAAGTACGTTCACTATCTATCTATCTATCTATCTATCTATCTATCTATCTCTCTCTCTCTCTCTCTATATATATATATATATATATATATATATATATATATAATGGCTTCTGCCTAAACTTCTCTCTTCTTTTCAATTCATGACTAATACCTTCTTCATTCATTTCATCTTTTTACTTTGTCCCAACTCTACTTGCTTTACTTTTATATGTTTGCACCCCCTCTCTCTCGTTTCCCATCCTTCTCTATTCCCCCCTCTCTCTCTCTCTCCATCTCTTTCTCGCCCTCTTTCTTTCTTAGATTCATCTAAATTTCACTTTATCCTTTGAATTTAGGACAACTGCCCTTTTAATGAAATTCCTTCCTACCCTCTCTTTATACCAGCCTTGGCCTTCTCCTTTTTTCTTCTCTTTTCCATCGCTCATCCCTTTTATCTCTCTCTCTCTCTCTATCTCTCACTATCTCTCCCTCCCCCCCCCTCTCTCTCTCTCTCTCTCTCTTTCTTTGTATTCATCGTTGGGGCTCTTTCCCAGATTCCCTTCTCCCCATGATTTCAAGTCCCGTCCCTCCAACCTCCTTCCCTCATAACTAACGCTTCGCTTTCTGCCTTGCACTATGACCTTTGGGAACGTAACGGTTCCGACCTTGTTTTAATACCGTTCTTCACTCAGTGTTTGAAGCGATTGTCTTGGTGATCATAATTCAATTAAATGATCGTATCCATTTTGAGAGAATGGCGTTTCAATATGGAATTTCTGGCATCTCTAGAGACTACCAATCGCTACCCTCTCTCTTTCTTACATACATACGCACACATACACTCACACGCACAGACATATATATATATATACACGCAAACACATACACACACACACACACACACACACACACACATATATATATATATATATATATATATGAAGACATTTTTATGTTTATATGTTCTTTTTCTAGATAAAAAATGTCTTAAAATAATTGTCGGATTTTGTCGATTTCATAATGTGTGACGTCATTTGTTTACATTTGGATACGCATCGAGCAGATCTGAATGTACGAGAGAAAATCATGGAGAATTGTAGTTTAAAAACAGTAAATTCGACCTTGCTAACTGAACACTCCTCTGTAGCTCAATCGGTAAAAGCACTTCAGGCTATATGACGGTTCCGCATAGGATACAGGTTCGATTCCTGTCGGAGGGCGCATATTTTCTATGAAAATTTCTGGGACATTCAGGCGTTAATACTGTTTATTATAAGCAGAACATTTACTTA
Organism: Acanthosepion pharaonis; assembly: GCA_903632075.3. Lineage (NCBI taxonomy): Eukaryota > Metazoa > Mollusca > Cephalopoda > Sepiida > Sepiidae > Acanthosepion > Acanthosepion pharaonis. The sequence goes on from CAHIKZ030000416.1 coordinate 679,427, forward strand.
AATATTTGTATCTATAAAAAGAACGTATACACATAAAATGCCTTAAAGTAATTGTCGCACTTTGTCAATTTCATAATACATGTACATATATATATATATATATATATATATATATATATATATATAATAATAATAATAATAATAATAATACACTCTCTCCCGTCAGTTTCGACGTATGAGGATCTGACAGCTTATTGATTCAGTTATGAAATTTTGTGAGATAATCTTAAGTGGCATTTAAGACCGCTAGTGATTTACAAAGGAGGCCACATATGGAGCAAGTTTGAGTATTGTGAGATGAGATTACTGTTAGATTGGCTGATCTTTTAGATCTTGCTCTCGCTTTTTGAAGATGATTCAGACAAGCAGATTGAAAATTGCTGAGTCCCTTAAAACATGTTGATCTCCACTCTACCCGCTTCAAGGTTAAGCGCTCAAGGGTGTTATGTGGTATATTGACTGCTGACAAGTTGTTCTTCAGCTTGTCTTTGTATCATAGCCATGGGCGTCCTACATTCCTGTAGCCCTGATCTAACTGGCTGTACATTAGGATCTTGGGTAATATATATATATATATATATATATATATATATATATAGCTGGTGTAACAGAAAATTTGTCCAAATCGTGTAACATTCTAGGATAATTGTCCATCCCACAAAATGTTTAATACCTAAAAAAAAAAAAAAACACTAAACTAATTGAGTTTCTATTTTCCAGGTTTTCAGATAAGATATCTTGACACTATTTGTCGTAAGAATTTTAAGTGTTATTCAGCTAGAAAAGAAAACAGGTTAAAATCGTTTTGTGTTAACCCCACTATGTCTTCCTAATGGTAAGAGGAAAAGGATCCTTCAGGACTTCAGTAATGGTACCAACATTCATACTCTAGCTTCCATCTTCGAAGTCCATTCAAGAACCATCAACAGAACGGAGAATAATTTTTAAAAAGTGGGAACAGTAAAGAGGAAAACTAGATCAGTAGGTCACGACAGCAAGAGGGATCATCATAACGACCGATTTATAATTTTATCTAGGTCCCACTCCACATTTCACCTCAAGGTTCTAGAGTCCTTGTATATCGGATCCCGTGAGCCTTCCCTTTGTAAACAGAGGGAATGCTTGCTGGGTCTGGATATTATTGGACTCTAGTTTCTTGAAATTCATATTTTTTCCCCTCATTCGATTACATTCGTTAATTAAAAATTAATTTACACCCTTCTTTAAATTCCCAGAATAAATAAACTTATCGGCAACGTTTCCTTTAAACATGTTTAATTGAATCCGACAGACAAGGCAACTTTGATTAATTTTTTATTCAGATTTTCCGGCTTGATTTCATTTTCCTATTTGGTGGGGGTAAGGCCAGTACAAAAACTGTCCATTGTCCCGAACGCTTTCGCCCACTTCTTTAGCCATTTTTAAGGTGGGTTGCTTTAGGCGTTGTTATTTTTTTTATTTTATTTTATTTTTTTCATGTTTGTCTGATTTAAGACGTAGTTTTTGTGCTGCTTGAAAAATACGAGCGTTTATTCTGAACTTCGCTTGTTGTAAATACTGTAAATCGTTACAGTACGTCATCTCAGAAATACAGACAGATCCTGATGAAGGCCGGATATTAATTGACGATACAAGTATACTCCACCATGTAAATAAAAAAAAAATCTTCGAATTCTTGAAGCGCTCTATATTTAAAAAAATGCGACCAACGCTAAATATTAATTATGAATATAGTAGCAATGTTTTAAAATGTATATAAAAGCAATATTTTCGGATACCCAAATTATATTTTCTTTTTAGATTGCATGTTGAGTATTTTAAAACATTAACAATAAATAATATAAATTAAGTTACCTCCCTTACATACTCTTAACTGTTAATTTGTAAACTGACTATAACCAAGAGCGTTTCATGCGCATTTACAAAACAATTCACAGCTATCAATACTGGGAAGAAAAATGATAGTAACTTGAATTGAGAAACCTATTATCCTAAAAAATTGTGTTCATGCGTATATCAGTGGACACAATCAAAGAAAATGGACTGATGTATCAACCTAGAAGAAGCTCACGTCATCCTGCACTCTACATCACCGATGCTGATTTTGCTGATGACATTGCACTGCTGTCTGACAACCTCATTAGTGCCCAAGCACTCCTTTCTTCTCTTGAATCAGCAGCTAACTGTGCAGGTCTTCACCTAAATGAAACCAAAACTGAGTGTATGCCAATTAACATTCGCAACAATCATGAGATCAAAACACTCTCAGACAACATCCTCAAATGTGTCGAAGACTACAAGTATCTAGGATCACACATCAAGAACTCTGAGAAAGATTTCAACATTAGAAAAGGCATGACATGGACTGCTTGTAACAAAATGGATAAGATCTGGAAATCCAATCTTGCTCGTCAATTCAAAATCCAACTTTTCCGCGTACTTATTGAGCCAATCTTGCTCTACGGCTCTGAAACTTGGACTCTCTTAGCAAAACAACAGCGCCGTTTAGATGGATGTTATACACGTCTTTTAAGAAGAGTGCTTAATCTCTCATGGCGAAACCACCCAACTCTAGAAATGATATATGGAGACTTGCCAAGAGTATCATCCTTAGTTTGCAGGAGACGTGTCCAGTTCGCCGGGCATTGTGCACGTGCCACAGATGAACTTGTGTCATCATTTGTACTCTGGAGGCACCCATCATCTGTCAATCGATCACGCAAGTTAACCTTTCCAGATAGGATAAAACGCGACACATTGATCCCTAAGAAAGATCTTTTAGGAGCTATGACGGATAGAGAATACTGGATAGGTGTAGTGAGTTCAATCTCAGCTGAGGCCGCAGGATGATGATCCTAAAAAAAAGTGTTTTACTAGTAAACGTTTTTATAAATTTCAACTGATAATACCATTGGCTACTTTGTCATTCAATGAATGTTGGGTGTTTCCTTATAAAGAAACGGCTAATCTTCCTATTGGCATTAGAGATAAGGAAAACAGCTACTACAATTTACTCCAGCCCGATTGCCAAGGAATGAATGAAAGGATAACTCAATTAGCATTGGTTGCTGGTTCAATGAATGCTGAATATTTCCTTATAGGGAAATGGCTAATATTACCAGAAAAATGTAACTCACGTAGCATTGGCTGCTTGGTCCATTAAAATTACAGTTTCATTTTGTTTGGTCCCACGTTGCTGTGTATGTATATAGGTACCTCCACTAATTCATGATACTTAAGGTTTAAAAATTTAAAAGCTTTCTTGAAGCTTTCATTTTAGCTTTAATTAAAAGCTAAAGGATTAAATTAACTATCTCTAGTAAAAACAAAATACCCTGTAGTATATTTTCAACAGAATTTCTATTGGTTAGAGTCGATTCATTTTTATTTTTTTTTTTTTTTTTTTTTTGAGGGGAAAGGAAAAAATAGTTGATTAACGACCTTTTTAGCCATCTGTCATCGCAATGAATTTTTCTTTATTAAAAAAAATCTTCCAAAAATAAAATATGCTTTTATGAAATTTTTTGGGATGAATATTAGCTGATTTAAAACATAATTAATTTGCTTTGAAAAAAAAAAATTTAAAGCTGAAAATAACAGGAAAATGGATTTTTAAAACAAACAGTAGCAGTGATTAACTGCTTGACAAGGATCGTAACTCACTAACAAGTGATTTACGAGTTGCTGACATTTTTATTATCGTTCTACGGAGAGTTTACCTGTTAAAACATTTAAGAAAATGGCGGGTGAATGCTTTTTCATATATATTAGGTTGGTGCAAAAATAATGACGTAATGATGTCGTTTTTTGACGTTAAAAAATACGTCCAAAAACGACATTATTACGTCATTATTTTTGCACCAACCTAATATTTATAACTATTCAGTAACCTTTAAAATGTTGGAAATATTCTCCTTAATCTAATTTGAGGAATGTTGACTTGAAATTTATTTTACTATCATGATCGTCCTTATTTTCTGATAATGTCGTGTATGGTCATCCATACTTTCAAAATGGGCACGTTTATACATATAAAAAAAAAATTTAAATTATCATAAAAATATACGGCTATGATTATTTGTATTAAGTTTTTCAATGTTCGCTTAGTAAATATAGTCTTCACTTAATATCTTAATAACATAACGAAGGCGGAATTTGGAAGAGTTTTAAAAACATTTTAAAATTATTATAATTAAAAAAAAACGAAAACAATTCTTATAAAAATTCATTATTAATCAAAAAAAAAAAATTCTTCGAACTATAATGTCCTTAATGTATATTATTTATAAAAGTATTTAAAAGTTTATCTAATTAAATAATTAGATAGTTTTATTGCAGTTTTTATTTTACGATTCGGAACAGATTTTCTAGAAAGGAGCGGTAGGTTGAAATGAAAAATTGATGATTTACCTTCTCCAAAAAGGCTTGCTTTTGACTCATAAAAAATTTGGAGTGCGGAATTTAATTTCTAGAAATTTCATGTAATTATGTAAGTCGGGCGTAACAGATGTAAAAAAAAATATATATTTTTACCAAGATTTTCTCAATACAATAGTTTTAAAAATAAATCCATTCATTCGTTACTAAGTTCTAAGAATTTCCAAATTAATGTGTTATTTTACCGGAAAAAAGGCGCGAAGATATCCATAACCAGTTCTGTTACATCGTTGATGCATAAAAAGACAAGATTTTTAACCCAAATTTCGAACGTGTTAGAAAGAAGAAAAATAAATTGAAAAAATAAATTTGTTTTTTTTCCTGTTAATAATAACATAAATATTTTGACGCTAAAACTTTGTTGTTTTTAAGATCGGGTCCTTTTTTCATCACGGTGTTTCTTTTTTTTTCAGCGAATTAGTTGAGGTACCTAGTATATATATATATATATATATATATATATATATGGTGAAAACTCTCGTCGTATTCAACGTATGAGGGTCAAGCGGTGCTTTTTTCAGCGAATTAGTTGAGGTACCTAATATATATATGTACATGTGTGTGTGTGTGTGTGTGTGTGTGTGTGTGTGTGTGTGTGTGTGTGTGTGTGTGTGTGTGTGTGTGTGTGAAAAGTGTGTGTGTATATAAATATAAATAAATATATATATATATAATTATTTATATATTATATGCGGTACTTATTAGAAAGCGCTCAAGAGTTTGTCTGACGATCGCTAAAGCGTGAAACCCAGGGTCACAAACTCACATCTATCCAACTAAATATATATATATATATATATATATATATATATATATATGTATATATATATATATATATATATATGATGGATTCGTCGTATGACGTATGAGGGTCAAGCAGGTCAGTTCCTAGGAACCGACAGCCCAGATGATTTGATTATAATGGTGAAGGCTTTGTGCAGAACCAATCACACGTTTTGAAAGGCCAAATAAGAGACCGCAGGTTCTTCAGAGTTGTCCTTCTCCTAGACAAGTTGCCATCTAAGGCTATAGAAACCGGTCTGTCTTGCTATTTACCCATAGCTGGGGGTAGAAGAAGAGGATTCATACCTTTCCCATATTAACACGTATTAACACGTAAGTGAATGTAATTGATTCAACTGGAATTCGAACCCGGCTCTCCTATTCCTCAATCCAAGCCGCTACTCACTATTCTACCGCACCTCCTCATATGTATGTATGTATGTGTATGTGTATGTGTGTGTAAACTGATAAAAGATAACGAAATTTTAAAGATCGTTTTCTATTCAATAAGATTCAATTTAATCGTCTTACGATACTTCATCCTTTTCAAACTGCGGCTTTTACCAATCCTCTTGCCAATAGCTCTTAATTTCAGTTGGCTAGATAAACACTGATAACATGTTAATGAGAAAATAATAGATTTTAAGTCAGCGTTGTTGATATGATAGCTTGTATTAGAGAGAACATGTTTGAAACTAGAAAATCCCACCCTCGACTACCAGTATCAATAGCAATATTTCGTCTTAAATAAAGAGGCGATAACTCAGGGTTTAAAAGCGACAAATCGTGAGTGGCGCTTCAGGAGACTAACTGTTAGAATTGAACGTAATGTTAGGCCCCGAGGTGGTGCCAGTGTGTGCAAAAGCTGGGTTGGGTTAAGAGAGGGTGGTGCGGGGGAAATGAGATGACAGCAAGGGCGAAACGATTGAGCGCCAATCCAAACAAAATGGCAGATATAACGAAAGCGGAGCAATAAATATTCAGCTCCGGGGTCGGTGGGTGTGGAGAGTGGTTGAAACTAGATGGGAAGCAGAAAATAGGACGGATTATCTTGGGAAGATAATGATGGAATTCCGGAGGAGATCTCCGATGCTGACAGATCCAACAGAGATCCTTACGGCGATTGCTTATCTATACACTTTAATAAATATCCCACTTCCTCAGCTTTTCTGGCTTTTACTGTTCATCTGACAATCCATCTTGTGCGATAACGTCAAACTGTGGCAAGCAATATGGTAGCGTGTATTATTGTTAGCATGTCGCCTTCTTTTTTAATTATTCTAAAATTTGGCTGTTGCCTGCACACTGCGTCACGCAATTAATGACCGCTTTAAATTTTTCAAAATTCCAAGATGGGTGTGCGCCTAGCCTGGTGAAGTAAGATCGGCAAAACGAGTTCAAATTCCGGCCAATGCTGCTACATTTACTTTCACACAGATACAATTGAGTGCAATATAAAACCGCAAGGCTGGTGCAAAGTGAATGTATGATACTTGGCCGCTCCTACTTATCAATTTTTATAAGGTCAGTCAGAGTTGCATAATGCGCCATGAATAACTTTCGATACATAACTGACGATGCAGACTTTTTCCAGCAGTTGCCATTTCTTTCTGCGGTAGACCAGTTGCCATCCAAGGCTATAGAACCCGGTCGGTCCTGCTATGTACCTATAGAGGATTCGTACCTTTCCCAAGGGTATTAGCACGTAAGTGAATGTAATGGATCGACTGGAATTCGAACTCGGCTCTCCGATTCCTCAATCCAAGCCGCTATCCATTACTTCACCGTGTCTCCTAAATCAGTTATGTGCCATGCGTGATACACACTTAGGTGATCATGTATCTTTCGATACATGACTGACGAGGTAGATTTTTTCCCGCAATAGGTTGCCATTTCTTCATGCAGTAGACCAGTTGCCATCTAAGGCTATAGAACCCGGTCTGTCCTGCTATTTACCCATAAATGGCGAGGGAAGGATAGAAGAAAATGATTCATACCTTTTCACGTAAGTGAATGTAATGGATTCGACTGAAATTCGAACTCGGCTCTCCGATTCCTCAATACGAGCCGCTTACCATTACTCCACTGTGTCTCCTAAAATAGTATTCATATAAAATACAAATTTTATTGTAACCTAATTATTTACAATAATGGATCATATGCACTATAGGTGGAACAATTCTAGTAAAAAATTGAAAATAAATACAATTTATCTAAATACAAATTAGAGACCCGTCATAATAGATCATTCTATTGTCGGAGTTAGCTCCTCCTTTAGTGCCTTAATCCTTCAACAGGGATCTCCTGGCTATAAATACTAGCTGACCATTCGCCTGGACCTCTTTTTTCCTCGGGCGTTCAGCCTTACCACCTCGCAGATGTGAGCTCTCTCAGATACAGCGTTTCCCAAATGCTGGGAACACGCTAAGAACAATACACGTACGTACGAACACTCACCACAACACAACACACATAATATTCACCACACACATTCTGTCCATGTAACTGTCCATGTAACTTGTAACCTTTCTTGTTATTAATATATATATTTGTTTACATATATTTGTTTACATATATTTGTCGGTTTTGTGTTTGTTTTTCTTTGCCTTCTTTGGACTTAATTAAAGTACAACTTTCTCATGTAGTGGGACCGGCTAGCAGGAAAATTTTAACCCACGTGTGTTTTACATACTCATCACCGTCATGGTCCGCTATATAGTGGTGATTTCCCGACGTGAGACAGCTAAACGATGATGGAGTCGGTCAAAAGTGATTCATCAGGCATAAATCAACAATGTTTTGCGGCAATTTTTAACATCAATTTGCGATTTTTCCTGTTAAAATGTTTAATAAATTTAACACTGTCAACATTACGGAAAAAAAAAATAGTGAATTTTATAAAAGTGTTTTTTTCAAGACTTAACATGAGCAAAACAAATTCACGGATCTGGATTAAAAAAAAAAAAAAAAAAAAAAAACAGAGTGCCGTCAAAATAAGCAAAAAATATTTCGACCTTTAAAAAATAGTCAGTTGTGCTTAGTTTAATGTGTAACGTATATAAATGTAGGTAGTAAAAAGCAAGTGTTGTTAAGATAGCTATGGTCACAAAGCACTGCCATGGACCCCCAATCAGGCTAGTCACCCGGCTCGGCGATTTCATGGTTAGCCGTTTCCTTATCAGAAAACATTCGGTATTTATTGACTAAGCATTATTTCCATTTGAAATTTATAAAATCTTTTTCTTCAAAAATTTTTCAATAAAATGGGATTTCTCAAGTCCCGTAACTGTTACTTGCTCTTTCCAGTAGTGGTGAGAGGTTTCCTTCCTAACCTTTTGTTTAAAGTAGTGTGGAATGTCAACGTCTTGATTATGTTATTATTTTCTCTTCAAGTTACAGGTGCTATCCATTTTAGTTGTTCCTGCTGTTGGTAGTCCTCAAGTGATGTAGTTTCTTTTATTTGGTATAATTCTTTTTCTTTTCTTTTTTTATTCTGTAGCGTCAGTCCACAATTTTCAAAGAAGAATGATCTTTGCCAAAATCCTCAGGCTTTACTCGTTTTTTTTTCTACCATCGATCTTAAGAATTGTTTGTATTCAGTTGACAGTTTAGATATTTCTTAACGGGTTTGACGCCATCCATGTCATCCGTATGCAAGTCGCGAGCTGATGAAACTGCTTAAAAACATGACTCAAATTTTCAGCTTGATGTTTCCGTTTTCGTAGAAAATTGCGTTGTGGGGCGAGTCGACTTCTGGCGCAACATATTCTATCTTCAATTTCTTTGTCTTTTGTCCATTTGTGTTGCTCTTCTTGAAATGTGGTTTCTGCAATTCGATACGGTTATTTGCGATTGTATAGCGCCAATCCCGCAAGTTTCGAAGAAGAACGGTCCTCGCTAAGATGTACAGGTTACATTTACACGAAGCAAGTTGATTTGATCTAATTTAATTGTTTAACGGCATATCAACACATTTATGGGTCATTTAATGCCGAAATTTTATTTTCTTGGTAGCTTTGAAGTAATAAAAATAGGATATATGTTATTCTGCTTTCACAGTTGAATACATGGTAGATGATACTCAGCTTTTGTGCATATACATGTTTGTGTAGACGTAATTGCTAGAGTCGGTTATATGTCGTAGTTTTCTTGAAGTTATATTTTGGAATATAGTTATTCTGCTTTCACAGTTGAATACATGGTAGATAATACTCTGCTTTTGTGCATATATATGTTTGTGTAGATATAATTACTAGAGGCGGTGATATGTGTGTTTTATGTTGTAGTTTTATTGAAGTTATATTTTGGAATATGGTTTGATTTCTTTAAGAAATTATAGGATATTATACGGATTAATGTCATGAAAGAGTTCTTTCATATTGGTTGTTTGGCTGGTTGATTTTGTTTGGCGGCATATCAACATCTCTGTGGGTTATTTAATACCGAAATCTAAATATTTTGTACATAATTTTATATTTTCAGAGTAAGGGAATGTTTTTTAGATATATATTTTGTAGATCATAGAATGCATTTCTTGTGCTGTCCTCCCCCTAAAGAGTCTACGTTTGACTCTTCCGCCTACTATAAGATTAGTAGGAGAGAAGGCCTTGTGGAAACAGCTATACATTCTTTGGTAAAAAATATGACCAGCTACAGATTTTTTGAAGGAAAAAATAGATTTTTGAAGAAAAACATATTAACAGCAATAAAAATTTTGTCGGTATTAAATAACCCATTGAGGTTGATATGCCGTAAACCAAACCAAACCAAACCAAACCAAGAAGAGATATTATATAGTTGTCAACAAAAGGAACAGCCCACGATGCTGACGAAGAATTAGAGATGTCAAAATCAAGCAAGTACATGAATTTAAATTCCTGGTAATGTGACACTGAAAAGCTGAGGTACGTTGGAATGACGAATGATGCCTTCCAGAAGTTAAAGAAAGTATTAAGAAAATTTCGCTATAAAAAAAAAAAGAAAAGAGTGCTGAACTGTTATATAGTATCAATCCTCCTATATAATAGTGAATAATGGACAATATCCTCAAACACGAACTGAAGACCTGTGGCCACAGAGATCTAGTTCCCTGGAATGGTATTGAGATTACCATATACAATGCATATGTGCAACAAGAAAGTTTTAAGGAAAATAGAAGCAAAAAGGACATTAGAGTTGAAACACATGACGAGGGGGAGATTGATTTGTTTGTTTAATGGCAAATCAACTCCTTATGGGTCATTTAATGCGGAAATTTAGTTTTCTTGGAAGTTTCAAGTAATAAAAATATGATATATGTTACTCAGCTTTTGTGTATGTTTGTGTAGAGGCGGTGATATGTGAGTGTCATGTTGTCGTTTTGTTGAAGTTATATTTTGGAATATAGTTATTCTGCTTTCACACTTGAATACATGGTAGATAATGCTCAGCTTTTGTGCATATACATGTTTGTGTAGATGTAATTGCTAGAGGCGGTTATATGTTGTAGTTTTGTTGAAATTATATTTTGGAATAGAGTTTGATTTCTTTAAGAAATTGTTGGATATTATATGGATTAATGTCATGAAAGAGTTCTTTCATATTGGTTATTTCGTTGGTTGATTTTGTTAGGCTGCATATCAACACCTCTGTGGGTTATTTAATGCCGAATTCTAAATATTTTGTACACAATTTTATATTGTTGATCATGTTTTTATATAATAATGTATTGCATGTATTTTTATACTTTAGGTTTTGTTTGGGGTTTCACTATTTGCCCATACCTGTGACCCTAACAGGTGCAACCACCCCGGGTTAGGGTGGACCTGGGAACAACAGCAATTAAGAGGTGGTTCCACACTCGTCAAAACTTCCAATCTCCCGATCAGAGGCCTTAATGCCGGATGGAGTTTATCGTTATACCCAGGACTAACGAAGCAAGTCTAAGAGAAGATAAACTCTAAATTAAAAATTTTGAAGCTGACAATGGGAAAAACGCTGCCCTATTTCCCCAAGAAGTCGTGGCAATTCACAGGTAATATGAATAGGAAGCCGTGGAGAGCTGTGATCGTATACGTCCTGAAGTGATGTGGTGGTTCAAAATAAAAATACACTGGCTGTAACCAGTAAGATTACATCGTCATCATTGATTGCACGTTGTATTCGACGAATACACAAGTCCGTCTGTGTCCGGCGGTTTGAATCCTATGACGGGCATTTGCTCCATTACGAAGGACACCTCCTCCTTGTTTGCGCTTTATTATCGTGCCTTACTGTTGTCCGATACCAACAGCTGCATTCCTTAGTTTGACTAACGCCTTATCCTATGGAAAGCCGGAGCAATACAATGGAGGTATTAGCCAAATGTCCCGCAGTAGCACCCTAACTGCACGAGGAAATCGCCAACCGTTGATTCTGCGTGAGAATATCATCCGCCAGCCGGATGGAGCAGTGCTGACTAAACTCTCTGATGCAGACAGTGCTCAGCAACTGCGATCCACCAGCCTGCTGCCACTGGCTTCACCGTATCCCTGGCACGAGGTGCTTAGTGTTTGTTAAGACTTGCTGAAGGTCTCACCCCAAACTAGCAGAGGAAAAAGAGTCGGTTTACTTCTCCATTAGTGAGCTCCCATAAAACGTCCGGTCTTACTCTGCTACCGAGAAGTCTTGATTAATTCCCTTGTGTAAAGTACCGCCATAGCGGAACCCCATCAACTGACCATGATAAAACACGAGCAAGCATATTTTACCCCATCTTTTCAAGGGACTTCCTTGGTCAGTCAGTTATGTGCCATGCGTGATACACGCTTAGGCGATCATGTATCTTTCGATACATGACTAATGATGCAGCTTTTTTTCCAGCAGTAGGTTGCCATTTCTTTCTACGGTAGACCAGTTGCCATCCAAGGCTGTAAAACCCGGTCAGTCCTGCTATTTACCCATAGCTGGGGAGGGGGGAAAAGAAAAGGATTCCTACCTTTCCCAAGGGATTTTATTTTATTTATTTTTTTTTTTTTTGCTTTTGTTTTGGTCTAGATGACATAGATACTCTCTACCCTTGGTATCGAATATGTAATCAATAAACGTCAATGGTTTATTCCCTCTCCAAGTTTTCCACCGCCTTAACCGGGTATTGAACTCACACTCTTTGGCCCCTGTCACAGGATCTAACTAACGCCTTTATCCACTGTGCCATGTGTCCTCAAGGGCACATGGCACAGTGGATAAAGGCGTTAGATCAGTGGATAAAGGCGTTAGTTAGACCTAGTGACAGGGGCCAATGAGTGTGAGTTCAATACCCGGTTAAGACGGTGGAAAACTTGGAGAGGGGAATTAAGCAGGAGATAACTGATAATTGACACCCATTAGACATGGCACGTGGAACTAGAACAGTTTACCCCAGTGAGCGAAATAAAGGGTTCAGTTCGACATTCCAACCACCTGAAGAAGACCGGAGCGTACAACAGTCGAAACGTTGTAATAAATACGGCGACAAAGATGCGGACAATAGTTCGAATAATGTAAATAGTGTAAAAAAAAATGAATACTGTTCTTTGGACCCCGTTTACCTGTTTTGCACTTCAAACCTAAAATCTGGTTTCGATTGGTTAATGTATGGCTATTTTAAAGGACGTGAGCGACGGACGGACTAACGGAAGTCACAGATAGATTGTGCTGGGAGCAAATCCACTCCACATGGCTAGAAAAGAAATTGTCAAGCACACAACTAACAGGAAGGGGAGTAAGACAAGGGTGTATCTTTACACCAGATTTATTTAACCTATAGCTATAACCTAGCGCGATAATTTGGTGCAAAATCAATCTTTATTCATACCCTAGAATTGGCGCAAATCAGTCTTCCTTCATACACTAGAATTGACGCAAACCACTCTTCTTTCATATTCTAAAATTGGCGCAAATCAATCTTCATTCCCACTCAAAAATTGGCCCAAATCAATCTTCTTTTATCTCCTAAAATTGGCACAAATCAATCTTCTTTTATCTCCTAAAATTGGTACAAATTAATCTTCATTCCCACTCAAAAATTGGCCCAAATCAATCTTCTTTTATCTCCTAAAATTGGCACAAATCAATCTTCTTTTATCTTCTAAAATTGGTACAAATCAATCTTCATTCCCACTCAAAAATTGGCACAAATCAATCTTCTTTTATCTCCTAAAATTGGTACAAATCAATCTTCATTCCCACTCAAAAATTGGCCCAAATCAATCTTCTTTTATCTCCTAAAATTGGCACAAATCAATCTTCTTTTATCTCCTAAAATTGGCACAAATTAATCTTCTTTTATCTCCTAAAATTGGTACAAATTAATCTTCATTCCCACTCAAAAATTGGCCAAAATCAATCTTCCTTCTCATTCAAACAGTGACAGAAGGAAATTTTGCCCACACTAAATTTGGTACAAATCAATCTTTCTTCATACACTAGAATTGGCGCAAATCAATCTTCCACCATACCCTGAAACTGGCTCAAATCAATCTTCTTTCATATCATAAATTTGGCGCAAATCAATCTTCCTTTATAACAAAGAATTGGCGCAAAACACTCTTCTTTCATATCATGACATTAGCGCAAATCAATCTTCTCTCATCTCCTAAAATTGACGCGAATCAATCTTCCTTCTCATTCAAAAATTGACAAAATAAATTTTCCCCCACTAAATTTGGCACAAATCAATCTTTCTTCATACCCCAGAAATGGCACAAATCAATCTTCCTTCATACCCCCAAAAATGGCACAAATCAATCTTCCTTCATACCCCAAAAATGGCACAAATGAATCTTCCTTCATACCCCAAAAATGGCACAAATCAATCTTCCTTCATAACCCCAAAAATGGCACAATTCAATCTTCCTTCATACCCCCAAAATAGCACAAATCAATCTTCCTTCATACCCCAAAAGAAGCACAAATCAATCTTCCTTCATACCCCAAAAACGGCACAAATCAATCTTCCTTCCAATCGTAAAATTCGCAGGACACAATCTTCTTTCCTGTCCTATAATTCTCGCAAAGAAATTTTACTCCCACCGAAAAACTGGCGCAAAACAATCTTCCTCTTTTTCCCATTAAACGTGATTAAGTTAAACTAAGTAAATATTTAATGATATACTGAAATGCTAGATATTTCCCTTTTTGTACAAAATCCATTTGTCCTTGGAGTTCCTGATTAAGTCAAGAATTGGTCAAATAATTATTGCGAGACACTGCTCATTGACCCTAACACGTTTTATTTTTCCCAATCGAACTGTTAACAAATGTCATTGTCAGATTCCTCACAACGAACGGCGTACAAATAAACTCAAAGCCATTTATTTAAAAGGTGCGAACAAATTATTCCTTCATGTAATAAGTTTGCGTATTTCGAGGGGGGGGGCATGTGTACAACGCAGAAAAAGTAATACCTATCATCATCTTGCGGCCTCTGCCGAGATTGAACTCACTAATACCTTGATTGGTGTAGTTCATAATCTTGTCAAATAGCTGAATTCTTGATGCTTCCCTAGGGCTATCAAGGGTGTTTTTATCGTGACACCATCACTAAATGGATTGCCAACCAAGGCTCAGAGAGACTCCATTCACCCTCTGCAGGTTTTGAATTCAGAGTTTTCCTTCTCCTAGACCAGTTGCCATCCAAGGCTATAGAACCCAGTCTGTCCTGCTATTTACCCATAAAGAGAAGAAAGAGGATTCACACCTTTCCCAAGGGTGTTAGCACGTAAGTGAATGTAATGGATTCGACTGGAATTCGAACTCGGCTCTCCGATACCTATAATACTTATATATAGATATTTATTTATTTATTTTTGC
Organism: Acanthosepion pharaonis; assembly: GCA_903632075.3. Lineage (NCBI taxonomy): Eukaryota > Metazoa > Mollusca > Cephalopoda > Sepiida > Sepiidae > Acanthosepion > Acanthosepion pharaonis. The sequence continues at coordinate 694,457 of CAHIKZ030000416.1, forward strand.
CTGCTCTGCGATTTCTAGTTGGCCTGCACAAATAATTTGGGTTCCCATACCTTTCTTCTGTCACCCTTAATTAGGCCTTCCACTGATACGCTGCTACGACGAGAAAACAGTCTGCAGTATTATTATTTCATATGACCTTTTATCATGTAACACTACTTTATAGAATACTGGAGCGATTGACACACGCAGAATAGACCATTGATGTTTCCGAAAACATGTGCAGAAAATCAGTTAAAGAAACGGAAGTTCCCTTTGACCTTTAGTATACAATATCCGGTAGTGTCCTTGAGGCAAGCTGTCGGTAATCACCGAGTTCCAATATCTGTTTATCTTTACCGAACCGACAACAGACAGACTTCTAAGGTTGGTGTTTGAGTCTACGCTGACTGGGTCCCCCCAGCAGTCCATTAAATTGTTGTTGAAAGAACGGCGTTGAACAGCCCCCCCCCCCGCAACCACCACCACCACCACTAAGAAAGGGAACAAAATTTACGTTCGTATTTATACATAGGTTTATGCGGTGTATCGAGATGTGTTTGAATCT
>CAHIKZ030000416.1:700000-722500 GCA_903632075.3 Acanthosepion pharaonis
AAAGAAGAAGAAGAAAGAAGAAGAAGAAAAAAAGAAGATAAAAAGAAGAAGAAAAAAGAAAAAATGAAGAAGAAAAGGAAGAAGAAAAAAGAAGAAAAAAAGAAGAAAGAAGAAGAAGAAAAAAAAGAAGAAAAAAAGAAGAAAAAAGAAAAAATGAAGAAGAAAAGGAAGAAGAAAAAAGAAGAAAAAAGAAGAAAAAAAAGAAGAAAAGGAAGAAGAAGAAGCGAAAACCTCTCAATACCGAAAACCTCCACTGCACCCTAAAAAAGTTAATGGTTACGAAAGGGTGGTCTTTCAAAGGGGTTATTCATAATTCATTCTTGACTCAAGTGAAAACATTAACAGCAACCTGGTATTTTGTAGAAATTGAGTGTATGCACAGAAATATCCTAGACTTGTGAATAGTGATGGCCCAATTTTCATGCACGACAACGCATGGCCGCACGCCTCTCCATCAACTGTCCAAAATCTGCATAGCCTGAATTATGAAATTTTGCCTCTTTTCCATATTCACCTGATATCACTCCTACTGATTATCACTTATTTAAGCATTTTGAGTTTTTCATGCACAATAAAACATTCCTCAATAAGGAAGATGTAATCGAAGCATTTGAACTGTTTGTCACATCAAAGGATGAGAATTTTTTTTTTTTTTTTAAGATGGGATCAAGAATTTAGAGGTACGTTGGAGAATAGTCATTATCAACTTCTTGCCTATTTTCAACGAAATAAAACGCTTCTGAAATGTTAAATAACTAATTTGTTATTTCACATTTCAGAAGCGTTTTATTCATTAGGTATGACAACCTAATATATAAATGTATGTGTGTGTGTGTGTGCGTGTGTGCGTGTGTGCGTGTGTGTGTGTGCATGCATGCTTGTTTTGTAAAGAAATATGATAAATTATTCCGAATTATTGGCCCGGCTCAGAATTTGCAGAATTGACAGAATTTGCAGAATTGACAGAATTTGCAGAATTGACAGAATTTGCAGAATTGGCATCCGCTCGGAAAGGGGGTTAGAGAAAATAAATTGAATATATTTACAGATGTCATGTAATTTTGAGATCTTTGTCTAATACGGCGTTAAATCTTTGCTTCAAATTATCTGAAACTTGCCCTTTCTTAAGGGAAATGCTGAGGGAAATTTAAGAATTCCATGATATCTGTAAAGAAATTTAATTAACACCCCCGCCTACTCCGATGAGCGGATACCATTTCTCCGTAACTCTGCGACGGGATGATAAGTTTTGAACATTTTATTTCATTTCTTTAAAATTAATACTCTATTTCTTAATGTTGAGCACTTTACTTTTCAAAGACTGTTTGCCTTAAAAGCGTTATCCCACCCCCCCCAAAAAAAAACATCGGTCGATCGCTATTTATTTATTTTTGCGAAATACAATCTTTTGTTATATATATATTGATGTATCAGTTATTAGTTACGTTTTGGTAGCGGGTAGGGATGTATTTTTCAAAATACAGACATAATAAACACGCAGACACCCCTTGTCTAGTGAAACTGGATTTATCTGTAACCTTGGAAACGTGAATTATGATTTTTGCTGTGTCTTTAAAACCCAGTAATTTTAAAAGTTACTCCAAAATTCGCTTGAGGATGAAATGGAACTAATGTCTTTAATTTAATTGCAAAATTAAATTCGTGGCTTTTAGCTTCCATTTTTGAAACATGGTTAGAACTGTGTAGCGAAAAAAACATTTTAAATCAATTAATTTATAATATTAATGCTCTGTAAATTTACATTGAGCACTATTTTGTAAAAATAAAAATATCTATAAGAACACCGGATTATATATCTTACTGTTCTTTCTTTTTTTATATATATATACATATATATATATATATATATATATATATATATATATATGAATGAAAGCTTATATATATATATATATATATATATATATATATATATATATATATATATATGAATGAAAAACTTATGTTTAAACAATATAACTTACATTGTACTTAAATGTATATTTGAAATTCCTGTTTATGATTTGTGATAATATAAGAAATATTCAGGACAAATATTACATTTCGAGAGAAGACAAACAAACGCAGGTGGGCAGATGTGAATAAAACCATGTTTTCACGACAAAGCTGTTATTATTTACTTATCGTCCACATACACACACAAACACAGACACACACCTATATATATATATATATATATATATATATATATATATATATATATATATATATATACACATATGCCGAGTATCAGCTAAATTGTTCAAATCGTGTAACAGCAAACTTGTTAAATTAAGCTTTGAACCGTTGTACCTTAGAAATGATTAATGATATCTTACTGGAATTCTCCGAGGATTTTTTATAGCATAACTCGACTGTATTTTGAACAATAAGAATACATTTAGCACTAAGTTGAAATGATGATCCCTCTTCCTGTTGAGTGTCCTTCTGATTCAATGTTCCCCTCTACTGTTCCATCTTCATTAAACTTATTCTCCGTTCTCTTGATGGTTATTGAATGAACTTTGAAGGTGGAAGCCAGGGTATGAATGTTAGTTGCATTACTGAAGCCATGAATGATCTTTTTCGTCTCGCCATTGCTCATTTGGGCCTCACACAAAACGATTTTCACCTGTTCTCTTTCTAGCTGAATAGCTCAAAGGGTTTTGCAGTGATTCTTACAACAAATGGCGCCTTCTTGGTCTCATGTTTTTCACTGACCTGAGGTAGAACAACTGCATTGAATCAATAGTTGCATCTACCGCAAGGAAAGTTGGTTCTCTGTGTCGCGCCAGAAGGTTTTTCTCGTCTGATTCCATCTTTCAAATCTACAAATCTACCATTCGTCCATGCATGGAATACTGTTGCCATATATGGTCTGGGGCCCCTGCTGTTCATCTTGAGGTTCTCGACAAAATCCAAAGACCAATATGCAATGTGATCCTGACTTGACGCCTCGGCTCCAGTCACTTTCTCACCGACGTAATATAGCTTCCCTCTGTCTTTTCTCTAAATATTTTCATTGCATCTGCTCTCATGAGCTATTTTCACTGGTGGCCCGACTGCATGAATTTAAGCGTGCTACTAGGTTGGCATCTCGGCCCCACCCTTTTACTCTTGAAACGCTTAAATATAACCGCCTCTTCTATCCCAACAGCTTATTCTCTCAAACATCCCGACAGTGGAACTCCCTTCCTCTTACTTTGTCCCCGGATAACTATAAACTTCAAAAATTTAAATGTTATGTCAATCGACATCTTCTGTTGCTTTGCTCCCAGTTAGTTCTTTTTATCCTCCTCCGTTCTTCTTTCTATCCTTCCCTCACTCCCCTATACCCAGTTTTTTCTCTTACTTACACCCTCTGTATCCCCATGTGTGTGTGTGTGTGTGTGTGTGTGCGCGCGCGCGAGTAAACGTTTGTCACTTTGCTGATTGATGTTACCTTCAGCATCCCGAATCCATAGTTTCGTAGGCGGACCTTTCCATCCACTCTTCAGTAGGTATCAGCAATTGACTGCTTATATTTTTTTCGATTTTTTCCTTTTTATATACATTTAACGTTGATTTAACTATTTTTTTCTGTATTTTCTGTGCCCATGTGTCCGTTTGTGTGCGTGCAGCCATGCGCCCGTCTCTTCGGATGGGAGTTCGTGAACGATATATATATATATATATATATATATATATATACAGCGTGCCAAATTATTATCAAGATAACTATTTTTGTAATATTTCAAAAACCGTCCAATCAATTCACACAATTGCGCAGATCAGTACGAAAATTTCAGTGATTGCGCAGGTCAATGTTGGCAACATTGTGTGAAAATTTTGTGTGAATTGATTGGACAGTTTTTGAAATATTAGAATAAAGGTTATTTCGATAATAATTTGGCACGCAGTGTATATATATATATATGTGTGTGTGTGTGTGTGTGTGTGTGTGTGTGCGCGCGCGTGTGCTTAGGTAGCATATCTTCATTCAAGCATGTCTGGTTGAATAATCTAGATATTTTATATCTATCTATTTTATTTTCATCCTCTCAGATTCTCGGATCGAATTCTTAATATTCTTATTAAACACTTTAAGGAAGGCGTCGTATTTTTCTTCATTTTTATGTCCTCAAGTACTTTCGGTCTCATCCAAGATCATCTTCTGAGGTGAATTATTATGACAAGAAATGAATATAATTGATAGTTGTGATTTTTTTTGTAAATGCGCATGAAACGCGCTCTGTTATAATTATGAACACCTACAAACGAGCTCCGTTATCCTCCGGCAACGCCGGGCTCTACTGCTCTAGCAGTAGAGCCCGGCGTTGCCCGGGGATGTAATAGTAAGAGATAGATCAAGTATCGATCATCATAAAGATTGAAAAATAAAATTGACAAAGATTATTGTTTAAGGTTGACGGACACGCATGTCTTAATTATTTTTTTTTTGTTTTTTTTTACGAATTGGTCAAACCCTAACTCAAACAAACATTGTTTTCAATCGTTATGAGACTATCGATTGAATAGAATTTTATTTAAAACAATTGTCTTGTAAGTAGAATTTTTAAAGCATTCTGAATGTAAAAATAAAGAAAAAAGTGTGCAAGAAAATAAGAAACACTACCTGCCAAAAAAAAAAAGTGAAGTTTTGTTGAAATCGGTTGAAAAATGTAGGAAATCCGATCCCATATATAAACGAACACACACACACAAACAACCTGGGTTTTATAATAAGCATAACTCGATATGAGTTGTCCCCCTTTCATTCTGTCTCTTAATCGTTTTTTCAAATTGATTTCGTGCAAAAACAATTGTGTCTTTCCAATTTTTGGCGCTGTCAGAACCACCGCACGGTAATTTTACGTAGTCCTGTGAAGTTTTGTTGAAATCGGTTGAAAAATGTAGGAAATCCGATCCAATATATAAACGAACACACACACACACACACAACCTGGGTTTTATAATAAGTATGATTTTTAAAAATATAGGTTTATCAAGTCCAGTATCTTTTATTACTCTTTCCGACATTGATGGGGGTTTCTTTTTTTAATCTTTTCTTTGACGTAGTATGGAACGACGACATCTTGAATAGCAACATAATTGTTCCTATTCTCTTCAACTTACGTACTTTTCTATTGCTATTTGCTATTCTCTTCGACTTACGTGCTTTGCTATTTGCTATTCTCTTCGACTTACGTATTTTGCTATTGCTAATTGCTATTCTCTTAGAATTACGTACTTTGCTATTGCTATTTGAAATTCTCTTAGACTTACGCACTTTAATAATATACTTATAAGTATAACTCGATATGAGTTGTCCCCCTTTCATTCTCGTGATGGTCTTAATCGTGTTTTCAAATTGATTTCGTGCAAAAACAATTGTGTTTTACCAATTTTTGGCGCTGTCAGAACCACCGCAAGGCAATTTTACGTAGTCCTGTGAAGTTTTCTTGAAATCGGTTGAAAAATGTAGGAAATCCGATCCAATATATAAACGTACACACACACACAATCTACGTTTTATAATAAGTAAGATAACAGTTAAGAATAAAATTTATCTAAGAGAGCTAACTTAATTTATATTTTTTCTTATTGTTTTAAAATACAATTTGAGCATCGCAAAACATCACTTTTTTTATTTTCTACTAATCCAAACGTTATTTTACAGATAATCATATCTGAGTAGACGACATGTTTTTTTGTTTGTTTTTTTGTTTTGTTTTGTTTTTGTTATTAAAGACAGTGAATTACGTTTACCAGCCTGCATATTCGAGAGACTTAAGAAAGAAAATTTGCTCTCCGGCAGAGTTCTAAACTTTACTTATTTTTCGAATCACTTTATCCCTTAGAAATGCCTTTGCTAACGATTCAGATACGAAGAAAAGGAGCAGATATGGGTTTTCGAGATGGTCTGAATGACAAGATATGCATTCTTTAGACAAGGTAATTGGACCATGGTAGTCCGTGGCGTTCTCTCTGACTGCCGGATCAGACGATGGTTTTTCCTATAAAATGGACGTAGGTATGAAGCCTGCTAGAAGGTCCATTTTCTTTATTAAGTCTCCCGAATTCCGATGATTGCTGTAATTTACACTGTTATAAAAAAACAGGGTGTCTTCTCAAATAATATATATATATATATATATATATATATATATATATATATATTATTATCGGTGAATTGGCATGATTTCTTGAGAAAGATAGTGAAGTGTTTTCCAACTTCTTTTCTTCTTTTTCTTCACGTGTTCCATCAGGGCGTGAACGTGCATGGCTCTCAGCAACGTTTGCCCTTTTGTCTAGCCTCCCACCTCTCGACCGCTATCCAGACACACAAGTTCGTCAGGTAAGCAGACTACTATCTTTCCTCGACCCACTTGCCTTGTGAGTGTAAAATTCTCCAAGCATACTTTCCTCATCATGTGTAGCAGAAATTTCAACTGTCTTTTTCCTGATTCTCAGTATAAGTGTCCTTTGGTTGGTTTCCATTTTCCTTACGCGCTCTGTCCATGTTATTGTTGGACAAACGAACTAACTCTCTCGTTTTTCATCCAAACGATACTGGACATAACTTTGAATTCACTAATACCACCCTAATTAAAAAAAAAAAAACATAATTCTTTAAGGAGAAAGTACTTCGCAAACTTAATGATAACATTATTAACAATTATAAACACGCGCGTAAAACTTTACATTACATCGCCATCTTTCTTTGAGTCCATTCTTAAAGAATATAACTTATGTCTATCTAATACAAAGAATACATGCTTAAAGAAATCAGCCATAGATTAGAATGATATGACACCCCACTACACTGGCTGACCGCACAAAAAATATCTCCTGATTCTGAGTATAAATGTCCATTTTTTTAATTTTCTTTAAGACTTCTTAGTTGCACACGCTTTTCGTACATGTCATTCTCAGTATCCTTCTGTAGAACCACGCTTCGGTTGTCTCCAGTTTCCTCTTCAGGAAACGCAAGAAGCATTATAATTAAAATTCATAATTATAGAACGTGCGCAAAATTTACAGTGAAAAAAAAATATCTTAAACAAAAATTGAAAATAATTTCATTGTGATGACGACAACATTATAAAAACAATATTTATGTGAAATTTATTCGACGTGTTCTCAAATTAGTTTTACAAGTTGTCCATCGAGTAATTTTTATAAATTGTTGTTTTCCCCAGATTCATCTTTGCTGAAAAATTGCCGTTGGTTAATGCAAACATTCCTTTCCCGAATGCTCCGCAAATTTTTGAATCAGTTTATGGTTGGGTGATCCAACCAGCCACTTCATCAAACGAGTGTCTTTGTAAACCTATTTTCTTCGATATTCATTAAATCTCTTCATAATGCATCGTTCTTTGAATTCGATTTGCTTCTTCTTGAACCATAGAGTAGGCGTGCCTTCAAAAACCAATGTACTTTTCAGCTGGCATCGTAACCCAATCAGGAAATCGCCACGGAAAGCACACCTATAATCCCACCTCAAATGATCACGCCTCCTCTGCCTTGGTGAAGGCATAACCCGAGAGCGCTTCCCGTCCGTAGCTACACAGTCTTTACTAAATCTGTTTGTCTTATCGAGGTTAGCAAAATCTATGGCAATAAATGCTGAAAAATCTCTTCACAAATGAAGAAAAAAAAACATGAAGCAACAGAAATATGGTTCTACAGAAGGATGCTGAGAATAACTTGGACGGAACATGTGAGCAACAACAAAGTTTTAGAGAAAATTTGAATAAAAAGGACACTTATACTCTTAAATAATAGTTTGGCAGACTTCATTTTAAGGGAAGAGTATTTTGTTGACCATGTTCGCCATAGTCTATGAATATAGAATACAACGCAGTACGTAATCTGTTCAATGAAACAACGTTAAAGATTAACACTCACGAGTCAGACACTCTACTGAATCTGACTATATCGCCAATACCACCAGCAGCTGTTCAGTAATTCTTCAGTCTTCGATATCAGAGGGTGGCAGTGAATATTCGGGAAAAACATTGCCGCCTTTATACACGTCGCATTGAATATTTTGAGCCTTCTGATTGGTTAACCCTTCTATTGGTGAACTATAAAATGAGTCAGCTCATTTTGGCTGGCTCACTAGTAGACTAGGGTACCCAAAAATTCCAACATATCTCGGCTCCGACTTTCGAAGGTTACTATTCGGGACCAGATGTGAGACATAATAGGTAAGTCGATTTTGATTGGCTGAGCTAGCATGTAAGGATAGATAAGAGAAAGCATTCGGAGTTGCTTTTTACTCGCCAAGCGCTGTAGACGTGTGTTTTTTTTTTTTCGTGTCCGAAATGTCTCCCCATTGAGGGGAGCGACCTCCACTGGATAATGTATATGTCGACATGAGTAATAAAAATAGTTAAGTAAAAGCTTTCGGCAACCTGAACTTTTTATTTTTATTTTTTTCTCAAATATGCGAATGTTTTTCATAGCGCTAACGTTTTCTTTTTAACTTTTTTTTATTTAGAGATTGTTAAAAATTCTCACATCTAATTCCTACCTTCTTTCATTGGAAGAAATCATGGCGAAAGTATTCCCCAAAAAATCCAGGATTAAGATATTGAAGATTAAGATATTGAAGATTTAATACTATAAATTAGTACGCATTAGTTATCGCCTATTATTTCAAACAGGTATACAAAGTAATCAACGGATTTTTTTCTGACAATGACTAAAGCCAGTCGAAACCTGAAAATACCTAATAAATAGTCATGAACTGCCGATAGCCCTTCCGTAATTTTAACCCTAACATTAATTAATCCGTTAATTAGAGATAAATATTTTAGACGGGAAGGGACAACTCAACACCGCCAACTCAACACCGCAAAAGGCATTATGTAAAATATGAACCAGTTTTTTGTTTTTAATTATTTTAATAAAGTAAATCGTAAATCATTCTAATCGAATCCACCGAATTTGTCACGGCGGCCTGCACCAAGTGCCTTGAGGATGTAGTGCTGCTTTGGATCAAGAAGGTGGCTGCTGGAAGAGAATATGTCTGGCAACAAGACTATGCACTATGATACACAAGCAGGAGAATACAGTCATGATCGTCAGACAATTTCTGCGACCACATCACCACTTACATCTGGCCACCTAACTCCCCAGACCACAACCCCCTTGATTATTATGTGTAGAGCGCAGTTGAGTGAGAGACCAACAAAGCTCCTTGTGACTGAAGGCAAGGATTATGGCAGCATCCACCAATTTAAACACAGAGACCGCCCAGAAGAGTTGCAGGAGATTCCGAAGTCGTCTGCAGGCCGTGGTTGAAGCCAATGACGATTTTATGGAACGAATTTATTCTTTGATATTTCAAAATATGTTTGTATAATTTTGTATAATATATCTGTTAAAATGAAATGTACGTATTATTTTCATTTTTGCGTAATTTAGACGACAATTTATCCATCGCACCCTCCCATCCCCCCTCTTTCTCTCTCTTTCACTTTATATATATATATATATAGATAGATAGATAGATAGATAGATATTAAAAATGAGGACATCAGCCAATAACGCTACCTTGGTTTCAACCTTCCGGTATCCTCAATCGATATAGCCTAAATGATTTCCTAACTCTTTATTATATATATATATATATATATATATATATATATTGTTCGTTCCATTTCCAGTGAGAATAACTGCAGAAATGTTCCCCTCCCCAAATTTATACACGAATCGTGCAGATGCCTGCTGGGATTTCTTCCTAGCCAATAAGAAGACAGATCACTTCTCGGCCTCATCCGCCATATTTTTGTTCTTACTTGTTTTGAAGTCAGAACGCCGAGATCGCTTGTCTGTTCCCCTTTTTTGTGTTAACATCATTCCTTGCCTACTTTATCGAAAATTTAGTACCAATATAGCCACAACATATTTAAGCGCATTCAATACTTAATCCCATTTTAGATTTCTACCAATTTCTGGTCAGCTGCCTTATATTGAAACGCTTGTTTTACAAAAATATTCCATAACTACAATGGATCAATTAAAAATTTTTTAAATAATTACAGAGTGCGTTTGCGCGTGTTTTTAAAAGATTACCATTCACAACGGAATGCAGATTTTATCGCTGTTGCAATAAGTTGACTTTGTAAGTTACCCCTGAAGATGATCTTGGGAAAGATCGAAAGTACTTGGGTTGACAAAAACTACGGAGTCTTCCTTGATGTATTTCAGCTCAACATCAAGAAACTGGTTAGACAAGTGGATAGGACCAATATAAAAATAAATATCTATATTATTTAATGAAACATGTTTGATTGAAGATATGTTATCTAAATATATATATTATGAAATGGACAAAGCCCGACAATTATTTTTAAGACATTTTTTTATGTTTATACGTTTTTTTTATAAAAACAAATATTTAAGTAAATGCTCTGTTTATAATAAACAGTATTAACGACATTTACCATTTACATTGTCGGGCTTTGTCCGTTTCATGTTCGAAAAAAATTTATATGCGTCCTCCGATAGGAATCGAACATGTATCCTATACGGAAGAGTCATATAGCCTAACGAGCTTTTACCGATTGAGCCACAGAGGAACATTTCGGTTAGCAAGGTCGATTTTACTGTTTTTGAACTACAATTCTCCATGATTTTCTCTCGTACATTCATATCTGCCCGATGCGTATCCATATGTAAACAACTGACGTCAAACATTATGAAATGGATAAAGTCCGACAATTATTTTTAAAAGAACGTATAAACATAAAAAAAATTCTTAAAAATAATTGTCGAACTTTGTCCATTTCATAATGTGTGACGTCATTTGTTTACATTTGGATACGCATCGAGCATATGTGAATGTATGAGATAAAATTATGGCGAATTGTAGTTTAAAAACAGTAAAATCGACCTTGTTAACCAAATCAATTGGTAAAAGCACGTCAGGCTTTATGACGGTCCCGTATAGGATACAGGTTCGATTCCTGTCGGAGGACGCATATTTTCTATGAAAATTTCTCGGACACTCAGACCGGTAAATGTCGTTAATACTGTTTATTATAAACAGAGCATTTATTTAAATATTTGTATCTATAAAAAGGCACGCGGTTTGGGTCAACCTGGGATATATTTGATTGGGTTCGATTCCCCAGATTAATAAGACAGAAAGTTTCCTTCCTGATTAATTCTCTTAGGTGAGATTCATGGTCAGAAAGCGAGCCATTCAGTATGTTTACGTGTTTGGTAACATACCGGCATGTACGGGTCTTTGTCTGGAATGAAATCAGGATACAATACACGAGTATTTGCTTGGTATGAAATCGGGGTATAGCACCCGATTTTTTTTTTTTTTGTTGTTATGAAATTAGGATGCAAAAATTCCCAAATATATCGGAACGGTCGGATGCAAACGTTCTTGTAAACGTCTCCTTGACTTCTGCGCATTTCTAGAAAGAAAGAAGAATATGAATGTAAAAAGAAACTAAAGAAAAAGAAAGAAAGAAAGAAAGAAAGAAAGAAAGAAAGAAAGAAAGAAAGAACATTGAAAAAAACCTTTAAAAGAAACTGAAAAAGCAGGAAAACTTAGAAAGAAAGAAAGAAAGAAAGAAAGAAAGAACACTGGAAAAAACCTTTAAAAGAAACTGAAAAAGCAAGAAACTTAGAAAGAAAGAAAGAAAGAAAGAAAGAAAGAAAGAACATTGGAAAAAAACCTTTAAAAGAAACTGAAAAAGCAAGAAAACTTAGAAAGAAAGAAAGAAAGAAAGAACACTGGAAAAAACCTTTAAAAGAAACTGAAAAAGCAAGAAAACTTAGAAAGAAAGAAAGAAAGAAAGAAAGAAAGAAAGAAAGAACACTGGAAAAAACCTTAAAAAGAAACTGAAAAAGTAAGAAAACTTAGAAAGAAAGAAAGAAAGAAAGAAAGAAAGAAAGAAAGAAAGAACATTGAAAAAACCTTTAAAAAGAAACTGAAAAAGCAAGAAAACTTAGAAAGAAAGAAAGAAAGAAAGAAAGAACACTGGAAAAAAACCTTTTAAAAGAAACTGAAAAGCAAGAAAACTTAGAAAGAAAGAAAGAAAGAAAGAAAGAAAGAACATTGAAAAAACCTTTAAAAGAAACTGAAAAAAGCAAGAAAACTTAGAAAGAAAGAAAGAAAGAAAGAAAGAAAGAAAGAAAATTGGAAAAAAACCTTTAAAAGAAACTGAAAAAGCAAGAAAACTTAGAAAGAAAGAAAGAAAGAAAGAACACTGGAAAAAACCTTTAAAAGAAACTGAAAAAGCAAGTAAACTTAGAAAGAAAGAAAGAAAGAACACTGGAAAAACCTTTAAAAAGAAACTGAAAAAGCAAGAAAACTTAGAAAGAAAGAAAGAAAGAAAGAAAGAAAGAAAGAAAGAACATTGAAAAAAACCTTTAAAAAGAAACTGAAAAAGCAAGAAAACTTAGAAAGAAAGAAAGAAAGAAAGAACACTGGAAAAAACCTTTAAAAGAAACTGAAAAAGCAAGAAAACTTAGAAAGAAAGAAAGAAAGAAAGAAAGAAAGAAAGAAAGAACATTGGAAAAAAACCTTTAAAAGAAACTGAAAAAGCAAGAAAACTTAGAAAGAAAGAAAGAAAGAAAGAACACTGGAAAAAACCTTTAAAAGAAACTGAAAAGAAAGAAAACTTAGAAAGAAAGAAAGAAAGAAAGAACACTGAAAAAAAAAAAAAGAAACTGAAAAAAAAAAAGAAAACTTAGAAAGAAAGAAAGAAAGAAAGAAATAAAGAAAGAAAGAACATTGGAAAAAAAACTTTTAAAAGAAACTGAAAAGCAAGAAAACTTAGAAAGAAAGAAAGAAAGAAAAGAAAGAAAGAACACTGAAAAAACTTTAAAAGAAACTGAAAAAGCAAGAAAACTTAGAAAGAAAGAAAGAAAGAACACTGGAAAAAACCTTTAAAAGAAACTGAAAAAGCAAGAAAACTTAGAAAGAAAGAAAGAAAGAAAGAAAGAAAGAAAGAAAGAACATTGGAAAAAATCCTTTAAAAGAAACTGAAAAAGCAAGAAAACTTAGAAAGAAAGAAAGAAAGAAAGAAAGAAAGAAAGAAAGAAAGAAAGAACACTGAAAAAAAAACCTTTAAAAGAAACTGAAAAGCAAGAAAACTTAGAAAGAAAGAAAGAAAGAAAGAAAGAAAGAAAGAAAGAACACTGAAAAAAAACCTTTAAAAGAAACTGAAAAAGCAAGAAAACTTAGAAAGAAAAGAAAGAAAGAAAGAAAGAAAGAAAGAAAGAAAGAAAGAAAGAAAGAACATTAGAAAAAAACCTTTAAAAGAAACTGAAAAAGCAAGAAAACTTAGAAAGAAAGAAAGAAAGAAAGAACACTGGAAAAAACCTTTAAAAGAAACTGAAAAAGCAAGGAAAACTTAGAAAGAAAGAAAGAAAGAAAGAAAGAAAGAAAGAAAGAAAGAACATTGGAAAAAACCTTTAAAAGAAACTGAAAAGCAAGAAAACTTAGAAAGAAAAGAAAGAAAGAAAGAAAGAAAGAAAGAAAGAACACTGGAAAAAACCTTTAAAAGAAACTGAAAAAGCAAGAAAACTTAGAAAGAAAGAAAGAAAGAAAGAAAGAAAGAAAGAAAGAAAGAAAGAACACTGGAAAAAACCTTTAAAAGAAACTGAAAAAGCAAGAAAACTTAGAAAGAAAGAAAGAAAGAAAGAAAGAAAGAACACTGGAAAAAACCTTTAAAAGAAACTGAAAAAGCAAGAAAACTTAGAAAGAAAGAAAGAAAGAAAGAAAGAAAGAAAGAAAGAAAGAACACTGGAAAAAACCTTTAAAAGAAACTGAAAAAGCAAGAAACTTAGAAAGAAAGAAAGAAAGAAAGAAAGAAAGAAAGAAAGAAAGAAAGAAAGAACACTGGAAAAAAACTTTAAAAAGAAACTGAAAAGCAAGAAAACTTAGAAAGAAAGAAAGAAAGAAAGAAAGAAAGAAAAAAGAACACTGGAAAAAAAACTTTTAAAAGAAACTGAAAAAGCAAGAAAACTTAGAAAGAAAGAAAGAAAGAAAGAAAGAAAATTGGAAAAAACCCTTTAAAAGAAACTGAAAAGCAAGAAAACTTAGAAAGAAAGAAAACTGAAAAAGAAAGAAAACTCATAAAGAAAGAAAGAAAGAAAGAAAGAAAGAAAGAAAGAGCATTGAAAAAAAACTTTAAAAGAATCTGAAAAAGCAAGAAAACTCATAAAGAAAGAAAACTCATAAAGAAAGAAAGAACATTGGAAAAAAACCTTTAAAAGAAACTGAAAAAGCAAGAAAACTGAAAAAGCAAGAAAACTTATAAAGAAAGAAAACTCATAAAGAAAGAAAGAACATTGAAAAAAAACTTTAAAAGAAACTGAAAAAGCAAGAAAACTTAGAAAGAAAGAAAGAAAGAAAGAAAGAACATTCGAAAAAACCTTTAAAAGAAACTGAAAAAGCAAGAAAACTTAGAAAGAAAGAAAGAAAGAAAGAAAGAAAGAAAGAAAGAAAGAAAGAACATTGAAAAAAAACCTTTAAAAAAACTGAAAAAGCAAGAAAACTTAGAAAGAAAGAAAGAAAGAAAGAAAGAACATTGGAAAAAAAACCTTTAAAAGAAACTGAAAAAGCAAGAAAACTTAGAAAGAAAGAAAACTGAAAAAGAAAGAAAACTCATAAAAAAAGAAAGAACATTGAAAAAACCTTTAAAAGAAACAGAAAAATCAAGAAAACTTATAAAGAAAGAAAACTGACAAAGAAAGAAAACTGAAAAAGAAAGAAAACTCATAAAGAAAGAAAGCTAAGAGAGAAAAAAGAAAGAAAGAATAAAGAACATTGAAAAAACTTTAAAAGAATCTGAAAAAGCAAGAAAACTTATAAAGAGAGAAAACTGAAAAAGAAAGAAAATTCATAAAGAAAGAAAGAACATTGAAAAAACCTTTAAAAGAAACTGAAAAAGCAGGAAACCTTATAAAGAAAGAAAACTGAAAAAGAAAGAAAACTTATAAACAAGAAAGAAAGAAAGAAAGAAAAATGTAAAAGAAAAATATACTGAAAAAAGAAAGAATCATCAGAAAGAAAGAAAGAAAGAAAGAAAGAAAGAAAGAAGGAAAGAAAGAAATAAAGAAAAAAAAGAAGAAATGCAGGTAATTGAAGAAAAAGAGTGAATGAAAGAAAGAAAAAGAGAAAGTGGTAGAAAGAGAGACAAGTTGACAGGGAGAAAATGAATGAGAAAGAAAGGGGAACGGGAGTAGTATTATCGTCTTTCATAACACTTTGACCTTTCGAACACGATGAACGCATTGTGTTTGCTATCTAATGTGAAATTGAGATTATTGTCTTCTGTATGAGTTCACCTGAACTCAGCGTTCACTCGACATGGCTGACTCTTTCATAAGAATGAGAAAAAGTAAATAAATAACTAACTAAAAACCTATTGATCTTTTCTTCAGGCCTTTTCAAGTGTCTGCTGCCATACCTACGTGTATCTATCTAAAAGTTGCACAGTGATTGTATACGGATGATAATGGCATTCCATCGATAAACGTTGATATGCAGCTTTTTGTTTTACACCAGGGGGAAGTGAGAAAAAAAAAAAGAGGTAGAGTTTTTCGCAGGTCTTTTTTTTTTTAATAATGTTCACCCAATACAAAGCCCAAGAGCCATTCAAGGTAGTGCGTTACTGTAAGAAAGCAAAAGCGTTAGAGAGTATAGGGCTGAATCAGACGTTAGAAGGAACCAGAAACTCAATCCTAAACAGGAAACAAGAGAGGATCCCGTTTAAAAGATTCAGGGAAGAGTGTGAACCGGACGATAGGCGAAAATTAGTTTTCACTTTACTTGCAGGAGAATTATTTATAACAGCGTATTTCGCGATAGGAGAGGGTATGAAAAGTTCTCAGGGCGAACACTTCCCAAAATCTGAGAAATAAACAAGGAGCAAAACTTGTTTTGGAATATTTTAGTGATCGTATCGAGAACTTGTCAATATTAATAAAACAAATTCCTTTTACGCTACCTACAACCGCATCATAACCAAAAATTAAATCTCATAATTCAAAGAAAAGTTAATATAAAATATCAAAAATAAAGAACATAAACGAAAGAAAAAATTGCAAAACGAAGAAATAAATGAAGAACAATAAGTAGTACAGTGTCACCCGGATGTAAGAGAGTTGTCGGGACCGGAGAAGAAGTCTCTTATATCCGGGTTTCTCTTATATCCGGGTTTGGTCTATTTTGTTTAGGTAAGTATAGGAACACTTTGGGACCAGAGAAAATCTCTCTTATATCCGGGTTTCTCTTATATCCGGGTCTCTTATATCCGGGTTACACTGTATATATATATATATATATATATATATATATATGTAATCAGTCTAGATGTCATGATTATGAATTTTAAGAAAAAGCTTATTTACATACACACTTCCTCCAACCACTCAACCAGCATAACAAGCAATCACGTGGGCATGACAGTAAATAAACATCAACATTAGCCGGAAACAAAAGAAATTGGAAATGGCCAGTTTCCGCTTACGCATCTTTTCTTTATACCCAGTGACTGTATATATATATATATATATATATATATATATATATTAGGTTGGTGCAAAAATAATGACGTAATAATGTCGTTTTTTGACGTATTTTTAACGTCAAAAACGACATTCTTGCGTCATTATTTTTGCATTATATATATATATATATATATATATATATATATATATATATATATATATATATATATATATATATATACAACGTTCCATATATACAACGTTCTATATATACAGCCCTGTAAATGATTAGTGGCCCTTTTCTGAAGCGTGAAAATGACAGTCCTATATTTATACTGTCTGTGCATATATATATATATATATATATATATATATATATATATATATATATGTATATGTATCTATGTATGTATGTATATATGTATAATGAGAAAGTGCCACACAAAACATTTGTGTTATTTGAATTCCCGCGCTATGCAATGATTGTTGAAGTCACGTTGAAGTTTTATATCTCTGACATTTTAGGATTGAAATCTAGCTATATTCTTCTTCCTTTTTTTTTATCTTTTCTTTTTGGGGTTTTAGCCATAGTTTATTTTTGTACTGGCCCATGATTAAAATGGTAACGAAAAAAATTATGCGGTATCCCCTAGAAACTGTAACGAGCATACTTGCGGTGTTAACCAAGGGTTAGGTCTGTTGGCGTTGGGCAACGTTTATTTATTAAACAGTATATGTATCTATTCATTTTCGTCTACCAACCAGAATGTTCAAGAAATCTTATAAACGAAAAATTAGCACTCACTGGCAGAATTTGAAGCTGAGTCCCTCGGGGCAGAGGAAACTACCGTTAAGCCAGGCACACCTTAACCGACTTGCCCATGAAGAGTGGTGCCTTCAACCTCTTGAAGTTTTCTAATATCTACATAAACTCGCATCCAAACGTGAACAACGAGAATTATGTACATATATAGATATATATATATGTGTGTGTGTGTGTGTGTGTCCGCGCGCGCGCGTGTGAATGAATTATTTTCAGATAATAATAATAAATAATAATAAAATCCCTCAGAAGAAGTTTGCGCCTGTATATATATATATATATATATATATATATATATATATATATATATATATATATATATATATATATTGGGAAATTGTATAACAAAGTGGAAAATTAGTCCGGTGAAGTCCTAAAGGACGAAATTCATCACAAGTAATTTTTTCAATTTCGTCATACAATTTCCCCAATATAAAAAAATATATATCGTTATATATATATATATATATATATATATATATATATATATATATATATATATATATATATTCTCTCTATATATATATATATATATATATAGAGAGAGAGAGAGAGGGAGCGACAGAGAGATAAAGTCCTTCCTTCAAACATCTTTTTTGTTATCAGATCATAATCTTAAATATTAAAACTGATTCACACACAGAATTCAATGTTTTTTAATAAACAGAGCAATACATTTTAATACAATCGGAATTAAGATACCATTAAGATACCATATATATATATATATATATATATATATATATATCATACAATCAGAATTAAGATACCATTACGTAAATGTTCATTTTCACCTTATAAAATAAATTTACAGGATTTTTCAAACAGTCAATGGATGATAGATTTTTGAAATGAAAAAATTTATCATCTATTTACTGTTTGAAAAAAAATTTCATTTTTACAAGGTGAAAATGATTATTTACGTAATGGTATCTTAATTCTGATTGTATTTATATATATATATATATATATATATATATATATATATATATATATTTGTTTGTGTGTGTGTGTATATATATATATATATATATAATTTGTGTGTGTGGGTGAGTGGTTGCATTAGTGCGTGTGCATGCATATACCCCTGATCTAGGAGAGACCATTTACCTACACCCAACGCCCGGTTTCACATCAATCGATATTCTCGTCCCACCCTTGTCACCCTTGTTTTCTGCGGCTCCTGTCTTGTTATTCGAGGCTCAATGACTACATAACTCAACAATATCTCTTCGCAGAATTGGGTCTTTTTTTTCCGCGGACATCCATCTCTTTCATCACCAGAAAAAAAAAAAAAAGAAAATTAAAAAAGAGTCGATCACGTGATACTTTCAGCAAAAATTCTTTCACTTCTTTTTCCCTTCATACTTTTTGCATGTCTCCATTCTTTCTTTCTTTTTCTTCCTCTTCCTCTTATTCTTTTTTTTTTTTTTTTGTCCATCCCTTTCTCTTTTTTACCTTCTTCTTTCTCTCCTCGCCTTATTCCTGTTATATATACTTCCAGCTTAACGTTTTCACCTTCTCTTTTATCTTTCGTATCTTTGCCTTCGTTAACGAAACAGAAAATTCATGTATTCATTAATTTTTAAGCCACGCTTTATTAATGGAAGCCGAAAACCAAACGATTACCACCGCGTAACATAAAGTCCGCACCAAATTTGCACATAGAGATCATCAACAGCATCATCGTTATTAATGTTATTATTTTTGTTGTTGTTGTTGTCATGACAACTCGATCGAGAAAACTGATAAACGTATGTAAAGAATCAATTATTTGAAAATATCCTCTTTGATCGACAGAGAGCTGTTCAAATACATGAGAAAAAGAAATGACTTTTATCAAGTCCTTCCTAACGGGAAGGTGCTTGAAGGTAGTTGTTAACGGCCAGTTCTCCGAGGACCAGTTGATCGACGCCGGCGTCTGGCAGGGGCCGCTTCTTGGTCTGACTCTCTTTCTGCTTTGCATAAAGGATGCGCCAAAGATTCTAGATCTTTTGTGACGAAGTATGCTAATGATACAAAGGAAGATATGGGTGCCCTTCCAAATCTATACATAACCAGATCCTAGCTGCTGATCTCTCCTCTGACCGAGTTCTAACAGCTCAGTGGCTGGGGGTGGCGCTGGTCATATGTTTTTGCCTGTTCACTCAGAGGAGCCACTTGAGCAACTATTCAGACTTATATATATATATATATATATATATATATATATATATATATATATATATATATATATATATACTTGCTGGACGAAATGGTCTGGCGTGAAGTTATGTATAACAGCGATTGGGAACGAGGCTGCGCAAAAACAATGCTATTTACTTATTAGTTAATTTAATTTAAATTTCTATCTATTATAATTAATTATGTGAGTACATTAATTATACCGTTGCTCCTTCTCAGACTCGCGTTCCCAGTTGACATGAAGTGGAAAAACTATACTGAATTTACTGCTGGATCATTTGCAATGAAATTTGGTTCACTGGGTCGTGCAAGACAATTTTTCTCTCCATAATCTACCTTACATATCTATAAGTCTGCCATTCGTCCATACTTAGAATATTGCTGCCACATATGGTCCGGTGCTGCTGCTATTGACTTTGAGCTCCTTGATAAAATCCCCAAAAGAATCAGCTACATATTGGCACGTTTTCTGGCGTCTCGGCTTCAGTCACTATCTCACCGCCGTAAGGTTGACACCGGGTACCGTTTCTATAAATATTTTCATGGTAATTGTTCGGATGAGTTCTTCGCTATTTCGCCCAGTTAACTGATCTTTCTACCACAATTAAGGACTTATTACTAACACTATTTTATTTAGTTTCTTGCAAATAGTTTATATCATATTGTCGGATTGAAGAATCCGATAGCCGAGTTCGAATTCCAGTCGAATCCATTACATTCACTTACGTGTTAATACCCTTGGGAAAGGTATGAATCCTCGTCTTCTCCGCACCAGCTATGGGTAAATAGCAGGACAGACTGGGTTCTATAGGCCGGGATGGCAACTGGTCTACCGCAGAAAGAAATGGCTACTTATTGCGGGAAAAATCTGCCTCGTCAGTCATGTAACGAAAGATACACGATCGCCTAAGCGTGTATCACGCATGTCACATAACTGACTTAGGAGGCACGGTGGAGTAATAGATAGCGGCTCGGATTTAGGAAATGGAGAGCTGAGTTCGAATTCCAGTCAAATCGATTACATTCACTCGCGTGCTGATACC
Source organism: Acanthosepion pharaonis (assembly GCA_903632075.3). Taxonomy (NCBI): domain Eukaryota; kingdom Metazoa; phylum Mollusca; class Cephalopoda; order Sepiida; family Sepiidae; genus Acanthosepion; species Acanthosepion pharaonis. Next base: position 720,521 of record CAHIKZ030000416.1, read on the forward strand.
CTTGGGAAAGGTATGAATCCTCGTCTTCTCCCTCCATCCATGGGTAAATAGCAAGGCAGACCGGGTTCTATTGCCTTGGATGGCAACTGATCTACTGCAGAAAGTAATGGCAACCTACTGCGGAAAAAAATCTGTCTCGTCAGTCAGGTATCAAAAAATACATGATCGCCTAAGCGTGTATCACGCATAGTACATAACTGACTGAAATACACATCGGGGTTTAGATTTTTAAATTGTTGCTTTATTCCCTCCTTCGCGGCTAAGAATTGTACATATGGGGACTAGTTAGGAAATCATGGAGATGCTGAGGTATTATGGTGAATGTAGTAAGATTGTTAAGTAAGAATGTGTTGTTTTGATATAAGGAATATTGTTGTGTTTGGGTCAGTAATTGAGGCTAGCTATGTTCAGTTATAAGACAGACGAAAGCCATCCTCTCCCTGTTTCTCCTTTTGGCATTGTACCACATTTTTGCATTTTACTACAAAATAAATATTACTCCTTGCTTTGGGGCCTTTGAATTTGTACTAGTCTGGCGATGGGGTCTCACCAATTTACAATCGAGCTAACCGTAAATTCTATACTAAAATTTTTTTTTCTCGCACTTCTCACTGGTCGAACTCCCTTCCGGCTCGATGCTTCCAGCCGTCTTTAATCTTCAAAAATTAAAATGTAATGTCAATCGTTATCTACTCACCTCCTGGTTATTCTTTCTTTGTTCTCATCCCTTAGCAATGCATATGTTTGTATCATTTCCATTCCCAGTACCCCCTTGTGTCTCAGTGGCTTTACTGCCTTGCATGGGATGAACTCGATTGAAAAAATGCACTTTAAGATACTTTCTCCTGTGGGGAATCATATTTCATTTTATACATGCATAAATATATATATATATATATATATATATATATAATTTGATGTTGTTATTAATATTTTTATTTTTTATTTTTACAAAACAGTGCTCAATGTAAATTTACAGAGCATAAATATTTAAAAATTTATTGATTTAAAATATGGTTTCTTCGCTACACAGGAATTACCATGTTTCAAAACCGAAGCTAAAAACTTCAAATTTAATTATATAATTAAATTAAAAGCGTTAGTTCTGTTTCATTTTTAATCAAATTTTGGAATAACTTATTTTAAAATTTGCTTAATTTTAAACGCACATACAATTCATACAACTAAATGCACCGAAACATGGTTGCATCTTTGTAGTGAGTAAATTGTTTTCGTCTATATGAAAAAAATTATAATAAATAATTATTGCTCTACTTTCGGTACTTACTATGTAAGCAAATATATGGATATAGATCCGACAGTATGAAGAAAAATATACGGAAAAAAACAAACAAAAATCCTAATTTGCAATTATGCTGTTTTAATGTTAATATAATGTCAACGTCGGACGTTTCGGTCTAGTAGACCATCTTCAGAACATTCATAAAACATAATTAACATTAGACTATATTTAATTCAACATGAAAAGACGATGGACATAAGAGTAAGACTAATCAAAACAGACAACTGAAATTTTCATGATCAGCGTCCCGTTTCAATATGATCACGTGGGCGTCACATGGGTGATGTTGTGAAAACGTATTCCTAAGATAGAGTATTTTGAATGAAAAATAAAAAGAATTTTATTTTAATCTAAAACTTATGTACGTTTGTCGAGCATTTCCGACGTTGACATTATATTAACATTAAAACAGCATAATTGCATATTAGGATTTTTGTTTTTGTTTTTTTTTCCGTATATTTTTCTTTATACGTATGTATGTATCTATATGAATATACGTTTATGGCCAAGTTATGTAAGTATTCATCTGTAATCGAATACTTGATGGCCGGGTGTGCAATACCCTTAACTAGGACCTGTCTGATTAGATAACAGTTTTGCGTACGTTGGAAATTGATGTCATTAAATATAGCGACTGTTGAGAAGAGGTCTCGGTGGAACAGCGCACTTGATAATGG
>CAHIKZ030000416.1:725000-737500 GCA_903632075.3 Acanthosepion pharaonis
TAACATAAAATTTTGGAATCATTTGTTGTTCCAGGATACCGCAGTTAACAAACTTTCAATGTGAAGCGATTGTTCTCGTTAAGAAAGTACTTGAGGACTGAAAAAGTGTCATGAATTTTCTTCAGTTTGAGCATCACATCTAACATTTCTGTTTTTGTTCTCTTTTAAGCCCCTAAATTTCTATCCTTTGCTTTTGTTTCAAATAACTAACAAACATTCCGACAATTACATAAACTGTACCAAATTTCATACATTTTGTGCCCCCTCCCCCTGTACCCACTGAAGATTGAACGGAGAGTTCCGTCTACGAAACTCTGGAGTCGGGATGCTAAAGATAACATCAATCAGCTAAGTGACAAACCTTTGCCTAACATATGTATTTTTTCTTTCTTTTTTTTTTTCCTCAATAATTTTAAAATTTTAAACTTAATATAGATTAAATTTACATTTTTGAAATGGGTAGGTTTTAATTGTGATTTCAAATTTTATCGTACAATTTAATACTTATTAGAATAAATTCTATTTTAGTATAAACCTAACTTTAAAGCATTTAATAATTATTATAACCTTACATCGTTGTCAAGTTTTTTGAATTCTCGTATATTTGTATTTTGATTGGTCATTTCAGCTCACGTGACAGCGTTTCCCCTTATGAGGGGTGGTTAATTAATTCGAACCTTTTCAAACCTTTATTCTACAATCTACATTCAACATCATTACTTGATAAGACACCAGAGGTGTTGAAACAAAATGGCTATTTTTGTAGTGATTTTATAACATATTTATGTTATATTTTTTAAATAAATAAATTATATATATATATATGTATATATATATATATATATATATATATATATATATATATATATATATATTTATATGACGGTTGTAACAGTAAAATTGTCCAAATCGTGTAAAAACAAAATTGATCAATTGTTAGATTAAGCTTTGAGCCGTTGTATCTTAGAAATGATTAAAGATATCTTACTGGAATTCTCCAGGGTTTTATAACACTACTGGACTCTACTTTGAGCAATAAGAATGTATAATTACTCTCCAAGCTTAGCAGAAGAATCGTGATGAAATCGATCATAAACGAAAATGACATGTTCATTATTAATCATAGCTAAGGATCGGAAGCTCATGAAGGATTGAAATAAAGTTCAAATATATATATATATTATTCCAGGATCATTTTCCAAATTATTCAAGCTCATCTTCCCCATCTCTAACCTTCTAGCTTTCTGTCCTGGAGTAACAAGGGGCCTCACAGGTTTCACATATGATTTCATTTTCAAGTCTTTTTTCACTGCTATTTGGACTGTCATCACTGAAACTTCTCTCTCATGTGCCAAGCGTCTTATGAATTGAGTTGGATCTTTTCTAATTGCTCTCTTTAGCTCTAAGTTGAAAGGATGATCCCTCTTTCTGTTGTGGCATCCTGATCCAGTTTTCCTCTCTATTGTTAAACTTATTCACTCTTGTCTTGATGGTTCTTGAATGGACTTTGAAGATGGAAGCCAGAGTATGAATGTTGGTACCATTACTAAAGGCCTGAAGGATCCTTTTTCCTCTCACCATTGCTCAGTTGGGAAGACATAGTAGGGCTATCACAAAACGATTTTAACCTCTTCTTTTTCTAAATGGATCACTCAAAGGATTTTTAAGTGTTTCAGTAATGGTGTCAAGATGGCTAAACGTCTTATCTGAAACCTGTAAAAAAGAAACTCAGTTTAGTTTTATATATATATATATTAAACATTTTGTGGGATAGACAATTATGCTGTTAAACTATTTGGACAATTTTGCTATTACACCCGATATATATACATATATATATAAGTATGAAGAAGGCTTTGAAAGTACTGTCTCCTGGTTATTTTCATGAAAACTACTTTCGTTAGAGCCAGTTTCCGGTTCCAAGCACAATATTTATTTTTTCATTCACTTACCTACGATTAGTCTGATATATAGATTTTCATATATATATATATATATATATATATATGTGTGTGTGTGTGTGTGTGTGTGTGTGTGTGTGTGTGTATTCATTTTTTGACATTAAAACATGTTAAAAATCGCTACATAACGCAAATTATGTTTCAACATTACAAATGTGTCTCCCCAATCGATGTTAAACTACTGGTGGCACAATTGTAGTGTTAAAACATAATTGACATTATGTAGCGATTTTTAACATATTCTAATATCCTAAAATAAGTGTGTGTGTGTGTGTGCAAATATATAGAAAAATAGGAAAGAACCGTTAGATTAATAATCCAAAGGTCTTTGTTTTTATTTAAAAAAAAAACAATGCTCAATACATAAGTAGAGCCTAAATTATAATTATTTTTTTTTAAATATGATTCCATCGCTATATAAGAGCTCTCATGTTTCAAAAAACAGGAGCTAAAACTTCAATTTAAATATAAAAATTAAGTTGAATTAAAGTATCAAGCTCTGTTTCATCCTCAAGTGAATTTTGGAATAATAATCTTGAAATTTTTATATATATATATATATATATATATATATATATATATATATATATATATATATATAGTAATATCAATCTGGCGACTACTTCAAGAATTGGGGGTTTCTGCGTAAATTATAAGCAAATGCGACGCCGTTTTTATGAAGAATTCGAGAATCTATTTAGGAATGGATTTCCGTTTCCTTCTGAAGTCATTTTCATTCTCCCTCATTCCCAGTAACCCCCCCCCCTTTCAATCTTAGTGGCGTTATCGCCTTGTCTGTGGTGAATTGATTTTTTTTTTTTTTTTAAATCTGTCGGGGAATTTTCGGGTCAGTGTGTTTGTAAGCACCCCAACGACGGTGTTTTTATAATGGAAGTAATCATTCTCATTCGCAATAAAAAAAAAAAAAAATTAAAAAAAACTTCTTAAACATTGACGTCTATCCAATTTATACTGACCTGTGAACTGCCTATCGAGAAGTGTGTAACTAAAGTGTGTGTTGTTGTTCTGTATGTGTGCGTGTGGTGTGTATGTGCATGTGTGTGTAGCTGGAGGACATTTTCTAACATCGTTGGGGGACATTTTTCTTACTAATACGAACGCCAGACCTATGAACTTGCTTATGGAGAAGCATGGAACTAAAGTGTGTGTGTGTGTGTTTGTGTTGCTGTTGTTGGTGGTGGGAGTAAAGTTACTGTTGTTGTTGTTGCTGCTTGTGTGTGTGTTTGTGTTGCTGTTGTTGTTGGTGGTGGTGGGGGTGTTGTTGTTGCTGCTGCTTGTGTGTGGGTGTTGCTGTTGTTGTTGGTGATGTTGTTGTTGTCGGTGTTGTTGTTGCTGCTGCTTGTGTGTGTGTTGCGGTTGGTGGTGGTGGTGATGGTGTTGTTGTTGCTGCTGCTTGTGTGTGTGTGTGTGTGTGTGTGTGTTGCTGTTGTTGTTGGTGGTGGTGGTGGGGATGTTGCTGCAGCTTGTGTGTGTTGCTGTTGTTGTTGATGGTAGTGTTGTTATTGCTGCTGCTTATGTGTGTGTGTTGCTGTTATTGTTGGTAGTATTGTTGTTGTTGTTATTGTTGCTGCTGCTTGTGTGTGTGTTGCTGTTGTTGCTGCTGGTTGTGTGTGTGTTGCTGTTGTTGGTGATGGTGTTGTTGTTGCTGCTGCTTGTGTGTGTAACTGTGTTGATGTTGTTGTTGTTGGTGGTGGTGGTGGTGGTGGTGGTGGTGTTGTTGTTATTGCCGCTGCTTGTGTGTGTGTGTGCGTTGCTGTTGATGTTGCTGTTGTTGTTGCTCGTGTGTGTGTGTTGCTGTTTTTGTTGTTGGTGTTGTTGTTGCTGCTGCTTGTGTGCGTGTGCGTGTGTGTGTGCGTGTGTGTGTGAACGAGTGCCCCCTATTTTTGTAGCACAATAATTTTAAACAGTGTACATGGCTGGAGGAATTTTTTTTTTTCCTTACTGCTATTGCAAACCATCCCTTTTGCCTAAATACCGTCGCTATTCTGTTATAATCTCCTTGAAGCTATTTCATTTGCTATAATGCAATCCCACGAAGCCATGACCGAGAAGGAATCTTCTCAAGCGCCCAGGCCGCCATTTTTTACTTCAAAATTCAGACAACAGAAAAAGATGTGGATTTTGCTCTCGTGGTTAACAGCGCGGAAAGCCGAGGTAAACATTCTTGGTATCGCAGCAGCGGACAGAGTAAATCTCTAACCATTTTTTTTAACTTCCGGCAAGCCTCGTTCTGGAGAACGTTGAAGCTGTATATATGTGCTTCCGGAAAGAAAAAAAAAAGACAGAGGAAGCGATAGCACCCTTGTGTGTTTAACATCAGCTTCAGTGAAATGGTATGGTAATATAAAAATCTATACCAGCACGAAATGATTACTTCCGGCAATAAAAATTATAAAAAAATTTTGGAAATTCCACGGATCTTGCTATCCATGCTTAAAGGAAGTAGATAAAAACCTATTTTAAAAAAAATGTTGAGGCATTAAAATACCATTTTGGCATTTTTTTTCTACCTGTTTTATTTGAATGACCGGATGCGAATAGTTGCGTAAAGTGTTGAAAGTGTAGATTGGCAGTAAAAAGATGAATTTGCACTTGCACCAAAAAGTCACTGTTGTATAAGACTCTAGTGGGTAAAAAATTAAAAAAATACTGTGGAAGGTCTACAGATTCTTGCTGCTGCTGCTGCTGCTAATAATAATAATAATAATAGTCCCAACCTGATATCTATGGTCAAAAATGACATCATGGCATTTTCAACTGATCATTATTTGTAAAATAAATAAATAAAATAAAATAAACTAAGATCTCACTGATTTTACATAGATAAAGCCATTATTATTATTATTGTTATTATTATTATTATTATTATTATTATTATTTCCTTTGATTTCTGACGTTTACACATTTCTTTCCGGGTCCCGCCCATGGACCTAAGGTTAGAAATGGCATCATGACACTTTCCACTGACACAAAAAAAAAAAAAAATTACATAGATAAAGCCCTTCGTAAAGTGTGGGCTGTACTTGTCAGAACAATTTTTTGTATCTCCTTGAGGCATAGACTTCCAGGAATCCCTTCAATTAGTCTACTGCAATCTTTTCTACCCAGTCCTAGGGCTCCAACTACAACAGCGATTGTTGATGTTCCCATATGCCACATTTTCGAGATTTCTATTTCAAGGTCCTTGTATTTTGACAGCTTTTTGAATATCTTCAAAGATACATTGCAGTCTGCAGAGACTGCCATATCAATAAGGAGGTGCTTTTTTTGTTTGTGGTCTTTAATAACAATATCTGGGCGGTTGGCCTTGATTATTTTGGCAGTGTGTATTGTGTAGTCCCATAGAATTGTAACAGGTCCTATCTCCTTAACCGGGTCTGGGTGGTGTTCATACCAGTTTCTTTCAGTTTCCTTCCCGTAGAAGTTGCAGATTTTCCAGTGCAGATATTGGCCCACTCTGTCATGCCGGGTTTTATATTCAGTGCCAATATCGTGCAACCTGATACAAGATGATCAATCGTTTCTGGATATTTATCACAGAATATGCATTTTGGGTTGACACAATATTTTAGTATATGTGCTTGATAATTCCTAGTTAACAAGCATTGGTCCTGCGCAGCAAGGATAAAACCTTCAGTTTCAGCTTTCAACCATGCACTACGTCGCCACTGATGGGTACGGGTTTTGTCTCCGTCAGCTTGTTTGGTACGGGCAGAGTCGTGGCCATGAAGCGGTTTATCTTGCCATCGCTTCTGTATCTGGTCGGTTGCATACGTCTTTGCTGGGTTTTTTTAAAGTATTTTGCAGTTTCAGCCGGTGTATTGTGCTGTACTTGCATCTCTACGCCCATTTAAAACTCCATTTTGAATTTGTTGGCTTCTTTTATTACGGAGTAAAGACGCTTACTACTTTCATGTTCCTTGACGCATTATTATGATTATTATTCCTTTGACTTCTGTTGTACACACATTTCCTTCCGGATCCCAACCAGAGATCTAAGGTCAGAAATTATATTTAATTATACATTATATTTTTGTAGTGTTTGATCACGATGCCTGGGCGATTGTTTGTATTGTATATCCCCATACAATTATTATTATTATTATTATTATTATTATTATTATTGATTTCTGGTGTGTACACATTTCTTTCCGGGTCAGAAAATGGCATCATGACACTTTCCACTGACAAAAAAAAAATGATATAGATAAAGCCCTTCGTAAAGTGTGGGCTTTACTTGTCAGAACAATTTTTTGCATCTCCTTGAGGCATGGACTTCCAGGAATCCCTTCAATTAGTCTACCGGAATCATTTCCAACCAATCCTAGGGCTCCAACTACAACAGGGATTATTATTATTATTATTATTATTATTATTATTATTGATTGCTGGTGTATACTGATTTCTTTCCGGGTCCCATCTAGAAACTTATCGTCAGAAATGGCATAAGGACATCTTCCACTGTACATTTTTGCAAAATTGAAAAAGAAAATCATAAAGACAAAACAACTTGAAATACTCATTTTACATAGATAAAGGCCTTCGTAGTGTCTGAGCTGTGCTTGTAAGATATATTTTCTACTAGCAGTAGAGCCCGGCGTTGCCCGGGGATATAAGAGTAAGAGATAGATCAAGTATCGACCATCATAAAGACTGAAAAATAAAATTGATAAAGATTATTGTTTAAGGTTGACGGACACGCATGTCTTAAATTAGTTTTTTTTTTTTTTTTTTTTTTTTTTTTTACAAATTGGTCAAACCCAAATTCAATCAAAAACATTGTTTTCAATCGTTATGAGTCTACCGATTGAATAGAATTTTATTATAAACAATTGTCTTGTAAATAGAATTTTTAAAGCATTCTGAATGTAAAAATAAAGAAAAAAGTGTGCAAGACAATAAGAAACACTACCTGCCAAAAAAAAAGTGAAGTTTTGTTGAAATCAGTTGAAAAATATAGGAAATCCGATCCCATATATAAACGAACACACACACACAAACACAACGGGGGATTTATAATAAGTATAACTCGATATGAGTTGTCCCCCTTTCATTCTCGCAACAGCGATGCCTCTTAATCGTGTTTTCAAATTGATTTCATGCAAAAACAATTGTGTTTTTACAATTTTTGGCGCTGTCAGAACTACCAAAATGTAATTTTACGTAGTCCTGTGAATTTTTGTTGATATCGGTTGAAAAATGTAGGAAATCCGATCCAATATATAAACGTACAGACACACACACACACACACACACACACACACACACAACCTGGGTTTTATAATAAGTAAGATTTCCTTAAAGCAGCGATAACTTCAATGAGTCTCTCAGAAGCTTTACCAATCAAAATCCGGAAACCCAACCACAAATGGAATTGTTGGTGCTTTCAAGTACCAATGTTTTTTAATTCTGTATTTTGATATATTTTTTTAAATATCTTCAAAGCTATAACACAGTCCGCAGGAAGTTCGACGTCTATAAGAAATCAAATTTTGTTTTTTTTTTAGTATTTAATCACTATGTCTAGGTGATTAGATTTCATGTCTCGAGCAGTGTTTATTGGAAATGTAAACTTCCATTTTTATGTTACAGGTTCGGTGTCCGTAACCGGGTCTGAGTGATGTTCATACGAATTTCCTCTAATTTCCTTCCCATAAAAGTTTCAGATTTTTCAATGCATTTTTGCCCCACCCTGTGAGGCCGTGTTTCATAATCGGTGGTCGCTAATATCGAGTTCATAGCCGTTTCTTGCAGTTTCCTTCACGTAAAAGTGGCATATTTTCCAGTCCAGTCCGCTCTATCCTGCCGAGTTTCATATTCAGTGGGTGCTAACACTGTGCAACAAGATCGTCAATTGTTCATGGATATTCATCACAGAATCTGCATTTGGGGTCAACACAATATTTCAGTTTATGAGCTTGGTATGATATCTGGGATATTATCTTTAATTGTTTTGTCTGTGTGTGTTGTAAAGTTCCATCAAAATGTTACAGACCCTATCTCTATAACCAAGTCTGGGCAATGTTCATATCAGTTTCTTTTCGCTTCATTCCCGTAACAGTTGCACATTTTCCAGTGCAGATATTGGCCCACTCTATCATGCTATATTCAGTGGGTGCTAACTCTGCGCAACAAGATGCTCAATAGTTATTATGTGATTCTGGCAACAAGAACTGGTACTACTGAAAGCAATGGAGGCATTTGTATAGAAACTTAACTCTCCAAGAAAAAAATAAATCCAACCTTTCATTTTTTTTGTATCAATAAACACTGTAAATCACATATCCCCACCCCAAAAGATTTTCTCTTAAATTTTCTAAATTTTAAAAGGAGGGGGGTGATTTTGCTATGTAAATTCATTGTAAATTGATCCCCCAGAGCAAGCCAAAAAAAAAAAAAAAAATATATATATATATATATATATATATATATATATATATATGCTTATACCTTGTGATAAAATATATTCTTGTTTAAAATTTTTAAATAATTTCAAGTTAAAATAAAAGTTAATACTGATATTACTTAAAGCATATTTAACTTTTTCACAGCTTGCAGTAAAACAATGCCGACATATAAAATTTCAAATATTAGGTTGGTGCAAAAATAATGTCGTTTTTTGACGTTCAACTTAAATAAAAAACGACATTATTTTTGCACCAACCTAATAATTTCAAAATATCCACAAATTTTTGAATTCAAAACACCTTATTTACCTTTCCTTCTAACACAATTTTTTTTTTTTTTGGGGGGTAGGGTAATTGGGAAGGGATCAATTTATAATTACTTTACATTGCGAACTGAACTCCTCTCTTAAAATTTAGAAAATTTAAAAAAAAAAATATTCATAATCCTGAGCTTAATAAAAATAGGAACAAAAAAAATTTGAAAAAAGAGAGGAAAAGCAATGGTTCATGAATTTAGTGATATTGTAATTGTGAGTTCAATCCCTGGGCCAGGTAGTGTGTACTTGGATAGAGTGGAAACAAGGCAAGCAATAACTGAGCATTATTAAAAATAAGAACAAGATGATATATCCCTAGACATGGGCAGTGGAATGTGAACGTTCTGTCCTGGTAGATAATAATAATAGTGGCTTCAGTTCAGAATTCCCTGTAGATGACTCAGATCAATATATCTCTGATGAAGGCCGGAGAGCACAAAAGCCGAAATGTTGTGATAACAAAGATGACGAAAATAGTCCTAATGTAAATAGTGTAAATAATGACAACTCCTCATTCCAGAAATTCAGACATAACAAAAAGAAGTTGGAGAGAGCCTTAACCACCCATGTCCTGAAGGGATTTGACACATAAAAGAAATTGGTGCCGCTTTAGTATGTAACCTACTTAATGGATTTGTGTGAATGGATAGCAGAACCACAAATTGGGATGGGAATGGCTCAAAAGTAACTTAGAACAATAACAAGAAATGAAATTGGGCATGACTGATCATGTATGGAGAGATAAGGGTAGTCACCAGCCCCTATAGAATGAAGTGAGAATACTGGACAAGGAACATTAGAGAGACATTTGAAAGTATCAGTGCATATGCTAAGCTATGAGGATCTTCTAAGTAGGCCTAGAACATAAATAAATATAATATGGGAGACACTAACAAGAGACAAATGACAGCAATTCTGCAACAGCAGCAATACTAATCAGCAAAGTTAGGTTTAAGGCTCCACTCCAAGATAAGACTTTTGACCCTTATTGCATATAGTGATTTTCCAAGCGTAGCTTAGATGTGGCACAAGGCCGAACGTATGGGGCACCCAGTGAGGATCGAACTCACTATTCAGTCGTAATTGTTCTCGCGAGACAAGCTTTCTAACCATTCCACCACCTCGAGGTTCTCTACCCTTATATGGTAAAATCGAATTTTAGGTTTGGGAGCGACTTTTTTCAAGAACTAAAACCAATTAATGCCTTTTTCATTATTTTTAAACAAAAGTTCATCGATTCATGACAGAGGAACATAGTGTTGCAAAAAAAGTCATAAACCTAATGAATATGGATGTAAATTTACTGTGGGAGAGTCAGAAATCAGTACACTTTCTATACATTTGCTCCTTAGTAAATTAATTACTATTTTAATTAAAACTGTATTCATTGTGTCGAAATTAAAATTAAAGCATGTAATGTGTTGTTTTGTAAAATAATTCTCCTGTGTTCATATATTCTTTTATTTAAATTCCTCCCCGATGTATTTCTCGTGGCATATTTTACAGTCTATTGTGTATCAAGTTTTACATCGTTATTATTTACTACCAATAAGAAGCTTTAGTCAGATGAAGGCCTTTTGAAGACGAAACACGTTTCATATTTTTTATTTTGTCATTCAATTACCCACCATTACTCTGATATAAGGAGTTCATATATCATATTTCTCGTACATTTCCGCTACTAGGAAAACTGTTTCACTTTGTTGTGCTAGACAATCTTTCTTCCCAGAATATATCTTACACATTTATAAGTCTACCATTCGTCCATGCATTGAAGAATCCTCAATTTTATTGGTATTGACCTGGCATCTCGACCTCAGCCACTTACTCCGACCTCGCCGTAATATAGGTTCCCCGTGACTTTTTCTATAAATATTTTCATGGTAATTGTTCTGTTCTGCTTTCGACTACGGTACGTAGACATTATGAATTTAAGCGTACTACTAGATTGACAGCAACGTGTCATCATCTTACAGTTGAAATGGCAAGATGTAACCGTAAGTTCTACGCTAACAGTTTCTTCTCAGGCATTTCTCACTTGTGGAACTCTCTTCCAGCTTCTTACTTTCCAGTCAAATATGATCTTCAAAAATTTTAATGCAATGTCAATTGTTATCTTCCGTCTTTTTAATTCTACTTCTTTTATTGTTCCCTCCTTAATAATAATGTTTCTTTTTCTTGTATTCTCTCATACTCAGAACCCCTTGCGACTGAGTGGCTTTATTGCCTTGCATGGAGTGAAATGATTAAAATATATTATTATTATTATTATTATTATTATTATAATTAGTCAGATTACTCTTCTGTTGTTATAGTATTATTACGATAATGTTCCCCTTTTTTCTTATCCTTTCATTCTCGGTAACCCCTTCTGACTTAATGACTTTACTGTCTAGCATGGGTAGAAATATCTAATATATATATATATATATATATATATATATATATATATGAAGAAAAGATGTGCTATATTTATGGGATAAAGTGCTCAATATCAGAGATAGGTGTGTAAATATAAAAGTGAACATAGAAGTCAACACTTAGAGGCGACAGTCTGTTTCATGCTAGATGCAATCGTCAGGCCTGACGATTGCGTCTAGCACGAAACATACTGTCGCCTCTAAGTGTTGACTTCTATGTTCACTTTTATATATATATATATATTCCGGTTCTGTATCCTTAATAATGTTTATTTTCTCAGATTTTCCCCACACCCCACACACTTGCTTCTTAGTGGCTTTATTGCCTTGCTTTGGGTGAAATGCTTTAAAAAAATATTATTTATTAAGAACATTTAGACGAAGTTCTTTTGAAGAAAGAAACAGGTTACATAGATTTTTTTACATTTTGTCATTCAATTACCCACCATTAGCCTGATATAAAGAGTTTAAATATCATATTTCTTGTAGATTGTTTCAAGTACAGCCATAAGAGAGCGTGCTGAGAAGTTCTCGTCTCGGCTGATTGAAAGGATTAAAAGATAATTCCAATCGTTTGTCAGATTTTGAGCAACTGGCCGAGCAGGGAACTTTTCAGATCCCACCCCACTTTTTTGCATTATTTTCCTTCCTGTCTTTTTCACCCTTCTGTTAATTTCGGTCTGTCATCCAGCAGAGCTGACCATTCCCCGCCTCCCAACAAATATTACGTCTTCTTATCTACCTATCTATCATCTATCTATCTATCTATCTATCTATCTGAGATAGATAGATAGATAGATAGATAGATAGATAGAGATAGATAGAAATAGATAGATAGATATAGATAGATAGATAGATGAAATAGATAGATATGAACAGACTGGGATAGATAGATAGATAGATAGATAGATAGATAGATAGATAGATAGATAGATAGATAGATAGATATGAACAGACTGGGGATAGATAGATAGATAGATAGATAGATAGATAGATAGATAGATAGATAGATAGATAGATAGGGCGGTTTTTGAACAGACAATCTAAAAGCCAGGGATATGATCGGGAGATGGGAACAGCGTGAAACAACCTTTTAATTGTGTGTTGTGTGTGTGTTAGGGTGTGTGTGTGTGTGTGAAAAAAACAAAATGTGTGTGTGTAAAAATAGCTTTTTTATAGTGTAGTAGAATTAACAACAATACATTTTTTAGAATTACCAACAATACATTTTACAGTGTCATTTTATAATAGAACTGTGTGTGTTGCCGGGGATGTAACAGTGATATGTGTGTCTGTTTGATGTATGCGTGTCTTAATTGTTTCTTTTTTTTTTTTTTTTTTTGGGGGGTGTTTGCAAACCCAAACTCAAACAAA
>CAHIKZ030000416.1:742500-767500 GCA_903632075.3 Acanthosepion pharaonis
CTACATCTCAGCTACGCTTAGACAATGTATATATTAATAAACAAAACCACTTTAAGTATTTGAACTTGCAAACGTGGAGCACGTTGGCACAAATTATTTCATGGCACAAGAAATTTTATTTCAAAATAATGCAAAGTCTTTTGGCAATATTCCAGTATTAGATAAAATACATTTACCCATCACTACGGTGCTCTGATGGGTAAATGTATGAAAAGACATTTATAAAGATATTTGTTGACCCGAAGAAGAAAAACAAAAAAGAAGAATATCTTGTTTTTTTTTTTTTTTTTTTTTTTTTTTTTTTTGATTACCGGCAGACTTACTTGTATCTTGAGTCACTTTCCAAAGAACTGGGTCGAAAGTTGAACGTTATTTTTGATCTTTTCAAACTAACAAACAAACAAACAAAACTTTATATTTTAACTGAGGTATTGGCTTAACTATAACCCAATCTTTCTAAGCCTCAATGTAAAAGGTCATTTGAATTGTGTCAACATAAGAAACAAATTCTTTAGCATTCGCAGAAGAAATTTCATTTTTTTTTTTTTGATTTGGGGAAACTATTTTTTGGAAGACTATTTCGGAATTTTACTTAAAACATAAATTCCAAAAAAAAAAAGCTAAACAAAAAACAATTCTAATAAAAGCAGAAGTTTTTCCATGATGCTATTTAGTGTCTTGTGTCCAAGATAATTTATTCCACTGATGCCACTCGTTTCTTGACGAATATCGTTATCATTTTGTTATTCTCGTCTCTCAGCTACGACGAGGTAAGATACGGAAGTTGTTTTAAAATAAGTAATGAAATAAGTATGGAAGAGACTAAGCGTAAAATCTCCGACTGTCTGTCAGTGGCTTCGGATGAAAACATGGGGCTATCGTTTTTGGTTGAATTTCTGAAATTTCTTCGTTTGAGTTTCTAGTAAAAAAATTTCTTTTTTTTTTTTTTTAATTTTATTTTATTTTTTTTTTTTTTTTTTTCAAAATTTTCAAGGGAATGCCGGACAAACTGCCCACAGATGAAAACGAAACGCAATGCAACAGAATGATTCTACAGAAACATACTGAGAATGCTATGAACCGAAAATGATGGAATCACAAAAGACATACTTATACTTAACACCAGGAAGAGACAGTTGAAGTTTCTAGGAGACATAATGAGGAAGGGGGCTTGGAAAATTTGAGACTCACATGACAGATTGAAGGCAAGAGGAACAGAGGAAAACACGACATGACCTACCTAACGAGCTTAGGATAGAGGAACAAGGTTAAGGGGGAGATAACAAAACGTCAAACTACAAAGGACAGGAAATTGTGAAGAGCCATGACCGCCAACGTCATAGTAAAGAATGTAAGTATTTTAGTTTAAAAAAATTATTTAACGCATATTTCCCAGCGTTCTTAAATTCAAAAATTCAGAAAACTAATATTTTTATTTTTGTTTTTAAATACTTGCTGCAAAATAAAAAATCTTTACATTCACCTTGATAAAGAACAGCAGAGGACGAAACACGTCGGCTAAGATAAGTTTTCCTCTTGTCTTTAATCCTATATATATGCCGGCGAGGAGAAGCGTTCGTTGCAATGGAGACTGTCACTGCAGAGATAGTCTATTTCAAGCAGTTCTGTAGGCGGCTATCATCAGCCACTTGTTTTAATTAATATTGCTAAGATCTACCCGGATTATATACCAACGGATCGATTACCTGTACTATATATATATATATATATATATATATATATTAAGAAATGGACAAAGTCCGACAATTTATTTATTAAAGACATTTTTATGTTTAACGTTCTTTTTTATAGATACAAGTATTTAAGTAAATGCTCTGTTTATAATAAACAGTATTAAATAACATTTACCGGCCTGAATGTCCGAGAAATTTTCATAGAAAATAGATTCGAACCTGCATCCTATACGGAACCGTCATTTATAATAAAAAATGTTATAAGGAGGATTTGATAATTAAGTAATTCATCGAGTCTGAAATAAACCTCAACAGAATGCAGTGGACGGCCGGTTCGTCCTATATTTTGGGACTCATCAGCAGTGCGCATCCACTGCCGAGAATTGAAACGCTGACAGTTAGGTTATTAAGCAAACGTCATACCAACTGTTCCAACGGGCCTCGGCGACGGAAGGGTTGCAAATCAGACTCAAGATAGCGCCGCTCGCTCACATATTCCGTGGTGGGACTCAACTGAGATTCTCTCTAACCATAGGACTGTGACCCCCAGGAGCCACGACTGCTATCACCAAGCCGCTCAAACTTGAGCATTAGAAACCGGTTCAAGCAATGATATACAAATGATAGAAAGGAGGATTTGATAATTATAATTAAGTAATTCATCGAGTCTAAAAGAAACCTCAACAGAATGCAAAAAGCACTGGACGGCCGTTTCGTCCTATATTTCGTCCGGGTTTCAATTCTCGGTAGTGGTATGCGCACTGGTAATAAGTCCCTTGAGACCAGCATTCGATTTCATCGGTACAAGGCATATATGACAGAAAAACTCTGTATGCTTGAGTGGGTTGATTGGATCTGCAGGCCCAGAAACTCTCCTGTCAACTACCATGTGCCTTCTCAATCCAGATGTCGATCTGCAAACCTTGTTATAAACAAGCGTATTATTGGCAAGCTATATATATATATATATATATATATATATATATAGTTTAGATCCTGGGTTTCACGCTTTTTGCGATCGTCAGACAAAAGCGTGAAACCCAGGATCACAAACTCACATCTACCCAACCAAATATGTTAGCTCTATCTCTGATATTGAGCGCTTTTAATAAGTACCGAGCATATAATATATAAATAATAATATATATAATATATTACATGTATATATATATATATATATATATATATATATATATATATATATATTTATGGTTATATTTATATACACACACTTTTCACACACAGACACACTTATATATATATATAAAAGTGAACATAGAAGTTAACATTTAGAGGCGAGAGTCTGTTTCATACTAGACGAAATCGTCAAGCCACGAAAACTGAACAAGGATGGAAATTAAGAAAGCAGAAAAGAAGGCGAAAGATAAAGAAAAGAACAAAGAAAAAAAACTGAAAAAAGAAAGAAAATCAGAAAAAAACGAAGACTTACAGAAAAAAAAATTTAAAAAAGGAAATTAAGGGAAAAAAAAGAAATTAAAAAGGAAAAGTAAAAAGAAAAGCAAAACTGAAAAGGATAGAAAGACAACATACAAGAAAGACGGGAAAGAAAGAAAGAAAGAAAGAAAGAAAGAAAGAAAGAAAGAAAGAAAGAAAGAAAGAAAGAAAGAAAGGTATGGAAAGAGAGGCTGAAAGAAAGAAAGAAAAAGAAAGAAAGAAAGAAAGAAAGAAAGAAAGGTATGGAAAGAGAGGCTGAAAGAAAGAAAGAAAGAAAGAAAGAAAGAAAGAAAGAAAGAAAGGTATGGAAAAAGGCTGAAAGAAAGAAAGAAAGGAAGAAAGATGGAAAAAGGGAAGAAAGGTATGGAAAAGAAAGAAAGAAAGAAAGAAAGAAAGAAAGAAAGGAAGAAAGGAAGGTATGGAAAGAGAGGCTGAAAGAAAGAAAGAAAGAAAGAAAGAACGAAAGAAAGAAAGAAAGAAAGAAACAAACAAACAAACAAACAAACAAAGAAACAAAGAAAGAAACAAAGAAAGGTATAGAAAAAAAGAAAGAAAGAAAGAAAGAAAGATTATACAAAGACTGCAGTTGATAGATAGATAAAGAGAGAAAGAGTATGGGCATAATAAAGAAGAAAGAAAGAAACCTGTTGTTTCCATTCAACACATTTCGATTACGAAGTTTGTCCGCCAAGACGCCGATGAAGGCGTCAATTGTAAAGTTAACTCAAATTAACACATTTCGAATGCAGAACAAAAGAAAAAAAGACAGACAAAAAATTCTACTTTGAAGTGTGGGAATCGGATTGTCTTCTGTTGAGTTTCTTACCTATAGTTTCATTAACTCTTTCCAGACTGAATTTAGGCGGTGTGCTCCCAAATTATTGATTCCTGTTTGATTACGTTGACCCATGACGTCAAAAATGGATATTGGGAGCTATGACTGTAGAGGCGGAATCTTCCCGCTATAAAACCATATTTTCTTTTGCCTTGTGACAAATGGGAGCTAATTGACAATATGGTAAAACGGCGTCTGACATGAACGTGAATCTGTGAAACGTGTGTCATTGTCATTCCTTCATATGGAAAAATTGCAAGCTTTGATACTTTCGCAACATTTACGGTGACCTCTCAGTGGATGTGAGTACAGTTAGGCGTTAGGCAATTCGTTTCAGTAATGGCAATAAGGTAACTTGTCAATATTTCAATCAGATTGGCATCTGTGCACATATTGACAAATATAGACTGCAAATGTGTTATAGAGTAGTTTCACAGTGGAGGCTTGTATTTCACTAAGTCGGTCCTAAAAAGGTTCGACGTACAAAACGTTAGGAACTTGATATAATCGTTAATGACGCAGCAATCTAGTTGTGGTGGTTGATACTTTAATGTCCGACATCGACTGACTGACCAACTCACTGAGCTCACTGGCGACTGCTATTACTACTACTTATTATATGTGGGAGAGTCTATTAACAATAGAATAGGCGTGTTTCAGTATAACAAAATGCAAGAAAGACAGGATGCATGATTGTTAGCAAAAAGAACAGACTAACACTTTTAATAGCAAAACGGAAATGCCAAAATCAAAATACACGTACGACGACTTAAATATCTGGGAAGGCACATTCAATTATAATGCTGAGAATACCATGAACCTAACATATAATGACAGAGTTTTAGAAAGACTGAAAACAAATAAAACGCTTATACTTAACATTCAGGGAGGCATATAATGAGGAAAGAAGGCTTTGAAAATTTGATAACCACAGGGACAGTTTAAAGGCCAGAAGGGAAAAAAAAACATGCATAACTTACTGTTGTAGCATACCTACGGATGATAATGGGTATCTCCCCATTCACATCAATACGGTAGTAAATACTGTATGTTGGTCTGAAGTTGAAGATTCATCTCCAGCTGTACTGGTCAAATCCTCTGCCCACGAGCAGAGAGGATCCATTCCCAGAAACAGCTGCCCAATCGGAAACAGCTACCCAATCCCGTTTTATACGGGGTCTACGAATTTTTAGCCGAGCCTACGGGCTCGGATACCCCAAATTAAAATTCGGCCTTGTGCCGCTACTGACCACGGGGGCAGTTGATATATATCCTGCAGTTCGAGATTTGTCTCCAGCTGTGCTGGTTAAACGCTCTGCTTCCAGGCAGAAATGATCCCCAGACGAAGCTATGTCGAAGGGCAGAGTCTCGTCTCGGGAACAGCAACCGGATCCCGTTTTATTAGCGGT
Source organism: Acanthosepion pharaonis (assembly GCA_903632075.3). Lineage (NCBI taxonomy): Eukaryota > Metazoa > Mollusca > Cephalopoda > Sepiida > Sepiidae > Acanthosepion > Acanthosepion pharaonis. The sequence goes on from CAHIKZ030000416.1 coordinate 747,894, forward strand.
TCTATGGGGAATTTTTGGCCGAGACTACAGGCTCGGATGCCCCATTATAATTCGGCCGTGTGTCACATCTGACTGCGTGGGCGGGTTGGTAGATATCCTGAAGTAGGAGATTCATTGTGGAATTCTCTTGACTCGCTTCTAGTAGTTTACTACTTCTACGCGCGGCTGGCGAATCTTATATGTGTTTTTCGTGTCCTGGATATTATCGTTCATTACCGACCTTCGTGTGATTATTCTATTCAGTAACCTTCCCTAGGTTACAACACCTACCGAATGAGTTTGAGTAAATGGATGCCGGTTTAGAAGAGATGGCACAAAGACAAAATTTATTAAGTGCTACAAGGGACAGGAAGTTGTGGAGAGACATGAACGCCAACCTCCTGAAGGGACATAACACAAAGAAGAAGAAGAAGAAGAAAAAGAAGGTACATTTCTTTAACGAATACACTAGGCAAATCCTTGCGATATTTTTCTCTATTTCCTCAAAAATGATGTTAGTATGTCATCTCTGCCTAGTGTAGACCTCCCCAGAGATGAAGAAGAAGAGACTTGTAGCAACAGAAATGTTGTTCTACAGAAGGATGCTGAGGATACCATGGTCTGAACACGTGAGCAACGACGAAGTTTTAGATAAAATGGAAACAAAAAGGAAGCTTATGCTTAACGTCAGGTAGAGACAGTTGAAATTTCTAGGGCATACGAGGAAAGGGGACTTGGAAATTTTGATTGAAATCAAAGGAGACGGAGGAAAACAATATATAACTTAGCCAATGAGTTTGAGTAAATGGATGGCGGAAAAAGGTTTAGAAGAAAGGACACAAAGACAAAATTTATGAAGTACTACAAAGGAAAGGAAATTGTGGAGAGCCATAATCGCCAACGTACTCAATGTACACAACACATAGAAGTGGAGGAGGAAAAGAAGAAGAAAAATTGATGGAGAATTGGAAGGAGGAAGAATAGATAGAAAAAAAGAAGAAAGAATGCTGGAATAAAAAAGTGGAATAAGAATAATAATAATAATAATAATAATAATAATAACTGATATGAACACCACCCAAGACCCGGCTACAAGAAACTGGTATGAACATTGCCCACACCCTGTTACAGAGATAGAACCTGTTACAATTCTATGGGACTACACAATACACACTGACAGAACAATCAAAGCCAAATGCCCAGATATTGTTATTAACGACCACAAACAAAAACGGTGCCTCCTTGTTGATATGGCAGTCCCTGCTGACTGCAATGTATCTTTGAAGATATTCAAAAAGCTGTCAAAATACAAAGACCTTGAAATAGAAATCTCAAAAATGTGGCACATGGGAACATCAGCAATCTCTGTTGTCGCTGAAGCCCTAGGATTAGTTGGAAAAGACTCCAGTAGACAAAATGAAGGGATTCCTGGAAGTCCATGCCTCAAAGAGATAAAAAAATTGTTCTGACAAGTAGAGCCCATACTTTGCAAAGGGCTTTATCTATGTAATTTTTTTTTCTTTTTTTTTTTTTGTCAGTGGAAAGTGTCATGACGCCATTTCTAACCTTAGGTCACTGGGCGGGACCCGGAAAGAAATGTGTAAACGCCAGAAATCAAAGGAAATAATAATAATTATAATAAAAATAATTATTATAAAGTGCCTCCTTATTGATATGGCAGTCGCTGCTGACTGCAATGTATCTTTGAAGATATTCAAAAAGCTGTCAAAATACAAGGACCTTGAAATAGAAATCTCGAAAATGTGGCATATGGGAACATCAACAATAGTTGGATCCCTAGGACTGGTTGGAAAAGATTGCAGTAGACTAATTGAAGGGATTCCTGGAAGTCCATGCCTCAAGGAGATACAAAAAGTACAGCCCACACTTTACGAAGGGCTTTATCTATGTAATTTTTTTTTTTTTTGTCAGTGGAAAGTGTCATGATGCCATTTCTAACCTTAGGTCGCTGGGTGGGACCCGGAAAGAAATGTGTACACACCAGAAATCAAAGGAAATAATAATAATAATAATAATAATAATAATAATGGTAGATTAACCAATTGGTTTATACGGTAGAAATTAATAATGCAGAGAGGCTTCATCAAAATATTATGGGGGCCTGCGAAATCTTTTGACACTGTGTGGGAGTATCTGAAAAGGTCCACTAGTCAATGATCCGACGGGGGCATACGTGTGTAGAAGCCAGCGGAGGATATTTAGAACATTGCTGTGGTGAGATACAACGATGTCCTTTTGGACATATATTTATCTGGACATTTTACCTTGTTTTGGTGTCAGGCACCTACCCCAAAAGTTTGTAAAAGTATTTTTGAATTGTATCTTGGATTGTACATTTGACATCATCTACCGCAAACTTTAAATTAATAAACAAAAAAGGGAAGGATTTGTGGACATGTGTATATATTTTCTTTTGATCTTGCTTTGGGGGTAGGAACTCCCCCCACCACCACCACTACCCAAGTTTGTAAAATTATTTTATAAACACCCTGTATATATATATATATATATATATATATATACTAGCAGCATGGCCCAGCGTTGCCCGTGTTTGATTCAAAAATCGTACGACTCATACAGCAATCGTTATCACTTGATTTAAAATGTTTTTGCCCTTCCTTGCCTTTAAAGGAGTGCCCTTTGCCCTGCTGATGTTGCTACATGCCTTACTTCTTGCCTATCTCACACTGCGAATTTTTTCGAAGCTCTATACTAAACATTAAATCTGTTCCGAAAAAAGAACTAAACAAAATGAACACAAAACGATCAGATTTTAAAAAAAGGACTTGTAACTGGAAAAACCGAATGAAAAAAAAATGTTAACAACAAATACTTTTTCACACCCAACCCAGTTCTGCGGAATCAGAATCAACATTGAGTTTAAGCAAGCGAATGAGCCAATTGGAGTAAAGTGCCATGCAGATTTAAATTTTTCCCATTTGTGACGAATGCAGCTATCGATTTTTTTGCATGCTAGTTAACATTCGTGTCAGCTAGCTGTTGGCCCTCATGCTGGCCAATAGAATCTTCCTGCCTGTTCGCGGCAGCCAGCTATAGGCTCTCACTCTGGCCAGTAGAAAATGGCCGCAAACTATATGAAAACTGCCGTAGAAGCATGAAAAAATCGATTATTTCCGCTATCGATGGGAGTTGGGAAATGCAAAGTCGGTCTTGGCCTTCCTGCTAACTTGGAGCATGTGCATGTAAGTTTTGGTGCAAATCCGCCGAAAATTGTGGCCGCGCATTCGTTACACACACACACACACACACACACACACACACACACACACACACACACACACACATATCCTGCCTTTTATAGACAGAGATACACATATTTTCTGTTTAGAATTATTTTGCCCTCTTCGTTTTTTTGTTGTTATTGTTTATTAAACATAGATAGATAATGAATTGACTTAGATAGATAGATAGATAGATAGATAGATAGATAGATAGATAGATAGATAGATGAACAGCCATACATACATACATAGAATGAACAAACTGGGGTAAATAAACGCAAATTGATGGTAGATCTTTTTAAGAACTTAAAGAAATTTGTCGATCACTCTTTCACAAAACTTCCGCTGCCGTCAGTAGCAATATTAACCCCAAGAATATATGAAACAATCTTAACCTACGTTTTCGAATCCATTTTAAAGACCAAAATATTCAGAATGAATCTAAATACCTTCATAGCCCATCTTCACGTTCATGTAGCAGTCTAGAAATACCCAATTATTTTTTTTTACGTAAGAGCATCGAATTCACGAAACATCAGGTAGACATCGTTCAGATTAAAGAAATCAGACGACACAAGTCGCCATTTTGCTGTGGTTCCGTGCTTAACAAAAAACACAGCTCCGTTTGTCACATGCTCTTTCATTTTCAAATTCCTCCGCGAATAACAAAAAAATAGACAAATAAAGCGGTGAACAGAGAAAGAAGATAAAAAAAGTAAACGAGCCTTCGCGCATTGAACAGATTTGGTCTTCTCGCGCTTCCAGTTGAAATCTGGTGTTTATATTAAAAGTTCTTTTGTCTTGGCGACGGAAAACATAATATCAGTCAGTAAGTTGAGCACAAGAAGTGTCACTTAGGAATGTACTTTCAGTTAGACGGAACCTCTCACTTATCACTGCACACAGCTAGTCCGCCAAGCAAAGTAGACCGACTGTGTAACGAGGGCAGTGGGAATCAGGATCCCAAATGTATTTTGTTCGGCGGAAGATTGCAGTCGTGTCGAGCAGCATCTCTGGGGGAAGAGAAGAAGAAGAAGAAGAAGAAGAAGAAGAAGAAGAAGAAAGAAGAAGATTGAATGAAAGGTAAAACAATAGAAGAATAAAGAAAGGATGCTGAAATAAAAGAAGAAAAGAAGACATATGGAAAGTGGAGGAATTGATTGAAGAAGAAGAAGAAGAAGAAGAAGAAGAAGAAGAAGAAGAAGAAGAAGAACGAATGAATGAATGAATGTAGGGAGAAATAATAAAAAAAATCAGGAACAAGAAGAATAAGAATAATAATAAGAATGAATGAATGAATAATAGAAAAAAAGGGAGAAGAAAAATAATGAATGAAAATAAAGGGAAGAAAGAAGAAAAAAAAGAAAGAAGAATGAATGAATGAATGAAAGGAGAAATAATAGAAAAATCAGGAAGAAGAAGAAAAGAATGAATGAATGAATGAATGAATGAAAAATGAAAAAGGAGAAAATGAATAGAAAAATAATAGAAAAAGAAGAAGAAAAGAAGAACGAATGAATGAATGAATGAAAGGAGAAATAATAGAAAAATCAGGAAGAAGAAGAAAAAGAAGAAGAATGAATGAATGAATAAAAGGAGAAATAATAGAAAAATTAAGAAGAAAAAGAAGAACGAATGAATGAATGAATGAAAGGAGAAATAATAGAAAAATCAGGAAGAAGAAGAAAAAGAAGAAGAATGAATGAATGAAGGAAGAAGAAAAAAAGAAGAAGAAATGAATGAATGAAGAAATAATGAAAAATGAATGAATGAATAAAAAGGAGAAATAATAGAAAAATCAGGAAGAAGAAAAAAAGAAGAAGAAATGAATGAATGAAATAATAGAAAAAAAGAAGAAATAATGAATGAATAAAAAGGAAAATAATAGAAAAATCAGGAAGAAGAAGAAAAAAAGAAAAGAATGAATGAATGAAATAATAGAAAAATGAATGAAAGAAGAAGAAATAATGAATGAAAAATCAGGAAGAAGAAGAAAAAGAAGAAGAATGAATGAATGAATGAAAGGAGAAATAATAGAAAAATCAGGAAGAAGAAGAAAAAGAAGAAGAATGAATGAATGAATAAAAGGAGAAATAATAGAAAAATCAGGAAGAAGAATGAAAAGAAATAAAAGAAAAATGAATGAAAAAAAGAAGAAGAAGAATGAATAGAATAAAAGGAGAAATAATAGAAAAAATCAGGAAGAAAAGAAAAAAGAAGAATGAATGAATGAATAAAAGGAGAAATAATAGAAAAATTAAGAAGAAAAAGAAAAAGAAGAAGAAGAAGAATGAATGAATGAATGAATGAAAGGAGAAATAATAGAAAAATCAGGAAGAAGATGAAGAAGAAGAAGAAGAAGAAGAAGAAGAAGAAGAAGAAGAAGAAATTCTCTTCCCACTTGTTTTATTCCTGTCAAACTGCCAATGACGAGATGCCTATGCCGTCTGGGAATAATTCAAGTTGTCGTTTTTCCCGTGATAGTGCAATCGGCACAAATGTAGGACGTGAAAACGTTGTACGCATTTAAACGCTGGGGAGTTTAATTACTTCAGATCGTTTTCTTTACAATAATCTACTGAAGATTGGATAACTGTAAAAAGTTGTGTTCCTCTCAAACGTAGCACGCAATTCACTAGTCTGTTTTTTTTTTGTTTTTTTTTACCAAACATCCGTCATATTCAGTTTTCACAACTCGCACATTGTGTGTGAGTAATTGGCAATGCACAAACTTCTTTTCTCATCTTGACTGTTATAAAACAGAACGAAAGTGTAAAGGGCTACATTTAGTGTTAATTACTGAGTTAAATATTTGTGAGATAGGAACATACATACATACATACATATATATATATATTTCAGTTCCAATCTATTCACCCAAATATTCGATGGAAACCGGCGAAGGTATTTCATCACAGCGTCTCGTGACGAACTTCTCCAGCTAAGTAAAATGTAAAAACTGAATGAAGTTCTCGGATCCTCATCCGTCGAAATCGACGGGGGAGTTCTTTATATATATATATATATATATATATATATATATTATTATTTCAACCTTTGGATTAAATTATTTCACCACAGCCCTTTTGTGGATCTTCAGACTTTTACTTCCAACCTTTGGAAGTAAGTCTGATGATCCAGTCCTTTAAAAGGGCTGTGGTGAAATAATTTTATATATAAATATATATATATATATATATATATATATATATATATATATGACGTCACACATTAGAAATAGACAAAGTCCGACAATTGTTTAAAGACATTTTTATGTTTATACATTCTTTTTATAGATACAAATATTTAAGTAAGTGCTCTGCTTTTTTTTATAATAAGCGGTATTAACAACATTTAACGGCTTGAATGGCTGAGAAATTGTCATAGAAAATATGCGTCCTCCAACAGAAATCGAACCTGTATCCTATACGGAACCGTCAGATAACCTGACGTGCTTTACCGTTTGAGCTACAGAGGAGCGTTAGGTTAGCAAAGTCGATTTTACTGTTTTTAAACGACAATCTTCCATGATTCTCTCACGTCCGTTCATATCTGCTCGATGCGTATCCAAATGTAAACAAATAATTAAAATAATTGTCGGACTTCGTCCATTTCATAATGTGTGACGTCAAGTACATATTTAAAAATTGTGTATTTAGACAGCAATCCTTCTTTTATGCACATTTCATTGAATACGACAGACAAGGTGCTTTTATTTAGCTTTTTATACAATGTCTCATGTGATCTAATAATGTTTTTCTTTTCCGATGAGAAATTATATAAAAACTGTGCGAATGTTCTTTTTATCCGAGCGCTTTCGGCTATACAGTTAACCATTTTCAAGGATGCAATATTTTAACTGTTAAATAGGAAATAGTTTTTTGCATGTATTTATTTATATAATGTTTTCATTTTTCAAAACACGGTCAAGATATTGTGTCCATGTCCATAGTTGATATTATTAAGTGTTGTTATTTTTTGTTTGTTTTTTTTTTTTTTGCTTTTATTAATAAGGCTTACTTTTAGCCATTTTTGCATGTAGATGATGCTAATATATTTGTATCGTCAACAAATATGTAACGATTACTGTCTGTTAAGTCTCCATGAATATTTAAGTGAGATCTAATTGAGCTATGGTCAGAAAGGTGTAGAATGAGTCTGCGTGTCAAATATGATATACATATATATATATATATATATATATATATATATACACACACACACACACACATATATATATATATATATATATATATATATATATATAAAAAGACAGTAAAAATTAAACTAATTATATACTATACTAAATTTAACACAACAAACTTAATCATATGTAATAACTGCTCCGTCAACTAGTATTTTGGAATAAAACATCTTAAGTGGCCTTTGGGAGATTGTATCTCTGGCAAAATAGTAAGTACATATGTTGGCTGGACGACCACAACATTATCAAGACGTCTTACACTTCATTTATCGGATACGAGTTCTATTGCACAATAACTAAAAGCACATTCCTTTCCAACATCACAATACAAGAAAATATTTGTTGACAATATATTACACCAGGAAAATAGTTTTAAAAAAAAGCCTCAAAATTCTTGACGGCCTCTATATCAAAATCAACAAACACTCAACAAAATTTATTACGAATATAGCAACAACATATTAAAGTGCATATAACGTTTATATGCTAATGCCATTTTACATTTCTACCAATTCCCGGTGTCAGCTCCCTTATACTGTAACGCTTGTTTTGCAAAAATTTCAATAACCATAATGCATACATTTTGAATTTTAAAATAACTTTAACAGCGGGCGTCCGCGCTTGTTTTTAAAAATAGCCATCAAGACGGAATTTAGATTTTATCGCAGTTACAATAAGTTTGTCTTCGTCATTTACCCCTGAAGATGACCTTAGTAAAGATCGAAAGTATTTGGATTAAAAAAAAAACAAACAAAAATCTACGGCGCCTTACTTGGTGGATTAGAAACAGAAAGAGAAACATTACTAAGGATTGAGAACAAAAGAAGAGTAATAAGGAGGACAGTAGATAGCCATTGACATTGCATTTACATCTTTGAAGATCAAAGCTGGCTGGAAAGCATGGAGCCGAAAAGGAGTTCCACAAGCGAGAAGTGTGAGAAAAAAAACTGATAGCATAGAACTTAAGGTTATATCTAATATCAACTGTAAATTGATGAGACCGCATCGCCAATCTAGTACTGCGCTTAAATTCTTAAAGTCTAGCTTCTATGGCGAAGAGGTCACACGAACAATTACCATAAAAGTATTTTTTTTAAAAAAAGCACAGGGAGGCAACTTTACGGTGGTGGATAAGTGACTGAAACCGGGATGCCAGATCAGGACCAATAATATTGCAGATTCTTTAGAGTTTATCAAGGATCTCTAGATATATAACAGTAAGCATGGACAAATGGTAAACTTAAATTCAGTATATTCGGCATATATTGATCGAGCAGCCAGTGCTACTGTCTTTGAAATTTATAAAATACTAGCAGTAGAGCCCGGCATTGCCTGGGGATGTAACAGTAAGAGATAGATCAAGTATCGACCATCATAAAGACTGAAAAATAAAATTGACAGATTATTGTTTAAGGTTGACGGACACGCATGTCTTAAATAGTTTTTTTTTTTTTTTACGAATTAGTCAAACCCAAACTCAAACAAAAACATTGTTTTCAATCATTATGTGTCTACCAATTGAATAGAATTTTATTATAAACAATTGACTTGTAAATGGAATTTTTAAAGCATTCTGAATGTAAAAATAAAGAAAAAAGTGTGCAAGACAAGAAGAAACAGTACCTTCCAAAAAAAGTTTTGTCGAAATCGGTTGAAAAATGTAGGAAATCCGATCCCATATATAAACGAACACACACACACACACACAAACAAACAACCTGGGTTTTATAATAAGTATAACTCGATATGAGTTGTCCCCCTTTCATTCTGGCGACAGAATCGTGTTTTATCGTGTTTTCAAATTGATTTCGTGCAAAAACAATTGTATTTTTCGAATTTTTGGCGCTGTCAGAACCACCTCAAGGTAATTTTACGTAGTCCTGTGAAGTGTGAACACACACACACACACACATAACCTGAAAAATGTAGGAAATCCGATCCAATATATAAACGAACAGACAGACACAAACGACCTGGGTTTTATAATAAGTATGATTTTTAAAAATATAGGTTTCTCAAGTCCAGTATCTTTTATTACTCTTTCCGACATTGATGGGGGTTTCTTTTTTTAATCTTTTCTTTCACGTAGTATGGAACGACGACATCTTGAATAGCAACGTAATTGTTCCTATTCTCTTCGACTTACGTACTGTGCTATTGCTAATTGCTATTCCCTTCGACTTACGTACTTTGCTATTGCTATTTGCTATTCTCTTCGACTTACGTACTTTGTTATTGCTATTTGCTATTCTCTTCGAGTTCGTCTTCGCTAACTATTCCTTCGACTTACGTACTTTGCTATTGCTATTTGCTATTCTCTTCGACTTACGTACTTTGTTATTGCTTTTTGCTATTCTCTTCGACTTACGTACTTTGCTATTGCTATTTGCTATTCCCTTCGACTTACGTACTATGCTATTGCTATTTGCTATTCTTTTCGAGTTACGTACTTTGCTATTGCTAATTGCTATTCTCTTCGAGTTACGTACTTTGCTATTGCTAATTGCTATTCACTTCGACTTACGTACTTTGCTATTGCTATTTGCTATTCTCTTCGACTTACGTACTTTGTTATTGCTTTTTGCTATTCTCTTCGACTTACGTACTGTGCTATTGCTATTTGCTATTCTCTTCGACTTACGTACTGCTATTGCTAATTGCTATTCCTTCGACTTACGTACTTTGCTATTGCTATTTGCTATTCTCTTCGACTTACGTACTTTGTTATTGCTATTTGCTATTCTCTTCGACTTACGTACTTTGTTATTGCTTTTTGTTATTCTCTTCGACTTACGTACTTTGCTATTGCTATTTGCTATTCCCTTCGACTTACGTACTATGCTATTGCTATTTGCTATTCTCTTCGAGTTACGTACTTTGCTATTGCTAATTGCTATTCTCTTCGAGTTACGTACTTTGCTATTGCTAATTGCTATTCACTTCGACTTACGTACTTTGCTATTGCTATTTGCTATTCTCTTCGACTTACGTACTTTGCTATTGCTATTTGCTATTCCCTTCGACTTACGTACTTTGCTATTGCTAATTGCTATTCTCTTCGAGTTACGTACTTTGCTATTGCTATTTGCTATTCTCTTCGACTTACGTACTGTGCTATTGCTATTTGCTATTCTCTTCGACTTACGTACTTTGCTATTGCTAATTGCTATTCCCTTCGACTTACGTACTTTGCTATTGCTATTTGCTATTCTCTTCGACTTACGTACTTTGTTATTGCTATTTGCTATTCTCTTCGACTTACATTTTAGTTGTTGCTGTTGTTGAAAGTCCTTAAGTAATGTGGTTTCTTCTACTTGGTAAAGTTTTTGTCTGAGGTTGTGCGGGTGGCGTGATGGATAAGCGGCTTGGAATAATTAAAAAAGAACCGGGTTCGAATTCCAGTCGAGTTCCTTGAATCCACTTACGGGTAATTAATCTAAACAAAGGTATGACCCCCATCATTTCTCCCAGGTTTACGGCCATGTCACGTTAAAACAATAATTCTCGTACGGTCTCCAAAGTTAAGGAACGTCGAGTCTGGTCAATACCTACATGGGTGACTGCTCGTGAATACCATGTGCTGTAAACTTAGATGTTCATCTGGTGTAATGTATAACTATACTTGCATTGACCATATACCACCACTATATATATATATATATATATATATATATATATATATATATATATATATATATATATATAATGCATATTTCATTAAATAATATAGACAAGTTTTGTCTATTTTAAGCACATTCCTTTCATATCGTCTGATAAGCTTAATAACATTATCATTGAAAGACGAAATAAAATCGCCATACTGATACATGTTTTTTTAATCCTATCTAAGCTTTCGGCTTACATAAGCCATCATTAAAGATGACAATTACATTACAGTAAATTAAACAATACACGGACATAGCCACAATGATAGTCAGTTTTGTTTGCATGGAAGATTTCAAAGCACAAACAAACATCGAGACGCTGGAAGCGAAAATCGCACCACGACCCAAAGGCTTAGATAGGATAAAAAACATATGGTGATTTTCTTTCGTCTTTCAATGATAATGTCATTAATCTTATCAGACGATATGAAATGAATTTGCTTAAAATAAATAGACAAAACTTGTCTATATTATTTAATGAAGCATGCATTAATGACAAAATGCTTCCTAAATACACGCAATATATATATATATATATATATATATATATATATATATATATATATATATTAATAATAATTTAGTGTATCAGGACTAGTCCCTTTTGTATTCTAATATATTGTTAAATATAACAGACAATTAATGTCTATTATTTTTTACCACTAGCTGTTCTAATCTTCATATAGTTTCTTTCATTTCGGGAGAAAATAAAATGCAAATCCTGCTAATAACCCATGGCGAGGAGAGATGAGCTAACACCTTTCCCAAAAGAAAATGCATGAAAGCGAGCATAACAGCCGCGCCCTTGATTTGAACCCTATACACCAAACCTACATCCTGAGTCGATAACCGCTACCCTAGGTGTACATCCAATAGATTTGCTAACTGTAGCTTAGACGTGGTTCAAGGCTGCAAGTATGGAGCACCCAGTGAGGATCGAACTCACTACACAATTATAATTGATCTAGCGAGACAAGATTGAAGTGTCACACTCCGAACAGATATCAGTAAATTGACATCGATAGATAATGACCAGATTAGATAGATAGATAGATAGATAGATAGATAGATAGATAGATAGATAGATAGATAGAGACTCGCAGACATAGGGATAATTATCAGAACTAGCTAGATAATTATAAAAAAATAGATGGACAGAGGATAATGATCATATATATATATATATATATATATATATATATATATATATATATATATATATATATAATTATTTATTTAAAATATGATTACATCGCTACATACTTTGGATTATTTACCTAACGATTTCTTTCCTATTTTCTATATATTTTTACGCGCGCGAACACACACACACACAGATATATATATATATATAGAGAGAGAGAGAGAGAGATAGAGAGAGAGAGAGAGAGAGAGACAGACAGACAGACAGACAGAAATAGGGATAATGATCAGAACTAGATGAATGAATGAATACATACATACATACATACATACATAGAGATACATCGAGAGATAGATAATGATCAGAACTAGAGATAGATAGATAGATAGATAGATAGATAATGATCAGAACTAGATATATATATATATATATATATATATATATATATAGAGAGAGAGAGAGAGAGAGAGAGAGATAAAGAGATTGAGAGATAAAGTTAAGAACCAGACATAGATAGATAGATAGATAGATAGATAGATAGATGAAGATAATGATCAGAACTAAAGATAGATAGATAGATAGATAGATAGATAGATAGATGGAGAGAGAGAGGGAGAGAGAGATGTGAATAGCATATAAGACAGAGTGAAAGTGGGTAAGGTAGTGGCGACTCTGTGCTTGTCACATGACTGCATTACGAGGCACATCAGGTCATCATGTTGATCTTCGAACCGGGTGAATAGCACTCATCATTTTTACATAATGCAACAAATATTATAGTTGAAACATAAAAGTCTGAGAGATCAAATCTGATCTGTATTAGTTCATCGGAAAATATCGGAACAAACCAGGATGAATAACTTCAATTCGGTTCAAGCCACAGAATCACGTCGCCAATCTAGCAAGAGATGGTAAAACGCGAGTTCACTGCGCACATTGGCAGAGTCAGAAAAAAAAAATAAGAATGCTGGGAAGGAAAAAAAAGCGAAAGAAAGAGAAAAGAAAAGTACTGAGTCGTTGAGAATAGGCAATCGGGAAAGGAATGTACTGATCAAGTAAATCTGACAGGGTTTTTTTTTTTTTTGAGAGACGGGATCTTTTCACAGAACTAAATCAAATATCTTCGTCATCAAATCCATTTATGGTGCAAATAACCATCAATAATATTCTCCAAGATTAAAGCTGAACATAAAAGGGACTCTCAATCTCAGTTCCAATCTATTCACCCAAATATTCGATGGAAACCGGCGAAGCTATTTCATCATTAGCGTCTCGTGACGAACTTCTCCAGCCAAGTAAAATGTAAAAACTGAATGAAGTTCTCGGATCCTCATCCGTCGAAATCGACGGGGGAGTTCTTTTATATATATATATATATATATATATATATATATATATATATTATTTTTCAACCTTTGATTAAATTATTTCACCACAGCCCTTTTAAAGGACTGTGGATCATCAGACTTTACTTCCAACCTTTGATAATATTAGATTATATATATATATAAGAAATCTTATTACTTATTGATGGATTCTAAGAAAATTAAAAGTTGTTGCATATTATAATATTTGTGAAATCTATTTTGTAATCTCCTTTAATCAGGGTCGGTGTGTTTTAGCAGGTGCTTGGATTTATGGATACATGTAGACATTAATTTTGCCCTCGTATTCGTGATTTAAGTGTGTTAATATAATAAGCTTCTCCAACAGACACAAGTTACATCTATCTCCATTTCCATTGTATGGCATAGCTTTCGCGATTACTTCCCATGTAATGGTTAGGTTCTGGTGATTGATTTTTTAATCGCCAAACATACTTTGAAAGTGATGAGCAGTTTTATTTTTTTTTTTTTTTTTTTTTGTATTTTCAAACCACCCGCGTCTAAATCGGAAGTGATATTATCATTGTTGACTTGGTAAAGTTTAGTTTACTGCTTTGGTAAAGTTTGACACAAAGCTGAAGTTGGGGGGTAATCACGTTGGCCTCTCTCCCGTCTCTGGTCTCGTTTTCGTCTCTTCTGCGTAATTCGTTTCACTCATTCGTGTGGCACCCTGCATTATTAGAAAAACTAAAAAGAAATATTCATAGAAATATGATTTAATCTTTATTCGGTTTATTAACCAGTTGTTAGTTATTTAGACGAAGAATAATTAAGTTTTGAGAATATTTCTCTAATTGTATTTAGGCGATCCTAAGGGAAGAAGAAGAAAAAGAAAGGAGAGGAGGAGAAATAGATAAGCCGGTCATAAGCGAAAACAGGTGTCAAGAGATATCTAGGCCAACGCGCCTGACCGATTTTTTAGAACAATGGAAAACGAAATATTAATCGGAAAGGGGTGTCTTTGGAATGAGAAGGTGACCGCTAGAATTGTATACAGATCCTGACCTGTTGAAGATTAGAACCCCCACGATGATGAAGTGAGGATATTTTCAATTCAGATAATTAAGATTTTGACTGTCAGGCCGAGCAAAAACAAAGAAATGAAAACAATTGTTTTGGCTCAGAAAGCGCCAGCGAGACGAGAAAAATTCTTCCTGAAGTCACATCTAATTAGCGGCGGGCTGTTTTGACAAAACCAAAAGGTGAGAAAGGCCGAGATTGTCATTTTTCGTGCGTGCGAAAAAGGCCAAATTGATTTTGTTTTTTTAGCAAGGCGTTTCTTTCCCAGAACAAAGCCGGGATAGACCACGCCCGATTGGAGACGTCACGAAGGACGGAGACGCCCAACCAGAATCTCATTAGCCGAAAGCGGTCACGTGATATGCGAGAAAGAGGAGAAAGGACGCTCGACCAGGACCCATTGGTCGAAAAACGGTCACCTGACATACGAGAGACCGGGAGATGGGTATGCGCCTCCCCGAGGCACTGTGAGGAAGTATGGGTGAAAATAAGAGCGATAATGGAAATCAGAACTAATGCGACTTTTGGAATTATCAAAACCCTGACGCCGACAGACCCACCCCAGTTTGTTGCTGCGTCAATAAAAGCGGGACCCCAATCGACAGAAATCAGAGAGTTGCAGGGTAGACGGCCAGAGCAGTTGGAGAGCGGACGGCGGGCCCTGCTCATCTGCCCTTGCGGGCAAGAAGGGCCGGTCCGTTTGGCCGGACAGGCAGAGAAGTTGCAGCCAAGTCGAAGAGAAGAAAATTGCTCGAAAGCCGCAGAGAAGTTGAGAGCAGAATTGCAGGCCAGACAGGCCGAAGAATTGCAGGCCAGATAGGCAGATGCACAGATAGGCAGAAGAGCTGCAGGCCAGACAAGCAGAAGAATTGCAGGCCAGACAGGCAGTAAAGTTGCAGGCCAAACAAGCAGATGAGTTCAGCCCCGGAAGGCAGAGAGAAGAGTTCACCTCAGACGGCAGAGAGAAGAGTTCGGACCTTGGCGAGAAGAGTTGCAGGACGGAAGAAGAAGAAGTTACTTGCAGTTGCGACTAGAAGAAGTTGAAACCAGGCCAAGCCTGAGGGTGGAAATTCGTACAACCCAAATCGAAGTGAAGAAATACGTCCAACTCAAGCCGAAGGGAATAAGCTCGTCCAACTCAAGCCGAAGAGAAGAATCAGCCGTGAACGACTGGTAGAGATTAACGCCCAGTGTCGAAACCAAACCACACTCCGACATACAAAATTCTAGAGAGTAGGCAACTCGAAGTCTTTAAATTGTATGATAGAAGCTTGGTGCCACAGTCCACAAAACGGGTCGGGAAGTAAGAATAATTTTTATGTAACGAACATTAGATATAAAAGGTTGTTACCCTTTCTTATCAGTAATTTTTTGGCCTCGTGAGTTTTTTCTTTTTTGCTTGTGTGTTGCCACCCCCGTTGAACCCAGCTGGCATACGGCCCCGACTCCTGTTTGATCCCGTCTGTCTAAGATCTAATCACAACGTGGGTAGGCAGACCGGAGATCAGTACAGTTACCTAGTAACCAGGTGTTGGAAGCGAGTTGGGAAACGGCGAGGCTGGTAATCATCTAACCAGAGGTTGGAACGTCACACTTGGAGCAGCGAGGAGCGAACAACTGACGCCGCGGCAAAAAAACGTCACAACTGGTGCTGTCCGTGACAAGGATCGACTCTTGGGCGGCCACATCACGTCACGTCACAGTTGGAGCCGCGAACGAGATCGAACGACAGAGTCGACGCTGCGACCAAGGAGGGGCGACGTCACATTCGTATTTATGGACATTCGCCCAAACTGGCGAATTCAGAGAATTCGATAATTGTGGGGAATTCCCTTCTTCCACTCTCTCATATTATTACCTCTCACTAAATCTCCTCGGTGAGCGTGGATGGCTTATCCACCCACTCATGGTATTCCAAGTCAACTTTCGACCAGGGGAATCAACTCCACATTCGTTGCTCACGAAAAATGAAATTTTCGCTTTACAGCTTGTATTTTCAGCTGCGTAGAACACATGTCAATCATCATTGGCCTCTAAGTCTGGGTAACTTTTCCATTGTTCAAACTGCTCGACATACAATTCAAGTCGTTTATGTGTGAATTAAATTCTTAAATCTTCCAACGAGTTTTCGGTATTAACCCTTCTCGTTTCAATGTCAATTTCTTATGTTTTAATAAAAAATTTCTTACGTTTTACCACCACAACGACAAATAGCATCACAATAGAATGAAACAACATATTGCATCTCCCAAGTTTTGTTGTAAATATTATTGGCTGCTCTGAAAGAGTGTGCTGGACAAAAGCAAATCCACAATAAATTCTCTATTCAATCAATTCGAAGTCCTAACTTCCTCAACTGATAAGGCTGAATGCTTTGCTCGGAAATTTTCATCCGACTCATACGAAGTACCCACATCTGATTTTTCCCTAGAACTGAGGCTCTTTTGAGTGAGATGAGCATAACGCCGTCGATGTTATTGGACATCATCTCTAAATTACTCTCATAAAGCAAGTGGTGGTGACGGGATACCAGCCGTAGTCCTATAGAAATGTGTTCCTGAGGGTGGCTCCAGTTCTCTCCGAACTATATGACTATTGCCTCGCTTTCCAGCCTGGAAGTCATAATCTGTTGTCCCTGTTTTTAAGAACTCTAAAGACCCTTCTGACCCATCTAACTACAGTCCTATCAGTCTCCTACCATTCTTCGGCAAAGTCTTCGAGGCTTTAATCAATGCCGAATTGGTTAAGCACTTTACCTCCCATGATCTAGTCTCTGACAAACAATATGGTTTCCGTTTTGCCCGGTCTATCAATGACGTGTTTACGGCCATAACTGGATTTATATACCAAGCTCTTGATAATAACGGCGAAGCTTGAGTTGTGCTTCTGGGCGTTTGATAAGGTTTGGCATGCCGGCCTTCTTTGTAAGCTTCAGGGAGACGGTATTACAGGGCGATTATATGATTTAATCTAATAATTCCTGCCAAACCGTGAAATAAAGATCGTTCTAAACGGGTTCTCCTTCAGTTCCTTTCTTACGAAGGCTGGCGTTCCCCAAGGCTCTATCCTGGGTCCTACACTGTTTCTGATCTTCATTAATGATCTTCTTGGTGTCATCAGTTCCCAAGTAAGCATCTAAGCAGACGACACTACCATTTACTCCTGTCTCAATAGTAAATCCAGCATTGCTGATAAAGTTAACCTGGCCGTTAGTCTCGAAAAGGACTTCCAGTTTCTGGTTGACTGGGGCAGGAAATGGCTTGTAAACTTTAACGCCTCCAAAACTAAACTGCTCTCATTTACCCACCATAAAGAAACCTCCCTGCTTCCTATCAGCATGGCTGATGCTCAACTTCACGAGAGTGTCCCTCTGCGACTTCTTGGTCTCACGTTTTCTACTGACCTGATGTGAACCAACTACATTGAATCAATAGCTTCATCTACCGCAAGGAAAGTTGGTTCACTGTGACTTTTAGTCCATTCTTCAAATCTATAAATCTACCATTTGGCCTTGCATGGAATACTGTTGCCATATATAGTCTGGTGCCCCCACTGTTCGTCTCGAGGTTCTCGATAAAATCCAAAGACGGATATGCAATGTGATCGGCCCTGACCTGGCATCTCGACACCAGTCTCTTTCTCACTGACGTGATGTGACTTCCCTCTGTCTTTTCTACAAATATTTTCATGGCAACTGCTGTGACGAGTTATTTTCACTGGTGGCCCGACTGCATGAATTTAAGCTTGCTACTAGGTTGGCATCTTGGTCCCAGTCTTTCACTGTCGAAACAGTTAAAAGTAACCGCCTCTTCTACTTCAACAGCCTCTTATTTTGCACTTCCCAACAGTGGAACTCCCTTCAACTTGCTTATCTGATAGCTATAATCTTCAAATATTCAACTGTGATGTCAATCGACATCTTTTAATGGCTTGATCTTGAACCCCGTCCTTCTCTTTATCCTTTCCTTAAACACCCCTCTTTACTCTTACTTCCACTCTCTGTAAGCCCTTGCGTAATAGTGGCACACCCGCCTTGCGTGGGGTGAAATGCTTTAAAAAAAAATGTTTCTGTTGCATGCCTTTCTAGCTGTCGGCGTTTCATTCGTTTTTTATCCATTCATTACCAGTAAAGCCTTTTTAGTTTTTTTGTTTTTGTTTTCGTTTTTTTTTTTGTTTGTTTTTTTTTTTCTTACAAGACAAGCAAAGTTTGTACAAAGACTAATAATTTTCTGTAGATTTATATATATTTTATACTTGAAAAGATTTTTAAAATGTAACTTGAAGACGCCAGACACGCAGTCGAAATATTGTTTAACATTGTCAAACACTGGATTTTTTCTTTTCCTTTTCTTAAATCGAGCTATTGAATTGTGTGTGAATAAAAAAAAAGTATATATATCAAAATAATGATATCCCGAAGTCACAGAACAGGTTCGTTATTTCCCAGTCCTTGCGTACCCATTAAGAATAAATGTTTTAAGAATTAATTCCAATGTAAACAAAACCTTGAAAGAATTTATTCATTCAAGTAGTATTGCTCTACGCATGCGTGAATGCAAAGAATGTTAATGTTTTTACCTTTCTTGCTTTCTTTCTTTCTTTCTCTTTCTTTCTTTCACACTATTCCTTCTAGTCACTTCCTTTCAGGCACTCTTTCTTTCTTTCTTTCTTCCTTTCTTTCTTTCTTTCATTCACACACTTCCTTCTAGGCTTTTCCTTTCAGGCACTCTTTCTTTCTTTCTTTCTTTCTTTCTTTCTTTCTTTCTTTCACACTCTTCCTTCCAGGCTCTTCCTTTCAGGCACTCTTTCTTCCTTTCTTTCTTTCTTTCTTTCTTTCTTTCTTTCTTTCTTTCTTTCTTTCTTTCTTTCTTTCACACTCTTCCTTCTAGGCTCTTCCTTTCAGGCACTCTTTCTTCCTTTCATCCTTTCTTTCTTTCTTTCTTTTTC
>CAHIKZ030000416.1:777500-855000 GCA_903632075.3 Acanthosepion pharaonis
AAGAGACTCCGCCCTTCGGCGTAGTCTCGTTCGGGTTCCTCCCCGCCCGAAGGCAGAGAGTTCAACCGGTCAGCCGGTCGCCCGACTTCGGACTGAACTCCCTGCTTCCTCTTGAGGCGAAGTATTTATTACGTATGGAATAGTCCATTATATTATTATGGGTAAGGTCCCCTAACATAAGTAGAGATTTATCCCTTTTTCCATGTTCAGGATTGATTTTCCGGCTCCTTCTAAAGTCTTTTCATTCTCTTTCAGTCCCAGTAGCCAATTGCGTCTTAGTGGCATCATCGCTTTGTTTGGGGTGATTTTTTTTTTTTTTTAAATTTAATTAACAGAAAAAATGGCAAATCTAAAGTTAGCCGTTATCTTATTTGCCTAACCTCAAAACCTTCACTTCTTGCCATTTTTTACGCTCGTACAATACCACATATGGCCGAGTGGTTAGAACGCTCGCATTCTGACCATGAGACTCGGGTTCGAATCTCACCATGGTCGATTTGTCAAGAAGGGGATTTTCTGATGTTATCGCACTTTGGAAAGTGCCTGAAAACCATACCAAAGAGTTGACCCGAACCTTTTGAGTGAAATTGGGTAGACGGTCATCGTGGCCGAGGGCTTGAGCGTGCTGGCGTTGTTCAAATGGTTGATCATGCTAGATAAAACGCTCTTTCCCAGAAACTGTAACTAAGGTCTGTTCAACTTAGTTGCAGTATAAACCAAAGATGGGCTGTGGGTGTTGAACAAACACAAATGTGCCTGAGCAAGTGTTTGCAATAGGGATTGTCTAGCCGCCCTAGTAGATGGGTATCCTTGAATATGAGTGGACAGCTATACATATTTATTTATTTCCGTCTACTGGACTGAACTAGTAGAATTGGTACATTTGTTAAATACAGTTTAAAATAATATATTTAGTAATTCCTTTTGTTTAATTTTACGGTTTTTTTTGTTTCTTTTTTTTTAATAAGATTACTCGGATTTTCTTAAGCCACTATAACATTGATAATGGAGTTGTTTAAAATTTAAGTACTTCTTCTCTATGACGCGTCCCTTCAGGACATAGGCATATCATGAATCTCCCCAATTATCTATCTCTTGTTACTCTGGGCAGTTTTTCTCCCTTTGCAAAGGTTCCCGTCTCCTGTTTCGCTATCCATTCACACAAGATCGCCATCTTCCCTCTATCTCTCTTGCTTATCAAATATATTCTGCGAGGGTTAAATTTTCCCTTCTTCCTTATTAAGTGTATAAAGAATTTCAGCCGTATTTCCCTAATTTTGAATATGTGTTCTTTCTGTTGCTATTATCTTTAAGGTGATTTTCTAAGCATAGATAGTTTAGATGTGGCACAAGGCCGAAACTATTGGGCACCCGGTAAGGATCGAACTCACTACTCAGTCGTAATTGATTTGGCGTGACAAGCCTGCTAACCATTCCACCACGTCGAAGTGACCAAAATGGTTATCTAAGCGTAGCTGAGATGTGGCACAAGGTCGAAAGTGTGGAGGACCCAGTGAGGATTTTATTCATTACCCAGTCGCAATTGATCGAGCGAGACAAGCTTGTTAACCATTACACCATGCCGAAATGTTCTGCTGTTTTCTTTAAGGATTCTTTGTTGATTACACTCTCCGTCCGTGGAATTTTCAATATTCTTTCGTAAAACGACATTTCTGCTGCTTCTAGTTTTTCCTCAGAGCATAGTTGCTTATGAACACGATGAGTATTTAAAAAATTTCGATTTGACTCTAGTTTACTGGGCACACAGTCATGGCGTGTGGAGAATGTCTTGAATAAAATAATTGACGAAATTAAATAAGCCTACTTGACTAAAATAGTGATGGAATCTTATCAAAATATTTTAACAAGTACACCTCAAGCCTCGTTGAACAATTGATCAGCATAATTGAACAAATGTTCTAACATTATCTACCGTTAATTGTAATTAGGCTGAATAAAATTGCTTATAAAAGGCGGATCAAATAGGCGAAATTATTTTATTTAACTTATTGGATGTTATTCTCAAGTTGTCTTTGAATTCATTCTTTGTCATCGTAATTCTTAGCACCACGCGTATGTTTATCTATTCCATTTAGTCAACTGTTTTATTCAAGGCTTTGTCTACCATCCCCACTCCCCAGGACCGTGGGCCCGGTAAACGTTAGTCGTGCTGACCATTATATATAATACGAAATGTACTTTTTGTTCTTCGCCGGTGGCATAACGCTGAGTTTCGGGCACAATGCAATATTGTTACGTCATGAAACCAAGAATTGTATCAACGGTGAGGAAAAAATGTATATTTATTAGTAATATAAATTTTAGCTCCGTTATTAGACATTGAACAATATTTTATTAACACCAGCACTGAATGAGAGAAGAGTCAGATGAGATCTATCTATCTATCTATCTATCTATCTATCAGTTCATTATTTATCTATGTATTCATCTAAGTCTCTTCATATCTGTCTACCTATCTATATATCTATCTATCTATCTATATATCTCAGTCTGTTCACACACACACACATACACACACAAAAATACATATATCACTTCTATTACTATATCGATCGAATTTTGATCATAACTATCTGTCTACCTATATCTCTCACTCTCTCTTTCTCGCTATATATATATATATATATATATATATATATATATAAAAGTTTGATCATATCTATCTATCTATAATTATATATCACTTCTATTTCTATTTCTATGTGTATCAAAGTTTGATTATATCGATCTCTCTCCTCTCTCTCTCATTCTCATTCTCATCTCTCTCTCTCTCTCTCTCTCTCTCTCTCTATATATATATATATATATATATATATATATATATATATATATATAAGCAAATATATTTAAACGGAACGCTGATTTTATATAAAAATTTCAGTTATCTGTTTGGATTAGTTGTGCTCTTATGTCCATCGTCTTTTGTGTTAAATTTTTATATGTTCTTATGTTAATTATGTTTAAATGAAAATGTCCATGAAGATGGTCTTAAATAGACCGAAACGTCCGGCGTCGACTTTATATTAACATTAATACAGCATAATTGCATGTTAAAATTATTTTCGTTTTTTTTCTATATGTTTTCTTCATATATATATATATATATATATATATATATATATATATATATATATAGATCACTTCTATCTCTGTATTTATCTAAGTCTCATCATATCTATCTATCTTTTTTACTCGGTTTACCCCAAACAAGGCAATAAAGCCAATAGGACGGAAGTGGTTGCTGAGTTTTAGAGAATATGAGAAAAACTACTCAAGAGAGACGACAATAAAAGCATAAGAATTAAGAAAACAGAAGATAATTATATATATATACACACACACACACACACACACACACACACACACACACACACACACACACACACACACACATGATCGACCCTGTCTATTTACTAGATCAGGTAATATAAACTAAACATCGTTGGAAACACAATAGAATTTACTTATGCAAAGAAAGCACGTTCATGCATACTATCAGACGGGTACACACACATAGATAGCACGAAAGAAAGAAAGAAAGAAAGAAAGAAAGAAAGAAAGAAAGAAAGAAAGTTGAAGAAAGAAAGAAAAAAGAAAGAAAGAAAGAAAAAGAAAGAAAGAAAGAAAGAAAGAAAGAAAAATGAAAGAAAGAAAGAAAGAAAGAAAGAAAAAGAAAGACAGAAAGAAAGAAAGAAAGAAAGAAAGTGGAAGAAAGAAAATGAAAGAAAGAAAGAAAGAAAAGAAAAGAAAGAAAGAAAGAAAGAAAAAAAAAAAAGAAAAGAAAGAAAGAAAGAAAGAAAGAAAGTGGAAGAAAGAAAATGAAAGAAAGAAAGAAAGAAAGAAAGAAAGAAAGAAAGAAAAAAGAAAGAAAGAAAGAAAAAGAAAGAAAGAAAGAAAGTGGAAGAAAGAAAATGAAAGAAAGAAAGAAAGAAAAAAGAAAGAAAAAAAAGAAAGAAAAGAAAGAAAAGAAAAAAAAAAAAAGAAAGAAAAGAAAGAAAGAAAGAAAGAAAGTTGAAGAAAGAAAGAAAGAACGAAAAAAAAGAAAGAAAGAAAAAAAAGAAAGAAAGAAAAAGAAAGAAAGAAAGAAAGAAAGTGAAAGAAAGAAAGAAAGAAAGAAAGAAAAAGAAAGAAAGAAAGAAAGAAAGAAGAAAGAAAGAAAGAAAGAAAGAAAGTGGAAGAAAGAAAATGAAAGAAAGAAAGAAAGAAAGAAAGAAAGAAATGACAGGCTAAAATACCGCTGATAGAAGAACCCACTGACGAACTATTATTGAATTGAATTTATAGTAACTTTATGGCTGATAATGAACACTGTTAAAAACGTTAAAGTGTATCTATAATCATTATTTAAATAGATAATTAAGGATTTGATTTCGGGAAAGACCTTTCTTGTCTTTTTGAATAGCTTCAAGTCTGTAAAGAAATCTACCATTATGTCCCTTCAAGAGTGGATGTAATATCGTAAAAATCATAATAAATTGCGTATAAGACAAATTAACATATATTTTATCACACACACAAAGACACACACCCATTACTGTGGTAGATGGTGGTTGATCTGATGAAAGGAATCGTCCGCCCTTTGACAGAGACCTGTTCTTAATCCTGATGGGCGTCCAGCCACTCTACTCACCATAAAGAGCTGGCAGAGGAACCAGTTTAGTCGCCTAAATTGTTGTTCGAATTAATAAATAAGAAATATATGAAGGTAGGTAGTGTTGTGGCCTTGTTAGAGTCAGAAATAAAAACACAAAGAGAGTAATTGAATTAAACAAATATATTAACAGAAAACAGTAATACAAACATATACAAACGAGAGTGTTACAACAAGAATGTTCGGGCCGACTGCCAGAGCAGACGCGGGAAACTTCCTTCTCCAAAAGGCAGTACCTGCTCCTATTTATAACTGGGAGAGTCTATGACTTCGTGGGTATATTACCATGACATTTAGTAACCTACTTTAACGGGATCTAGAGCCTTGCATTGGCTGAACAATTAGTAAACAATAATCTAGGATTATTCTATAAAATACAAGGTCTACTCAAAGTATCGGGACTATTGCTGTCCTAACGGAGCTGAAGTACACAGCGTGAAGCCCCTAAGATCAGATTGACCTTCAACTCTGTTGGGCCGCATACACACTAATTAAGTATTAACTACATTTACATTCGACAGAAATCGAACCTGTATCCTACACGGAACTGTCATTTGGCCTGGCGTGCTATACCGTAGCGTCTGGTCAAATTACTGTTTTTAAACAACAAATTTCCTATTTCACAGTATATATATATATATATATATATATATATATATATATATATATATAATAATGGTATAATGGAATATGCGTACACCTGTGTTCCCCCTCACTGGAATATGATTGGCTGGTGTCCGTCATAAATACCGACGGACGTGTAGGAGAGTCAAGAGCCTTAGTCTGAAAGCTAAGTCTACAACGACGCCCACTGGACTATGCCATTGATCTACACTTCTTACCTGCGACTATGACGCGTACCAGTCGATTACTGCTACCGTATTCTACTTGGTTATAGTAGTCAAAACCACTTAGCTCCTTCGTTTAAATATATCCCTTTCCGGGACATATATATATATATATATATATATATATATATATATATATATATATATATATATATATAATAGTAAGTTATAAGCTCAGAGTTCAATGCCAAAGTCGGCAGAACCTAAATATGATATATTATAATAATATTATTAATAAAATAATATCAAAATCCACTACTCAGAGTTGCATCTGATCACAATCATCCGGCAGATATAAATTCGGACTAATAGTTATAATCTGAGATACAATCCAGTGTTGCCACCTATTTACTAATACGTATATATGTTTTTATTAAATACTTATTCTTTTACCGACGGTTCCTTTCTCTTATTCAACAGCTGATAAACCATTCGCTGTAGAATTTGTAATTTTTCACTTAGACACAAATTACTGCCTTCTCTAACGCCGTTATATAGCCTGACTTTAGCCAGTATTTCCCATGTGATAGGTGGCGCTTCTCTTCTGCAGCTAATAACGTCTCAATGATTGGTAAAAAGAGCAGTGCTGCCTTTGTAATTTCTGTTGCTCCGACTCATCTTATGCTTGTAGAAGCGTCTTTTCCATTCTCCTTTAGTGGCTCCTATGTAGTACTTGGTCTCGCTATTACTAATCGCCTTAGATTCATCTATGTATGTATGTATGTATGTATGTATGTATGTATTCAAACGTGTTGTTATAACCTAGAAAATGTTACTGAATAAGGAATAGCCAAAACGGAGGTTGGAAATGAAATGGTAATCCTTATAACATCAACAAAATACAATACTCGCCAGCGGTGTGAAGTAGGTAAACCGATGCTAGTGGTGGACTACTTAGCATATTATTCCCACTTACAATAGTGTCCAACATATTTATGAGGATTGCGACATATCCATTAGTGTTCATAGGTACGGTATATAAATCGTGTTTTACTGAAATTAACAGACTAGGTTTGTTTGCTGATCAGCAGAAAAAAAACATCAGGAAGAGGCAACTGAAATTTCTGGGACGCGTAATGAGAAAGAAGGGCTTCAAAAATCTGATACTCACAGGGTGGATAGAGAGAAAGAGGGACTAGGGAAAGCGGCGCTTGACTTACTTAACGGGTTTAAAGAAGTTGATGGTAGAACAGGGTCTGAGAGAAAAAACAAAAAGACAAAACTAATTGAGCGTTACAAGAGACAGGGCCTATTGTGCAAGATGGCTGTTGACCCATCAAGGAGGTTCAGCTACCCTTTGAAAGGTCTCGTTTATCAAACTATACAGCGAGGCGATTCTGAGAGAATAAGAAGTCCTACCAGGATTTATTATTGGCAGCCACAATCTTCAGAATATAAGATACGTAGATGGTACAATGTTGATATCCGACATCGAGAGTAAACTACAGATATTCCTACAGAAGGTAGTAAAAGAGGGCGAGAAGAAAGGACTAATCATCAATTGTAAAACAAAATGCATTTATTATTTCTGTAATATTTTCTATGCCGAACAGCGAGGCGATTCTGAGAGAATTAGATATCCTACCAGGATTTAATTGGCATCCACAATCTTCAGATAAGATAAGATGGCACAATGTTGATATCAGACGAGAGTAAAAAGGTACAGAATTTCAAGTTGTAAAACAGAATGTATTTATTTTTCAATATTGTCTTTGAACCGACGATTTGAGAGAATTGATATCCGCAGAATTCATTACATAAGATACACAAATGACACAGTGTTGATAGCAGACACCAAAAAGGTCAGAATTATAAATATGAATTTTCAAGGGATTATCCTACTTTTGGAATTGGCGCAGCACAATCTTCCTATTTCCATTTATAAATGACTGGTTTATATGATGACTGGAAATAAATATCTGATGTCGCTAATATTATTCAAAGGTTCGGTTTCGATTTATATTTCAAGAGCGTTGATATTCTCGCAGATTCCAAAACTGAGTTTATTCAATACTGGGTTCCTTCCGCTTAGGGGATTATGCCTACCTAATGAGTATAAAGAGAGGACTAGGTATCCAACCAGGATTTATTAGCGGCGACCGCAATCATAACAACATTAGATATACAGATGTTAGAGTGTTGATAGCAGAGGCACAAATGAAAATTACAGGAACTCCTACAAATTGTAGTGAAGGAAATCAAGAAGAAAGGATTAAAGATAATCTGTAAGAAGACAAAATGTATGGTTCAAAAGCTAAGCAAAGTATTAAGAAACAGGAATATATTCACACTGTTTACATTATTCGGACTATTGTCCTTATCTTTGTTGGCATATTTATCACAACGTTTCGACCGTTGTACGCTCCGGCCTTCAGTTGGTTGGAATGTCGAACTGAACCCTTTCTTTCACTCACTGTTCTAGTTCCACGTGCCATGTCTAATGAATATCAGTTATCAGTTATCTCCTGTTGATTCAGCCCTCCAAGTTCTCTATTGCCTTAACCATGTACTGAACCTTTGGGTCCTGCCACTGGATCTAACTAATGCCTTTATCCACTGTGCCACGTGTCCTTAAACGTTGTGATAAATATGGCAACAAAGATGAGGACAATAGTCCGAATAATGTAAATAATGTACATAATACCTCATCTCAGAAATATAGACAGATACAGGAAAATATTGTTAGAAACAAAGACATGGGTACTTATATCAGTCCTCCTTGTTACAAATTCATGACGGTCGTCTTCGAGTATAGAATCCAGAAGTTGGCAGTGAATATTTCGGAGACAGTAGGAAAGCGTAGTTCAGGTTCGCAGTGGATATCGTTGCAGAGCGTAATTCTTCCTTCTGGCATCTTCGCTTGACAAGTTGGCACTGTTCATTCCGGTAGGATAAACAAAGATGGCTGCCTTTATACACGACGGATACAATGTTCTGCGGCTTCTGATTGGTCAACCTTCTATTGGTAGACTATAAAAGGAATTAAGACATTTTGACTCGCTCACTAGTTATATATATATCCAAAAAACTGTAACACTCCTATATGGCAGTGAATGATGGACAATTTTTTCATAACTTTGGCGTTATGGCTCTCCACAATTTCTTGTCTTTTCGCTATTTCAGCTAAAACTTTTCCGTCTTCCATTTACTCAAGTTCACTATGTAGGTTATGCGTTGTTTTGTTCTGTCCCACTTGAATTCTATCTGTCCTGTATCACATTTTGCAAGCCCACTTTCCTCGTGTGCCCTAGAAACTGCAACTGTCTCTTCCTGGAGTAAAGTATACATGTCCTTTTTGATTTTCTCTAAAACTTCGCCATTGCTCACGTGTTCGGTTCTTCCTTTCAGGTCTCTTTTCGTTCGAGGTGATGATCCAGCATTCACTGTCTTATCGGAGGATTGATATTACGTAACAGTTCAGTACATTTTTCTTTGTTTCTCTTGCTTCAAGTCTCTTCTTCATCTTTGAGGAGATTGTCCAGCATTGACTGCCATATAGGAGGACGGATATCACGTGACAGTCCAGTATTCTTTTCTTTGTTTCTCTTGCTTCAAGTCTCTCCTTCATCTGTGAGATTTCGCAGCATTCACTGCCATATCGGAGGACTGATATCACGTAACAGTTCAGTACTCTTTTCTTTGTTTCTCTTGCTTCAAGTCTCTTCTTCATCTTTGAGGAGATTGTCCAGCATTCACTGACATATAGGAGGACTGATATTACGTAACAGTTCAGTACTCTTTTCTTTGTTTCTCTTGCTTCAAGTCTCTTCTTCATCTGTGAGGAGATTGTCCAGCATTCACTGCCATATAGGAGGACTAATATTACGTAACAGTTCAGTACTCTTTTCTTTGTTTCTCTTGCTTCAAGTCTCTTCTTCATCTGTGAGGAAATTCTCCAGCATTCACTGCCATATAGGAGGACTGATATTACGTAATAGTTCAGTACTGTTATATGTGTTTCTAACGAAATCTTTTATGTTTCTTAATACTTTTCTTGGCTTTTGGAAGGCATCTTTCGCTATACCAATGCGCCTTCAGATTTCAATGTCGCTCATTCCGTTCTCTGTTATAACACTTCCTAGATATTTAAATTGTTGTACCTATTTGATCTTGGCATCTCCAATTTGTAATTTGCATGTTGGGTTGTTCTTTGCCAGAACAGGAACCAGAAAGCGGTCTGTACACGGAAAAGAGTAGCGAAGTAGTGGAGAGCCATGACCGCTCGCATCTTCAGCAGATATGACATATAAAAGAAGAAGAGGGAGCTTAGTCTGGCACAAGGTCACATTAGTTGAGTTTCTGCACGTGCGAATCTTGCTGTTTAAGTATCGCTTCACACCAAGGGGCCTAAGATTTGAAGAAAAAAAAACATTAACTCAGATTTGAATGGATTATTGAGCTTGTTTCGCAATGGCGAGAAAACAAGGACATTTTGAAATGGATTCCGTTTCTTTTCTTAGCAAAACAAAGAAAAGGCAAAGTTTTAAGCTTTTAACTAACAGCAGTCCTACTTTGATTTGAAATGTCAACCACAAAAATACTCTATGTAAATCAGGAATGTAGACATTCAAACCTCCCCTGGGGCGAGAGATCACACCATGTATTGCAACCTGTGAAGTGCACTTTGCCTCTGGGTGTGAGTGAGAGATCGGGGTATGGTGGAGAGGGGCAGTGAAAACAAATACCTCCCATAGAGTGCCGAGCTTTCGACCCAGACGCCTTTCCTCCCCACACACACACACACATACATACTTACATATTTCTTTTTCCTGCTAATCTTGTCTTGTCTTTCTTTCTATATTTTTATCTTACCCTCTCGCCTTCACTTCTTTCTCCTTTCTTTCTCTCTCTCTCTCTCTCTCTCTCTCTCTCTCTCTTCACTTCTCTTCCTTCACCCCTTTCGCCTCCTGCTCTCTATTTTTTTCTATCTGTTTCTCTCACTATTGTTTCTTTCTTTCTCTTCCATGTCTTTTATTACTTTTTATGTCATTTTTTTTTTTTTTTTTTTTTTTTTTTTTTTTTATTTTTTTTTTTTTTTTTTTTTTTTTTTTTTCGCTTTCCTCTATTTCTTTCTTTCAGCTTTTTTTCTTTCTTTCATTCGTTCTTTCTTTTTCCTCCCCCCCCCTCTCTCTCTCTCTCTCTCTCTCTCTCTCTGCTTTTGCGTTCTTCTCGTTTGTTACTCTCTCTTTCTCATTTTTCTCACCTCTGTACTCCCTCCCTCTCTTTCTATGTTTTTCTCTCTCTGTCTTCGTCTTTTTTCTGTTTTTCCTTTTCTTACTCTTTCTTTTTTTTTTCAATTACTTTGTCATAATATATACATATATATATATATATATATATATATATATATATATATATTATATATATAATATACAGACATATATATATATATATATATATATATATATATATATATATATATATATATATCCTCTCTTTCCATGCTATTTGTCAATTCTTTCTCTTTTTTGATTTAGCACTCTTCTTCTTTCACACATCCTTACTCTCTCATCCTCTCTCCCCATCTTTCTCTTATATATATATATATATATATATATATCCTTCAGTTCTCTCTCTCTCTCTCTCTCTCTATATATATATATATATATATATATATATATATATATATCCTTCAGTTCTTACCTATAGATGTACAACCAATATTTTTATTTCACCCTCTCGCCCTCAATTCTTTTTTCTCTCTCTCTCTTTCCTCTTCCTTCACAGCTTTTCCTTCTACCCTATCTTTTCTATCTGTCTCTCTCGCTATTCTTTCTTTCTTTCTTTCTTTCTTTCTTTCTTTCTCTCTCTTCCTTGTCCTTTTTCCTTTATTTTGTTATATTCTTTCATTCTCCAAAACTTTCTGCTTTTCTTTCGCCTTCCCCTATTTCATTCTCTCTAGCCTTCTTTTTTTCTTTCTTTTTCATTCTCATCTTTTCTTTCTCTCTCTCTCTCTCTCTCCTTTTGCCTTTTGTTCTTTCTTTCTTTCTTTCTCCTCTTTTCTTTCTTTCTTTCTTTCTCCTCTTTTCTTTCTTTCTTTCTTTCTTTCTTTTTTCTTTGTATCTCTCTACCACTACGCTTTACAGTCTCTCTATGTCACCAATCCCTCTCTTTACCCACACACTTCTCTCTCTCTTTACCAACCTCTCTCTCTCTCTCTCTCTCTCTCTCTCTCTCTCTCTCTCTCTCTCTCTTTCCCCTCCGATTCAGTTGTATTCCGCGAGCTCAGCCACTTACCAACTCCAATTCAGAATGCTCCAGGGCAGTCCCCTCAGCCATTTTGACAGATGGTGGACACATTATGTGGTTTGACCTGACCTTGATGCAAGTTTTCGGTTGCCCAGGGCAGTCAGTACATTCCTCAATTGAGACTTTGACGGCTGAAAACCAAAGCGCCGTATGGTATGCACGGGGCGAACGGTTGCCCCCGATGGCACGAGGGCGTCTGATATCCTTTAGGGCCTGCATGTGCCCGGCATTGAATTAGTGGGCTTCTGTGCTGTCATGATTATTCCTATGTGCGCATGTGTAGCATTCACACACGCACACATAAAGAGTTAAAGACAGCTGACAAACAGCAAAAGAGGAAGAAAATTCTTTAGTTAAATAAAAAGAAATGAACCAGGTAAAAGGATCTACATTTGTCTCGAATCTGGCAAAGAATCTGCCCATATTTTAGAAAATAACTCGGACGCAGACTTTTACAGCACTATATATATATATATGTAAGCAAATATATGGATATAGATCCGACAGTATGAAGAAAAATACAGAAAAAACAAATGCTTCCTCTTGAGGCGCAGTATTTATTACGTATGGAATAGTCCATTATGTTATTATGGGTAAGGTCCCCTAACATAAGTAGAGATTTATCCCTTGTTCCATGTTCAGGATTGATTTTCCGGCTCCTTCTAAAGTCTTTTCATTCTCTTTCAGTCCCAGTAGCCAATTGCGTCTTAGTGGCATCATCGCTTTGTTTGGGGTGAATTGATTTTTTTTTTAAATTTAATTAACAGAAAAAATGGCAAATCTAAAGTTAGCCGTTATCTTATCTGCCTAACTTCAAAACCTTCACTTCTTGCCATTTTTTACGCTCATACAATACCACATATGGCCGAGTGGTTAGAACGCTCGCATTCTGACCATGAGACTCGGGTTCGAATCTCACCATGGTCGATTTGTCAAGAAGGGGACTTTCGGATGTTATCGGACTGGAGGGGTCGATCCCAGCGTGCATTACATTTGGAAAGGTGCCTGAAAACCATACCAATCCTTGTGAGTGAAATTGGTAGACGGAAGGCCTTAGGGGCCATCGATAGCTGTGCTAGCACGAAGTCACAAGTCATCGTGGCTGAGGGCTTCAGTGTGCTGGCCTTGTTCAAATTGTTAATCATGCTAGATAATACGCACATTCCCAGAAAATGTAACTACGGTCTGCTCAGTATAGTTGCAGTATAAACCACAGGTGGGTTTTGTGGGTGTTGAATAAACACAAATCCACCTGAGCAAGCGTCTGCTATAGGGATTGGCTAACCACCCTATTAGACAGGCATTCTCGAATACGAGTGGCCAGCTATACAATACTATACATTAACCCTCTACCTTGAGTGGTTCTTGGAATTTTTATTGGGTGAACATTAGTATAATATATATATATATAAAAGTGAACATAGAAGTCAGCACTTAGAGGCGACAGTCTGTTTCATGCTAGATGCAATCCTCAGGCCTGGCGATTGCATATAGCATGAATTGCATATAGCATGAAACAGACTGTCGCCTCTAAATGTTGACTTCTATGTTCACTTTTATATTTACACATGCTCTATCTCTGATATTAAGCACTTTGTCCCTTAAATATAGCACACCTTTAGAGTATATTTTATATATATATATATATATATATATATATATATATATATATATAGTTCGTTCTCTTGCTATCTATTTCCAAGAGAGAATGCAACCCATCCTCCCTTCCACACTCGTCTCGCTTCTCCCTCGCAGTAATAGTTAACTTTCCTGCATGACCTCAAGAACTTCTTTCTTACGCTCATACAACACCACACAGTAACCCTCTACTTTGATTGGCGCTTGGGCCTGTTACTGGATTAACATTAGTAAAACAAAATAAAAAATAAAACAGTGTCGTTGTAATGGCAACAAACTAGTTTTAGAAGGCATTCATCCAGTGATTTTTGGAAATGTTTGAATTCTTCATCTGAAACCGACCGCCCAGCATCCAGAATTACACTCCAAAAAATCATTCCTGCAAGTAAATTGCCATTTGGTATTATAAGCTTTTCCATAAACCATCAACATGCTTTTTTACAATCGACTTAAGGTTTAGCGAAGAAACCTGCCACTTCATCAAACGAACGGTTGAAACACATATTATTCAGATATTCATCAGTTTTCTTTGTTGAAAGATGTCACGAAACTGAGAGCGCTTAGCTTCTTCTTAACCATGGCTCTACGTGTACGTTCAAATTTCAAAAATATTTCTGAGCTTATATATTTCTTAACGCTGTCTACAACTCACCATAGACCAATTCCAAGAACATAACACTCATTTCTTCTTGCTGGTGATACAACCAGTGAGGACCGTTTTTGCCAGTAGCTACCCAGCCTTTGCTGGATCCTTGTAGCCTATTCAGATTAGGACGAGATTCGTCCGTTAAAAAAAAAGAACCCAGTGTACACGTATCTTGTTTAGCTTGACTTATGGATGCATTTTAAAGGTCTGGTAATCAGTTGAAGGCAAAAGAGGAATGGCTCAATAAAAAAGTTCGCAGACATAGAATGAATGACCAACATAGATAAGATAGATATGTAGCATAAAGAGAGAGAGGTGGATTTAGTAATCAACAGTGCTAAAGAATTAGGATGAAGGTGCTAATTACTTGGGTAGAAGGGATTCCGCAGTAGTTCCAGAAATAAGTTTATTTTTTTTTCTCTTTTTTTTTTTCTCTTAATGATTGTTTCTGGGGTTGAGTTATTAGTTAATTACATGTAATAATTCCAGAGTGATTAAGAGACGGATTCGTTAAAGTAAAGTTTGTGATAAATGGCGAAATGGACTTTTGAGTGGTCTGAATGGCGGGATTCAACCAGACGGGATAAGTGGTTTTGGCAAAACTTAAGTAGACGTTGTCTACGGAAGATCCAGCAGGCGGTCCGAAACCGATTTTAGTACCTCTTGAAAACTAGCTTCCCGCGGAGTTTCGGTGAACGGAAAAGCTTGAATGGTGTTCAAAGGCGATTTACATATTAACATTCGGGGGCGGTGCCTAAAGATGGTTCAACTCCGCTTCTCTCTATATAAGCTGCCCACACGCTTGAGTTTCAGATCGGAGAGTGAACGCTGACAGAGAACGCGGACAGAGATTGGAACGCGGCAGAACGCGGCAGAACGCGGCAGAGACGGCTTATTGGAATTTGCTGGTCTGGTCTGTTGGTTATCCTGCGTCAAGAAGACCGATCCGAACTAAGAGATAGAAATAGAACCCGTACGAATCCAGATAACTTCGTCAACAAAGCTGTGAGAAAGCAGACTGCTATATCGTAGGGTGCAGACGAAGATCCACGAATTACTTCCCTTAGATCAGCCGAAATTGTTTAGGCAGAAATTTTCCTACTCTCTCTCTCTCTCTCTGTCTCTCTGTCACTTCCGACCCCAAACGAGTGAACCTCGTTACGACATTTTGTACTCGTGTAAATTCTTCGGCAGTGACAAAAAAGCAGTGGCCTAAAAATGGCTCGTTGTACATGAACCGAAAGAGTTGCTTATTTTTTTTTCTTTTTCATACTTTGCGGCTACGACAAGAAACTTTTTTTTGCATGAATAGTGAGTTCCTTTCAGCGTAATACCCAGCCATTTAATTCATCCTACCTCCGGATCGTTCTGAGGGATCGAAATACTGCTGTTCAGATCAAAAATTCACAACGTGGCGGATAGTGGTGGTTCCTTCAGTTCACCGGAGGAAGATCGGGTGGATTTCTTTTCGGCCAGAACCACCGGAGAGACAGGACAGAGCTGCAACAGGCAGGGTTTATTACGTTAGAGATATACATAAATGTATAAGAGAAATAAGAAGTCAAACGATGTACTCAACAACAGGATGCATGGAATGAAAAGAGAGATTCCTGATAAAACTGTGTAAGAACATTTTGACTGTTTTTCTATCTTTGGTCAATGTGATTTCTTAATTGCTAGTCTAGAGAACAAAAGGTTTTTTTTAAATCGAATTCACCCCAAGCAAGGCATAAAGCCTGTAAGATATTGGCGTGGAAGAATTAGCAAACAGAAATATTACTAAAGAGCGAGAACAATAGGAGAGTATTAATAATAAACGTTTGCAAATTAACGTGAAACACCCCAAACTACCATATTTGATGACATAGCAGAACCAACTTCTCCAGAACTCGAACCATGTTCTTAAATACCCTATTCAGATCTTTACTGTCATGCATTCAACTTGTTCAGAAATATCAAAACATTTATATACAACCATTTTCTCAGATCAATATTAAAAAATTTCATACGAATGAATTTGTTTGGGCTTAAATATAATCCTTCAACAGATTTATAAACTGGCGCTATAGAATCTTAAAGAAATTACAAAATAACAAAAACCCACATCACTTGAAGATTTATAACAGCACATTAATGTCGAAATTATTAAAGAATCTTATTTTTAACTTAACCAATCAAAAACCGAATATGGGAAGAGACATTAAAAAAACGTACCTTTGCAGCTACTCCGAGATCTACCATCAGCCATTCTGACGGAGATTTGTACTTGGCACACCAGCCGTATTTATTGGGCATGTAAACGCGGCCATATTTTTCGTGGCAGAACTTATCCCATTCTTGGGGATAGCTGTTAGAACTCTTAATCTGAAAATCCTTAATTTCTCCCGTCGTCATTCCAAGAGGGCCGTTCACAACACAAACTGAAAAGAAAATACAACGAAAACATAAGTATTGTCCAGCGAAATAAGAATCAAATTGAGCACAATTTATTAGAATTTAGTAAGCATAGGTTAGTTTGGCACAAGGCTACAAGTCAGGGGTATTCACTGAGGACAGAACTCACTACAGTAGTAATAATCAACGTTTTCAAATTAATGTTTCACGGTGAAACACCCCAAAGTACCATATTTATATTTAAACAAAAAATAAATAAATAAATAAATCAAATAACTCGTCTCTTAAAGACTACAAAATGCATATAGAGCAATTATTCGTTGAGATAGATTAAGATGTTTTCAGTGAACGGAGTTAGGAAATTGTCTGAAATATTATGCAAGATAATGGAGTAACATACTATATGTTATTTAATAAAGTTTATTTTTAATTTAGTTCACCCTAAGCAAGGCAGTAAAGCCATCAAGACGCTAGGGGTTACTGAGTGTAGAAGAGTTAGAAACATTGCATAAGGATCGAGAACAAAGGAAGAGTAATCAGGAGAACAGCAGATAGCGATTATCATTGTATTTAAATTTTTGCAGATTAAAGTTGGCTGGAAAGTATGGAGCCGGATGGGAGTTCCACAAGCGAGAAAAGAAACTGTTAGCATAGAATTTTTACGGTCACATCTTGCTAGCTCAATTGTAAATTGGTGAGGCCTCGTCGCCAGTCGAGTACTGCGCTTAAATTTAAAAAGTTTAGGAACAAAATAATCAAATAAAATAATCTTATTTTTAACTTAATAAACCAACCCAAAACTGAATATAGGAAGAAAGATTAAAAAAAAAAAGTACCTTTGCAGCTACTCCAAGATCTACCATCAGCCATTCTGACGGAGATTTTTACATGGCACATCAGCAGTATATATTAAGCATGTAAACGAGGCAATATTTTTCGTAGCAGACCTTATGTCTTGAGTGAAAGGAATTGGGAAATTGTCTGAAATATGATACAAGATAATAGAGAAAAATATTAAATATGTTTGTCTATATTTCTGAGATGAGGTATTATGTACAGTATTTACATTAGTCGGACTATTGTCCTCATCTTTGTCGCCATATTTATTACAACGTTTCGTCCTTTCAGTATCTGTCCATATTTCTGAGATGAGGTATTATGTACAGTATTTACATTAGTCGGACTATTGTCCTCATCTTTGTCGCCATATTTGTCACAACGTTTCGGCCGTTGTACGCTCCGGCCTTCTTCAGGTGGTTAGAATGTTGAACTGAACCCTTTATTTCGCTCACTGGGGAAGACTGTTCTAGTTCCACGTGCCATGTGTGATGGATGTCAGTTATCAGTTATCTTCTGTTAATTTCCCTCTGAAAGTTCTCCACTGCCTTAACCGGGTATTGAACTCACACTCTTTGGGTTCTGTCACTGGATCTAAACAACGCCTTTATTCACTGGTGACAAAGATCAGGACAATAGTCCGAATAATGTAAACCAGAAACATACGAGATGGTGCAAGTAAAAGTCTGTTTCTAGACTATCATGCACATAATAATAATAATACACATAATAATAATAATACACATAATCCTAATAATACACATAATCCTAATAATACACATAATATTCCTGTGACCAGTCTGTCTATATTCTCATCAATCAGTGTAGACATTCCTTTGTGACCAGTTCAGTATCTGTCTATATTTCTGAGATGAGGTATTATGTACATTATTTACATTATTCGGACTATTGTGTCCTCATCTTTGTTGCCATATTTATCCGATCGTTCAGTATCTGTCTATATTTCTGAGATGAGGTATTATGGACATTATTTACATTATTGACTATTGTCCTCATCTTTGTTGCCATATTTATCCGATCGTTCAGTATCTGTCTATATTTCTGAGATGAGATGATGGTATTTTATTATTCGGACTATTGTCCTCATCTTTGTCGCCATATTTATTATATTTCTGAGATGGGTATTATGTACATTATTTACATTATTCGGACTATTGTCCTCATCTTTGTTGCCATATTTATCCAATCGTTCAGTATCTGTATCTGTCTATATTTCTGAGATGAGGTATTATGTACATTATTTACATTATTCGGACTATTGTCCTCATCTTTGTCGCCATATTTATCCGATCGTTCAGTATCTGTCTATATTTCTGAGATGAGGTATTATGTACATTATTTACATTATTCGGACTATTGTCCTCATCTTTGTTGCCATATTTATCCGATCGTTCAGTATCTGTCTATATTTCTGAGATGAGGTATTATGTACATTATTTACATTATTCGGACTATTGTCCTCATCTTTGTTGCCATATTTATCCGATCGTTCAGTATCTGTCTATATTTCTGAGATGAGGTATTATGTACATTATTCACATTATTCGGACTATTGTCCTCATCTTTGTTGCCATATTTATCACCGTTCAGTATCTGTCTATATTTCTGAGATGAGGTATTATGTACAGTATTTACATTAGTCGGACTATTGTCCTCATCTTTGTTGCCATATTTATCGATCGTTCAATATCCTTCAGTATCTGTCTATTTATATTTCGGACTATTGAGATGAGGTTTTATGTCTATACAGTATTTACATTATTCGGACTATTGTCCTCATCTTTGTTGCCATATTTATCATCCCTTCAGTATCTGTCTATATTTCTGAGATGAGGTATTATGTACATTATTTACATTATTCGGACTATTGTCCTCATCTTTTTTTGTTGATCCATATTTATCACCCTTCAGTCATCTTTGTCTATATTACTGAGATGAGGTATTATGTACATTATTTACATTATTCGGACTATTGTCCTCATCTTTGTTGCCATATTTATCAGTACAACGTTTCGGACTATTTTCAGTATCTGTCTATATTTCTGAGATGAGGTATTATGTACACTATTTACATTATTCGGACTATTGTCCTCATCTTCGTCACCAGTGAATAAAGGCGTTGGTTAGATCCAGTGACAGAACCCAAAGAGTGTGAGTTCAATACCCGGTTAAGGCAGTGGAGAACTTTCAGGGGGAAATTAGCAGGAAATAACTGATAACTGACATCCATCAAACATGGCACGTGGAACTAGAACGGTCTTCCCCAGTGAGCGAAATAAAGGGTTCAGTTCAACATTCCAACCACCTGAAGAAGGCCGGAGCGTACAACGGCTGAAACGTTATGACAAATATGGCGACAAAGATGAGGACAATAGTCCGACTAATGTAAATACTGTATTAAATATGTTCTTTCATAAAGTTTGTTTTTAATCTAGTTCACCCTAAGTAAGGAAGTAAAGCCACTGAGACGCAAGGGGGGTTACTAGATGTGAAAGAGTTAAAAACAGAAACATCGCTAATGAGCAAGAACAAAAGAAGAGTAATCAAGGGGACAGTAGATAGCGATTGGCATTGGATTTAAAATTTTGAAGATTAAAGTTGGCTAGAAAGCATGGAGCCGAAAGGAGCTCCACAAGCGAGAGAAGAAACTGTTAGCATAGAACTTACGGTTGCATCTAGCCATTTCACCTGTAAATTGACAAGACTTCATCGCCAGTCTAATACTGCGCATAATTCAGAAAGTCCAGGTAGCATAACAAAGAGCTCATCCGAACAATTACCACGAAAGTATTTATAGAAAAGGCACAGGGTGGCAACTTTACGGCGATGGAAAAGTGTTTGAACACGGGACGTCATGTCAGCACCAATAACAGAGCTGATTCTTCATTGAATTTTATCAAAGATCTCTAAATATTTTGTAGGAGCACCTGACCATACGAGGAAGAAAATATTCTAAGCATGGACGAATGGTAGACTTATAAATATGTAAGATAGATTTTAGAGAGAAAAATTGTCTCTCAGGGCAGAGTGAACAATTTTTCTTAGCAGCTGACCTAGCAATAGATTCAATATAGTCTTTCCACTTCATGTCAGCTGAGAATGTGATCCCAAGAAGACACAAGTCATTTTGCAAGAAGGTAGCATCAGCCATGCTGATGGAAGACAGAGAGGAGTCTCTCAGATGATTAATGGACAGAAGTTTAGTTTCAGAGGCGTTAAAATTATCAAGCCATCTTTTGCCCCAGTTAACTACGGACTTGAGGTCTTTTTTGACATCGGTTACCATTTTGACCTTGTTAGACTGATAAGCCTTACAGGCAGGAGTAAATTGTTGTGTTGTCATCATATATATTGCAATTTCTTTTTTGGATCTTATTAAGGAGTTCAAAGTAAAGAGCAGGAGCACTGGACCATATGTGGCAGTAATATTCTAAGCATGAGCAAATGGTAGACTTATAGACATGTAAGATGGATTCTGGGTAGAAAAATACTAGCATATACTAAACTAACTTTTTTATCAGCTGACCTAGCAATGGAATCAATATAGTCTTTCTACTTCTTGTCAGCCGAGAATATTAGCCTAAGAAGGGGCAACGAGTCACTCTCCATGCTAATGGAAGGCAGAAAGGGGTCTTGATGATTAATAGAGAATTGTTTAGTTTTGATATTCCTTTCAATCTTTGTTTTGGCAACCTCGACGTTTTAAAACTAACCTATTTTTCCATTACATTCCGGACAGATTCAGCGCTGAGTTGCAGAAGAATTTTCTGGAACTTTTCTAGAAGTCTGAAGAACTTTCGAGAATTTTCTAAAAGTTTCAATAATTTCTAGAAAGTTCTGGCAAATAAGATGGCCGTATAAATCCAGGCAACGTAACCTCAACAGTTCAGTTTACTTTTAGCTGACTGTTGTGGTTACGTTCCCTGGATTTATACGAAGTGCAGGCCAGTCGTCGTTCATAGATGCATTTTTCCCAGACGGTATCAAGAGGTTGTAAACATCCGGCAGACACATTTTGGTATGTCTGTGGCGAATTTATCAAGAGAAGAGCAAAAAGGTACTCTGTGTCAACATCTGCTAAA
The DNA here is from genome assembly GCA_903632075.3 of Acanthosepion pharaonis. Classification (NCBI taxonomy): domain Eukaryota; kingdom Metazoa; phylum Mollusca; class Cephalopoda; order Sepiida; family Sepiidae; genus Acanthosepion; species Acanthosepion pharaonis. Next base: position 798,888 of record CAHIKZ030000416.1, read on the forward strand.
ATGTTTGAGGCCTTCAAGGCATATTTTGGCATGCCTGTCAGGGTTCAAAAACAAAACCTTGGCACTTCATTTCACCGAAGAACTGTGTAAAAGAACTCTAGAAAGTAAGATGGAAAGCTTTGCTTCTTTTGATAGTGGAATTTTTTAAGTGTAAAAGTTTTGGAAGTTTTTTTTAGTTTTTTATTTAAATATGTTTTACTTTTTTTTTTAAAAAAAAAAACGTGTTATTGAAATATATATATTAAATATGGTTCAACAATCGCGCATTAGTGTCGTCAGTATGTTTTCTATACTGGATCGCTGACAAGAGCCATAAAGGTAGGGTATATTATCGGTGTTTGTTTATGTTGTGTCGGAAACCTACCACCCCTCTTGAAGATGAACTTGTCTACAAACAAAGACGTTAAATAGTGGCATGTCAAAAGACAGAGAAGTTCTTAGCTGAGCTAGTTATAGACTACTCAGGCGATTTCTGTACCTACTTACCAACCTAATAAACCCCTTTATTGTTACGTTATTTGGCGTTTGTCTTTACTAACCCCAAATCAACATCATAACAGTTTATTATGAATACACCCCAACGGATGCGCAGGGTCACCTCATCAGCGATGTTATGACTTGGGGTCATGACAAGTTTCGCGTCTTTCAACATCCTACCTGTTCACCCAGGAGATTCTACTGAAACAATAGTTATTCCGGCAGGCGAAACTGAAGTAAATGTCCACCAAGCACAAAACAACGGATATATAAATAACTGATACTACCGATCATGAAATAGCAAGCGACCAATCAGAAACAGCCTACGTCACTTCCTCCTCAGCCAAAACGAGACAAAAAAAGAGAACAAACTTAATGCTTGTCTTTTCCCTCTTAGGTCCAACATGCGGAAAGACCCACACTCTCAACGGACACTGCTTGACATAACAGGTAAGTAATTTCTACTTGTCGCCAGATAAGTTTTTACCCCCCCCCATGAAACGATACTTCACTAACAAAAAAAAAAAAAAAACATTCATACACATTCGTTGGTCATTAGAAATTATGATCAGAAACGTTTCTCGCTTCTTTTTTTTCCTCCTCCCCTTTTCTCACTTCTCTTCCCGGACAGGAAAGAAAAAACAAACTTACTCGAAACACCAAGACGTCGTCGGGGAACGGGTCAAAATAAAAAAAAGAAAGAAACAATGTGCAATTTGTTACATTATCGTAATTCCCCATGTATAATACGCCTTCATCTATAATACGCACACCTAAAATTGTGCTGAAAGTCTTGGAAAATACTTGTACTCACGTATAATACGCATCCCTTGTTTGGTAATCAAATTCTATAAATTGTATCTCCCCAATTTCATTACGGCCAGCGTTTCCTAGCGTTATTTAAAAATGGTTTTAAACATAGAATAATATTATTCTAATTTACTTTTATGATCATTCTTATTTTATTTTACGGCAATTTTTAAAAGATTTTTTGTAGCTGTGCATAATACGCACCCCTGATTTTCTTGTTATTTTTTAGAAAAAAATGCGTATTATACATGGGGAATTACGGTAATTGGAATCCAAAGTCAGAATTTAGAAATATCCAGCACAAAAAATAAATAAATAAAAAATGTAACTTTTAAAGATTTTTAGATTTTTTTATTTTCTATATAGCTCTATTTGCCCCCTCTGAACCATCCTGCAAATAGAAAAGGTAAAAAAATATGTTTTTAACATTCCTACTTGCAGGATGGTTCAGAGGGTGTAAATAGAACTATAAAATTCGCAATCCCATGAATTTGGAGGGAACCAACTGGCCACTGAAGCAATTGCTTCTTCATGGTGGACTCTTCCAAACGATTGCGCTGGCAAGAAAACGCCTGCAATCATATATCCAGACCTTCTGTCATCCATCGCCCCAGTGCCACACTTCCCTGAGCTCCTCGTACACACTCCTCCAGAGAGAGAGAGAGAGAGAGAGAGAGAGCGGCCGTCTTCAGAAGAGAATAGCAATTCAGAAGAGGATGAAGTCATTGAACCAGATTATAGAGGCGCAGCTGAGGAGAGAAACGCCTAGTAACCCAACGAAAAAAAAAAACCCTTAACGACCCTGTCAGAGAGCTTGGTTTCACTTGTTCAAATGCGGAACTTTTGACGTCGAAACTCAAGCAGAGGAATTTGTTAGATGAAGATGTGCAAGTCGCAGGTCGGAGAAAGCGTCACCAGTTTTTTTTTTTTTTTTCCAGGCTTTTTCACCCGTCAACCTGGGCTTTGCCTCTGCCACAACGCCTGTTCGAGGCAACTGGAATCGCCTTTAACCTCAGCGAGTGGCACCGCTTCGTCGACAGCTCATACAGGAGCCTCAAACCTTGCTGCTTCATAACGGGAACATATATCCATCTCTCCCTTTGGCTCAATCGGTGACGCTCAAAGCGGAATACTGCAATGTCAAGATCTTACGAGACGCGTTGAAATATGAAGAGACTCCAAAATGGTATCCTTCCTGATGGGTCTCTGTTGGTGATTCCGGGTTGAAATCCGGTACCAATAAATAACAAACGCCAGGAATGAATATAGGAAAATAATGTATTAACGTAATAATACAAACTGTTAAAGCAGGTTAGTAGTTCCAGGAATACGGGTTAGTAGCAAAAAATATATATATATATATATATATATATATATATATATATATACAGTCTTTGGTATTGAAGTATCGTTGTATGACTTCTTACTGAGTCTACGTGCTCGCTCACTGTGACTCCTACAACGCTGTTACCTCACCCTCACTTTTCCGGTTACCTACAAACTTTTACTCTGTCACTATGGACTCGACTCGACTCTTCAGTCTTGCTCCCGGGTCTTCACGTAGCCGTAGTATAAGTATACACTGGGTGAGTCCATTTGTATAAAAAAAAGGGTGGACGACTCAACAGTCTCCAAGTCAGCTTTACCAAGTTTCCGTGTTATCTTTGCCTTTAGGAAAGCAGGAACACCGCAGCACACTACGACCGACAAAACTGTCCACAATGAACCGGGGTGTCATATAGGACATAAATGAATGTAATCGTCTGTTTGCGTAAATAAGCGAAGTCAAGCGGCGATGAGCGGAGTTAGCATTAGATTTTAGCCGCGCGCGTGTTTGTCGAACTGACTTCGGGCAAAGAGGAATCTTGGCCAGGCTATGCCGAAGGGCAGAGTCTCGTCTGGGGAGGTAGAAAAACCGACCCCTTTTATACAAGGTCTACGGGGAATTTTTACTCGAACCTATAGGCTCGGAACGCTCCATGATAAAAAAAAACGACCTTGTGCCACATCTCGCCTTGTTGGGAGGACTTGAATAAATACGGAGTTTAGCATTAGGTCTTAGCCTGGCGCTAAGCTCTTAGTGCTTATCGAACCGCCTTCAGGCAGAGAGGGGCCCAGACGAGGCTATGCCAAAGGTCAGGGTCTCGTCTGGAGAGGTAGACAAACCCGATCCCGTTATTATGGGGTCTACGGAAAATTTTTTCCCGAGTCTACGGGCTCGGAAAAACCCACGTTAAACCGGCATGGGGACACATCCCGCTCTGTCGGGAGATCGGGTAAATAACGAGTTAGCGTGAGGTCAGTTGCTAAGGTGTACCTTCGTGTAGTAAACCTTCTATTTCATTACTTACTTTCGGGTTTGTCTTTCTTATTTATTTCCCTCTGTTATCTCGAAACCTGCAATATGGAAGGAGCTGAAGTGAGAACAGCCACTGGTCAAGATGAACAGAAACAAAGTAGGTCCTAGTGAAGAGGAGCAAAGGGAAACAGCAAATAACCCTACCTAATGAGCTTGTGTAGAACAGGGAGCGGGAGGGGTAGTGAAAAGATAAACCATATTAAGAGCTGCAAAGGAGAGTAAGTTATGGAAAGCCATGAGTCTCCACGTCCTGCAGGGACAAGGCAAATGCAAGAAGAAGAAGTGGAATGTGAAGAAGAAGATGTAGAAAGTAAAAAAAGAAGCGGAAAATGAAAACGAAGAATAATAATTGGGAAGTCAAGAAGAAGAAGAAGAAGATGAATTGGAAAGTGAAGAAGAAGAAGAAGAATTGGGAAGTGATAAAGGAGGAGGAGGAGAAGAAGAAGAAAGAGAGGAAGAAGAATTGGAAAGTGAAGAAGGTGAAGAAGTAAAGAAGCGAAAAGTGAAGAAGAAGAAGAATTGGGAAGTGAAGAAGAAGAAAAGAAGCGAAATGTGAAGGAGGAGAAGAATTAGGAAGTGAAGAAGAAGAAGAAGAAGAAAATGAAGAAGAAGAATGTGAAGAAGAAAAGAAGCGAAAAGTGAAGGAGAAGAAGAATTGGGAAGTGAAGAAGAAGAAGAATTGAGATCTGAAGAAGGAGTAGGAGGAGGAAGTGGAGAAGGTGAAGAAGAAGGTGAAGAAGAAGGTGAAGAAGAATTGGAAAGTGAAGAAGGTGAAGAAGTAAAGAAGCGAGAAGTGAAGACGAATAATAATTGGGAAGTGAAGAAGTAGGAGAAAAAGAAGAAGAAAAGTGGAAAGTGAAGAAAAAAAAGAAGAATTGGGAAGGGAAAAAGAAGAAGGAAAAGAAGTCGAATGCGAAAAATTAGAAGAAGAAAAGAAGAAGAAAAAGAAGTGGAAGAAGGATGAGGAAAAGAAGTGGAACGTGAAGAAGAAGAAGAAGGGGAAAGTGAAGAAGAAAACGAAGATGAAAGGGAAGAAGAAAAAGAATGTAAAGAAAACGAAATCGACCTTGACTTAGGACTAGACAGTTTCTGCTTTTCGACACTTCCTCGCTGCCAAGACGAGTAAATATTTTTATAGCTTGACAAAGACATATTTTTTAACAACTGGTACGTGTCACAGATCGGCGATATAAAATGTGCAACTTGACTTTATCAGCTTGTGAGTCGTACAGGAACTTCAACGAACTTATTCACATTTCGAATTTGCATACCGATCATTTTTGCAATTTATAGCTTTGTTTTACGATTTTCAAGGTGTGGGTGAATTAAGGATTTTTTTTTTTTTTTACCCGTCAAATTTGTCTTACAAGCCATTCAGCATCACAACGTGACAATTTATATTCAGACTTCGAAACCACAGAACATTTCACAGAAATAGCTGCGATTTGCTGACATTTGCACAGAATGAACCAATTTTCATCTTAACTGTGCAGTTCGATGTTGCCATCATTCTGCAAATAAACCTTTTACTCCAAGTAATATTTATGTGTCAATAAAACACAGTTTTATACACACACACACACACACACACATATATATATATATATATATATATATATATATATATTGAACGTTTGAATTTATATTTGATTCGTTCTCATTTCATTTGTATATATATATATATATATATATATATATATATATATATATATATATATATATATATTAATTGATTTAAAATATGGTTTTTTTCCGCTACACAGTTCTAACCATGTTTCAAAAATGGAAGCTAAAAGCCACGAATTTAATTTTGCAATTAAATTAAAGACATTAGTTCCATTTCATCCTCAAGCGAATTTTGGAGTAACTTTTAAAATTACTGTGTTTTAAAGACACAGCTAAAATCACGTTAAGATTGGTCCGAGAAAGGGTGAGGAAATATATCTGTATTCTTATGTTTTAATGACCCTTGTGTGTTCTTTTTTCAGCATGCGTACGTATACGTATCCCTCTCCATGCATACATAGGAATTAGTTTACACACATGTACATATATAGATACACATACACACACACATACATATACATACACATGCATACAAAACACACACACACTTCCTATGTAGTGTAGGGTTCGCGTGTGTGCCTGTGATATATGTGTGTATATATATATATATATATATATATATATATATATATATATTTCAAACATTCAGCGAAATTGTCCAAATCATGTAACAGTTGCGAAAATTGTCCAATTTTTAAATAAAGTTCTGAACCGTTGTATCTTAGAAATTATAAAAGATATCTTACTGGAATTCTCTGAGGGTTTTATAGCACTGCCGGACTACTTAGAGCAATAAGAATGTATAATTACGCTCCAAGCTTAACAGAAGAATCGTGATGAAATCGATCATAAACGAAAATGACTTGTTCATCATTAATTAATCATAGCAAAGGGTCGGTAGCTCATGAAGGATTGGTATAAAGTTCAAAAATATATATATATATATATATATATATATATATATATATATATATATATATATATATAATTCCAGGATCATTTTCCAACTTATTCGAGATCATCTTCACCCTCTCTAATCTTCTAACTTTCTGTCCTGGAGTAACAAGGTGCCTCACAGGTTTCACGTTCGATTTCATTTTCAAGTCTTTTTTTCACTGCTCTTTAGACTGTCATAGCTGAAACTCCTCTCTCACGTGCCAAACGTCTTATGGACTGAGTTGGATCTTTTCTAATTGATCACTTTAGCTCTAAGCTGAAATGATGATCCCTTTTCCTGTTATGATCTCCTGATCCAGTTTTCTTTTCTACTGTTTCCACTATTCAAATATTACCGTTCTCCTGGTTGTTCTTGAATGGAGTTTGAAGATAAGAAGCCAGCGTATGAATGTTGGTACCATTACTGAAGGCCTGAATAATCTTTTTCCTCTCATCATTGCTCATTTGAGAAGACAGTGGGTCTGACACAAAACGATTTTAACCTGTTTTCTCCCTAGCTGAATAATGGTTTTTCAATGATTCTTACAACAAATGTTTTCAAGAAAGCTCAATTAGTTTAGTGTTTTTGGGGTTTTTTTTTTTTAGATATTAAACATTTTGTGGGATGGACAATTATGCTGTTACTTGATTTGGACAATTTTGCTGTTACGCCCGGTATATATACAATAGATTCGCGCATCTCCGCAGATTTTCACAGGCATCGCACGCACGGACGCATACACACACTGGAGTGCACGCATACATACACGCATGCAAGTACGTTCATTCACATTCACGCACGCACGCGCGCGCGCGTTCACTCCACGAACAAGCACGTGACGTTGACTCGTCTTGCCAAATAGGGTCGGAGGTCAGACCGTGCACACATCTCTTCTTCCTGTGTGAAGCTAAATTGGAATGTTCAATCGTTCTCAAGCTGGTAATGTTTCTTGCAGGCGTGAGGGGGACGAAAATAGCCCGTTTCTCCACACAAGCCCCAACCCCCCGTCCCATACCACCACCACCACCACCCCCCAGCCGACGCCGTCTATAAATAGAGGAAAGCGAGGTTACGGCCGAGCTGGAATTTGTTCGCTGGGAATGTTACAGTCTTGCTGGAGGCTCTCCTCCTCCGTTCCAGGATATTTTGCCGGTTCCTTCTTTTCGCTTACAAACGAAAATTTATCCAAAGCTGAACATTCAATCCATTAAGGGAGATAACTCATTCATCCTAGATTCTGAATTAAAGCTCTTTTGATAGAGACGGAAACGAAAGAAAAAGAAAAAAAAAAAAAACGTAAGCGAAATAGCGAAAGAAAAAAGAAGTAATGGGTATACCGATTTACTACGAATAGCTAAATTATGGCACAAGGCCAAGATTAAGGAGAAATGATGAGTATAAATTGAAAAGAAAATAAAAAATTTTAGGCTGATGCAGAAGTTCCCAGCGTCATATTTAGCACGATGTTAGAAAATACAAGGAGTGTATTTAAAATTTACTCATCTCTTTTTTATAGTGTTTAATTTGGGTTATACTGTGGATTTGGTTTGTATGGTTGAATTTGTGTTGTAAGGTTATGTTGTGGTAGGATCCACCTAATTTGCATAGTGGAGTACCGACCATATAAATATGGTTGGTACCGGGAAGAGAGAGGAGGAATCAAGAGATTCAATCCAGAGACTCTGCCCGACTGCGACTAAGTCAACACATTCTCCAGGAACGGTCTTACCAGGAATATACAAAAGACTATATGTAAATATTGTGTACACTTTCTTGTTTCAATACATTTTGTTCTAAGTACATTTTGTGTTGTATTATTATTCCATGCATTAGTCAAGTTTCAACAGGTTAATTTGGGTTGTAGATTAGAATATGGGTGGTAGGGGTGATTTGGGCTGTAGGGTTAAATTTGTGTTGTAGGGTTGAATTTCGGTTGTACAGTTCGTTTGGGCCCTAGGGTTGAATTTCTGTTGTACGGTTGATTTGAGTTGTAGGGCTGAATGAGGGTTGTAGGTTGGATTTAAGTTCTAGGGTTGATTTGGGTTGTAGGCATGGTTTAGGTTGCAGATTAGAATTTGGGTTGTAGAGTTCATCTGGGTTGTATATTTAATATGGGTTGTCGGGCTGAATTTGGGTTCTAGTGTTGAATTTGGGATGTAGATTAGACTTCGGGTCGTAAGGTTGATTTGATATTAGAATATGGGTTGTCAGGATGATTTCAGTTGTAGAGTTGATTTTAATTGTAGGGTTTGAATTTCCTTTGTAGGGTTGATTCATGTTGTTGGGCTGAATTTGTGTTGTAGGGTTGATTTGGGTTGTAGTTTTGATTTCAGTTGTATGGTTGAATTTGGGTTGTACATTTGAATTTGGATTTTAGGGTTGATTTCCATTGTAGGATTTGAATTTAGGTTGTAGGTTGATTTGTGCTGTAAGGTTGAATTTCTGTTGTAGAGTTGATTTGTGCTGTAAGGTTGAATTTCTGTTGTAGAGTTGATTTGTGCTGTAAGGTTGAATTTCTGTTGTAGGTTGATTTGTGCTGTAAGGTTGAATTTCTGTTGTAGAGTTGATTTGGGCTGTAAGGTTGAATTTAGGTTGTAGAGTTGATTTGTGCTGTAAGGTTGAATTTAGGTTGTAGGTTGATTTGTGCTGTAAGGTTGAATTTAGGTTGTAGAGTTGATTTGTGCTGTAAGGTTGAATTTAGGTTGTAGGTTGATTTGTGCTGTAAGGTTGAATTTAGGTTGTAGGTTGATTTGTGCTGTAAGGTTGAATTTAGGTTGTAGAGTTGTTTTGGGCTGTAAGGTTGAATTTCGGTTGTAAGGTTGATTTGAGTTGTAGATTAGAATTTGGGTCCTAGGGTTGAATTTGGGTTGTAGGCTTGATTTAGGTTTTAGGGTTGAAAATAATTGCTCGCCTACAAGCCCGCATAAATACTTTTGAACTCTGTCGAGGCCGAAATGATTACTCGCACTGCTGACTTCACTCTCACTTCCAATCATTTATGCACTTTGGTCCGAAACAGTAGCAAGTGATATCTCAGCAATAGTTAAAATATCTTCCATTTTTTAACGGGACAGGTTCTCATATGATCAACGAAGTCGAACCTGGCACACTACCTAAATGGATAACCACCTGGGGTTACCAGGTGATGTAAGTTTGAATCTGCAGGTCGTATAATGGATAACGGCTCAAAATGGTAAATCGGGGAGCCGAGTTCAAATTCCAGTTGGGTTCGTTATATTCACTTACGCGCAAATACCCTCGGGAAAGGTATGAATCCACATCTTTTTCCTCAGCTATGGGTTAATTAGTATTATTTGCATTAGTAAATCATTATTCACTCAAAAGCATTCTTGAATTCTGAAAATACTGTCTGGCTTAAAATAACCCGCAAAGGGTTGATAAACCTTAAAAAAAATCAATCAACCATTTTAACAGGACGAAAGAAATATGTCTAATGGGCGTTTCAACTTGGCAAAGAACTGAAACTTGTAGTTTTATTCTATACACCCAATTATCTGTAAAACCACCGGTTTGCTGCCGGCAATAGTGAAAGATCGATATTTTTCGTAACAATCTGTGAATAAAGAAAAAAGTCGGACAAGACCGAGAAATCCAATTAATGAGGCCCCTGTTCTGCAAGTGCCGGCGTTTCAATAGGCTCTTGTTGCTGAAGTGCTACACATTGAGAGCCGAAACAACTCTCAAGAGATTCGAACATTTTTTTCTGGTCAACCATCAAAAGTTTACACGCTGAACCTTTCAGTGGAGTTCAACCCGAAGTCTGGAAATAACTCCCCAGTTTCCTGACTTAGGTGTACTGTAGTTTTTGGCTAATGGCAATATGGGTGTTGTCATACGAAAATAATTAGGAAAGCAGTTCTATGTTTTGGCTTAGTGGACGGAGAGTCGGAATAAAATGCGAAGGTATGTGAGCTTCGAGAGATTTGTTAAAAAATTGATTGTTTGTAGCGTAGGGGTTAAGTTACGCAAATCTTCCGAAAGTGAATGATATGTCCTCAGTGTTTTAGGATTTAAGGTTGAAAATCCTGGGATTTACCTGAGATCAAACGCTACTTCAGCCATCAAGAAAATTAGAATAGAAGTGGCTGAGATAGATAGATACATAGATCAAGAAATGTCTTAAAGATAGATAGATAGATAGATAGAACAAGAAATGCCTGATAAATTGATAGATAGAGAGAAAGAGAGAGAAATGGCTGAAATAGATAGAGAGAGAGAGAGAAATGGATGAGATAGATAGAGAGAGAGAGATAGATAGATAGATAATGAAGAGATTATACATAGAGAGAAAATGAGAGAGATAAAGAAATGGCTGAGATAGATAGATAGATAGATAGATAGATGGCTGAGATAGAAAGAAAGAAACATAGATAGATAGATAGATTAAGAAATGTCTGGGGGATAGATAGATAGATAGATAGATAGATAGATAAGGAGAGAGATAAATAAATGACTGAGATAGATAGATAGATAGATAGATTGCATAGTTTTTTGCACGAATTTTTTTAATGCTTCTTGCGTTGCTGTATGTTTTACTGAAGACTTCCATATCATTTTCTTTTTTTAAAAAATAGATTCCTTTTTTTTCTTTCTTTCTTTACCGTTGTTTTCCTCATCTCTTCTTTCTCGTTCCTCCGAGCTAGCATCTCATTGGTGTGTCACATCCAATGCCTCGAAAACCAGACTCGTGACATTCCATCATCGCCGATGGGACCTATGAATGGATGCTCCCTCAGGGATTCCCCGTGCCTGGACCGTCTATTCGAACTTAAACTCAACCCGGATCTCAAGTACAATTCGTACATACGATCCATGGCTAAAGAAGATGGGAAAATGGACGCTTCCCTGTACTGCAGCAATAAGAACCCGACTCGCGCTATCCTCTACCTTAACAAGAACCAGATCAGACCGAAATAGGAATACTGCTAATATATATGGGAACTAGGCTAGCATCTCGCTTACACCCTTTCACTGCCGAAACTGTTAAATGTAGCCGTCTCTTCTACTCCAATAGCTTCATGTCTCGCACCTTTCGCCTGTGGAACTCCCTCCCCTTTCCCTGTTTCCCGGATAGCTATAATCTCCAACTATTCAAATGTAATGTCAATCGACGTCTCCAGGTGCCTTGTTCTATCCCCTATCCTTCTCCTCATCCTTTCCTTGCATGGAGTATTGCTGCCATATATGGTCTGGAGCCTCTTCTGTTTGTCTCAAGGTCCTTGATAAAATCCGGAGACGTATATGCAATGTAATTGGCCCTGATCTGGCATCTCGTCTACATGTCGCTCTCTCACAGATGTGCCGTCGCCCCCTCTGTCTTTTTTACAAATACTTTCACGGTAACTGCTCTGATGAGCTGCTTTCGCTGGTTCCCAGGCTTCATGAATTTAAGCGTTCAGCTCGACTGGCATCTCGCTCTCACCCTTCCACTGTCGAAACTGTTAAATGGAGCAGTCCTTTCTACTCCAATAGCTTCATGTCTCGCACTTTTCGCCTGTGGAAATACCTCCCCTTTTCTTGTTTTCCTGATAGCTATAATCTCCAACTATTCAAATGTAATGTCAATCGACGTCTCCATATTCCCTGATCTATCCCCTATCCTTCTCTTCATCCTTTCCTCTATCACTTCTATTTGCTCTCGCTCCAACTCTCTGTAACCCCTTGCATGCTAGTGGCTTCCCCCCTTGCCGAGTCTTCATTTTCCAGTCTCGAGAGAGCCTAAAAGCGCCTCCCCGTCCTTGGGGGCGACAAATTATTTTCCACCCTACACCCACTTTCCCACAGACTAAAAGTAGCAAGCCTCTCGCTGCTCTATCGCTATTCCCATCGAAAGTTTCCGGACGAACTACATTCCTTACTTCCACCATGCCACCCACACTGCAGCGAACCACCCTCATTCTCTACGTATTCCGTTAGAGAGAGGTAAGTTCCACTCCAGTAGCTTCTTCCCACGAACCGCTGTTCTGCGGATCCGACTCCCAAGAGGTTGCTTCCCTGATCACTACAATTTTAACCTGTTCCAGTCTAGGGTTTTTTTGCAGTTTTTTTGGATATGTATGTACTAGTGAGCCAGTCAAAATGAGCTGACTCATTTTATAGTTTACCAATAGAAGGGTTAACCAATCAGAAAGCTCGAAATATTCAATGCGACGTGTATAAAGGTAGCCATTTTATTTTTTCTCCCAAAATATCTCCATTGCCAACCTGATATCGAAGACTTAAAGAATTACTTAACAGCTGCTACTTTCTCTGAATCTTCACTGCCAAACTCTGATATTGAACACATTACGGATTTCACTGGATTTCATATTCAGAGACTACGGCAAACATGGTCAACAGGATTAACCGTAATCTTCCCCACATATCCGCATACACTATGCATCTTACTCTGTAAGCATCTACCTCGAGTGGCTCTCGGGCTTGTACAGGGTAAACGTCATTGTAAAAAAAATGATTAAACTCTTTCTATTTTTTGTACTTTTCCCCATTTTTCTTATTTTCTTTCTCTGTTTCCATCCATTCTTATTCTCTCTCTCTCTCTCTCTCTCTCTCTCTCTCTCTCTCTCTCTCTCTGTGTCTTTTCTCCGTTTTCTTTATTTTGTGGCTTGTTCTATACATTGTCTTTCTCCCTTATGTGTCTGTATCTTTTTTTCACTCTCTTCTTTCTTCGCTCTCTCCTTTCAGGTTCTCTATTTTTATTTTTATTTATTTCTCCCCCTCTCTCTCTCTCTCTCTCTCTCTCTCTCTCTCTCTCTCTCTCTCTCTCTTCTTACTGTTTCCCTGTTTTTCTTTTTATTTCTTCTTCTCGTCTCTCTTCGTTACATCGAGTTTTTTTTCTTCCTTCTTCCGATTCATTCTCGTTTTCACATTTTTTTTATTTCTTCCTTTCTTTCTCCTTTTTTTCGTTCTTCCTTTATTTCCTTCTTTCTCTATTCTCTTCTTCTATTCTTTCTCTTTCTCCCCCCCTTTCTTCTTGAGCTCCTTTCTCTCCTCCTCCTCCTCCTCTTTCAATTGCTTCTATTCTCTCCTTTTCTTTCTTTTTCTGTTTCTTCGCCCTTCATTTTATTTTCTCTATTTGTCTCTCTTCCCGCCTTTCTTTTCTTATATTTTTCTTTACCTCAGCTGTTATTCATCGCTTCGTTCGTTCTTTTCTTTCTTTTTTTGATTTTCTATTTTTTTTCTCTCTCCCTCCTTACTTCACTTCTTCCTCTAATTCCTTTCTTTTTGTCTTTTTCTTTCTCTTTCTTCTTGTTTTACGTTTGTATTTATCTATGTCTTTCGTTATCTCAATTTTTTTTTCAGTATCTTCCCTATTTACAAATGTAACCCCCTCTTTCTTTTTTTGTCCTTTTTTCTTTTCTCCTTGTCTTTCTTTATTAGTTCTCTTTCTTTCTATATTACCTATTCTTTCTATATTTATTTTTCTCTCAGTCCCTGTCTGTCTCTATTTATTTCGTTCTCTCTCTAATTCTCTTTTTTTCTTTGTCACCTTTTGGTCACATATCTAAACTTCTTCCTTTTTCTTTTTATTTTTCTTTCTTTCTTTTTTCTTTTTCGTAAATCTTCCAAAGCTTTTACTCCCCACTTTGTCTTTCCCATTTATTTTGTTCCTCTTTCTTTTTTCTCTTTCTGTTCTTATTTGCTTTTCCTCTCTTTCTTTTTACTTAGTTCACTCGCTGCTTTCATTATCGACAGGCAGTTTCAGCCTATATTGAAGAAACAAAGACATTTCCCAATCCGCTTAAAATTGGATCAATTGCCGAGACAGAACAATTACAAGAACAACCAACACCCACCCACCTTTACCAGACGTAATCCCCAACGAGAGTAAGAGAACCAAATTTAAAAAGAGAAAGAAAGTCAAAAATCTTTCAATAGCTTCTTTCTCGAAGAATCCATGTTCTTAACACGTCCAGCTCGGGGCTCATTCTTCGCATTAAGCATTTCCATACCATAATGACCTTTCTTTCATACACTGACATTTACCAAAGATAGGCAGCATATGACCGTCGATTTCTTCCTTGTTTTCCTGAGAGCAATGTAGTTAGACCACAAGTCTCTCCATTCCCAGTTGTCCAAGGTTTACGGTTCAAACATGAATTAGTGGTTCATTATATATGTCTTTCTTTCTTTACGGCTTTTGCTTTTTAATTTTTCTCTCTTAATTTCGTTCTTTCCTTCATATATTGTCTCTCTTTTTCCTCCTCTCTTCTTTCTTTCTTACGTCTTTTTTTCTTTTCTGTTCTTTTTCATTTCGTTCGTTTTAATTCTCTCTTTTCTTATGGTCTTTCTTTTTTTTTCTTCTCTACCTTCCTTTCTTTTCTTTCTTTCTTTCTATTTTTTCGATATTTTTAATTTTTACGATCTTTAATTGTCTTTCGATTTTTCTTTCTTTTTTCTTTCATTTAGTCTTTCTTCTTCTTTTTCTTCTGTATTTTTTCATTTCTTAAATTAATTTAATTCGCTTTCGAATTTTTTCTTTCTTTTTTCTTTCAGTTAGTCTTTCTTCCTCTTTTTTCTTCTTTATTTTTTCATTTCCTAACGTATTTAATTCGCTTTTGGATTTTTCTTTCTTTTTTCTTTCATTTACTCTTTTTTCACCCTTTTCTTTCTTTCATACTGTATTTTTTTAAAGGGTCTTCCAATAACTTGGACCGATTTTAAATGTCAATAAAATTTAAGCGTCTAATGATTTTTTTTCTTTTTCATTCAGATTTGGCGGACATTTGGGCGATTGATTTTTCACACATAATTGCCACGACTTAAATAACCTGATCCAATAGAGAAATAAACAAATTTTCGCCAATAACATCGATTTATTTACGGCTGACTTTGATTCGTCTTAAGGAAACACCTTTATATCCGTCTTAATGAAACACCCTTTATTTCTTAGAAATCTTTCATTTTTTATTTTTCTCTCTTCCCCCTTTTCCTTTTTTTTTTTTTCTTTTTTTTTCTTTCTCTCTTTCTGTATTTCCCATTTCTTACAATTTGAATTATTCTGATTGTTTGATTTTGGCATCTCCAATTCGTAATTGGCATGTTGGACTGTTCCTTTTACTAACAACCATTCATTCTGTCTTCTTGCAATTGGTGATTTGTCCTTTCTTCTTGCTTTCCTTCACTACCTTCTGTACGGGTCCTTGTAGTTTTTTTTTCTGTGTCTGCTATCAACACTGTGTCATATGCGTATCTTATGCTGTTAAGATTGTGGCTGCACTCCTAATTCTCTCCTTGTCTTACATCCCTTTTTATTTTTGATGCTTTTATACTGTTAAAATATTGTTAAATCTTGTGTCTTCTCTTTTCTTTTCCTAAATCGAACTCTTCTCTAAGTTTTGAAATAATAATAATAAGAAGAAGAAGAAGAAGATAAGTGCTATCAAATGACACTTCTCCTATAGGGCCTAAGACCCATAATTTAGAACCCGGATCCACAGGATACAATGCAGTAAACATAATATACACAAATAATAATAATAATAATAATAATAATAATAATAATAATTCATTAAACAGAAAAAATGCGATGGATTTTACATTTGCGGTAATTTTTTTACCCTCATCACAATACGGAACCCTAAAAAATAAGTTCCTCACTCCAAAAAGTTCATCAAAAAGTGACCAGGGACCGATTAGCACGCTGAAAAAAAAGGAAAAAAAATAGATAATCTCTCACACAAACACACACACACACATATATATATACACACAGACGCAAACACATACACTCACACATCGACAAATATACATTATGCTTAAATAAAAAGTGCAGTTGAGTTACAGAAACTTTCGCTGGAAATCTGGTAAAATAAATAAGGTTATAGAAATGCATTTCAAATTAAAAAGGAAAAGAAAAAATGAAAGTTGAAATGAAATCAAACAGACTTAAAATAAAATTTTATCTTTTATTTTTATTGTTGTTTTTTTGCCCCCCCCCTTAAAAACGAGAAGGAAAACTCCGTAGACCAACCCGTAACTTAAGATGTTAATCGTGCCGAGAAGTATAATAATAATAATAATAATAATAATAGTAATAATAATAATAATAACGCTGATGTCGGAGTGTACAAGCGTGTCTTTTCATTGCTCAAAGAAAGCGATGTTGTATTTTAAAGAGACATCTTGATTATTTTAATTATCAATTTATTCTGATTTTTTTTTTTTATATATTACATTATAATTTTATTGCGTTATTATGCCTTTATAATCTTTAATTATTAAAATACATGTTTATTTTTTAAGATAAATCCTGGTATATATGGGTTGTTTTATTTTTAAAATAAGTGTTATTTAGCAAGTTTACATTATTAAGAATGTCTCACTACGAATGATTATATTAAGGACATTTAATGCATTGTATTTGTTAAATTCCTTACACATTGGCACGGACCATTCCACTTTATTTATGCGTGCAATTGTTCTCTTTTATGAAAGAGGCCGTATTTTTATACATATTATATATATATATATATATATATGTGTGTGTGTGTGTGAAAAGTGTATATAAATATAAATAAATATATATATATGGGTATAATTATTTATATATTATATGCGCGGTACTTATTAGAAAGCGCTCAATATCAGAGATAGAGCTAACATATTTGGTTGGATAGATGTGAGTTTGTGACCTGGGTTTCACACAACGATCGTCACGAAAACTGATTAAAATTAATCAGTTTGTCTGACGATCGCAAAAGCGTGAAACCCAGGGTCACAAACTCACATCAATCCAACCATATATATATATATATACCTATTAAAACTTATATACGTGCATATACAGTTAACGATGAAATTATTCGTCCACCCATTAATTTTCAATATTTTTATCCATTTCTCAGAATGCTCGTATGATGTCAGTTTTTTATAAAATAAAATAAAATTCTTTATACACTTTTTTGGGTGCCAAAAGCTGTAACTGACGAGACGATGTGCGTACATGAATGCCATCAACCGCTTTGAAATTGATACCCCACACTCCCTTGGCTTGACCCCTTTTCGAAGGTGACTGATATGTGGATAAGGATTAACTGTGAGACCCCTTATCACAATGGGCGCCCCAGTCGTTTCCATAGTAATTAATTCTGCAAACGAACATGCTTATAAAGATGCGTAAATTTCAAGATTGTTTATTCCAAAATTCTCGCTTGTGGATTAAACGGGTCTTGATACCGTGAAACCCAGGGTCACAAACTCACATCTATCCAACCAAATATATATATATTATTTTTTAAGCGTTTCACCCCAAGCAAGGCGGAAAGCCACTAGGATGCAAGGGGTTACAGAAAATTTGGAGCAAGGTCAGATAGGAGTGATAGAAGAAAGGATGAGGAGAAGAGTAGTGGATAGATCAAGGCAACTGGAGATACAGAGGCCAGTGAGAGAGAGAGAGTTATAGGAACCCCTTCCTAAACAAGAAACAAAGCGTAAGCCTCTACTCATGTCCAAGAGAAGGGGGAGGAGTGTGGACCGGGCGGTAGGAAAGACTACCTACTCCTATTACATATAACATATATAACAACAAAAACAGAGGTAACGATGAGAGGGGGAGGTCGTGTGTGTGTGTGTGTGTGTGTGTGTGTGTGTGTGTGTGTGTGTGTGTGTGCGCGCGCAAAAAGACGCTGATTGATGTCAGAGGGAACCAACGTGTTTTTTTATTGCTCAAAGAAAGCAATGTCGTATTTTAAAAAGGACCTCTTGATTATTTTAATTATCAATTTATTCTTATACTTTTATTTGTTTATTATATTATAATTTTTATTATATTATTATGCATTATTATGTATTTAAAATACATATTTGTTCATTTTTTTTAAAAGTTAAATGTTATTTAAAAAGTTTAATTTATTCAGAAGATTGTCTCACTAACCCCATTTAATATTGTATTTGTTAATTTCCTTATATATTGACACGAATAATTCTACTCATTAAACGTGATACTTAACTTCTTCTTTCAGGTAACAAGACGTAAATTTTGAAATTGTAGGAAAAGCAGGTCGAGTAATAATGTTTGTTTTTGTTTTGTTTCTCACTGACTATTCATTTCTTTTTATTATCGTTGATTTGCTTCTCTAACATTTATCATTCATTTTTAACGATATTTGCCTATAATTTTATTCATTTACTAGCAGCATGGACCGGCGTTGCCCGTGTTTGATTCAAAAATCGTACGACTCATACAGCAATCGCTATCACTTGACTTAAAATATTTTTGCCCTTCCTTGCCTTTAAAGGAATGCCCTTTGCCGTGCTGATGTTGCTACATGCCTTACTTATTGCTTATCTCACACTCATAATTTTTCTAAGCTCTATACTAAACATTAAATCTGTTACAAAAAAAGAACTAAACAAAATGAACACAAAACGATCAGCTTTAAAAAAGGACCCGTAACTGGAAAAACCGAATGAAAAAAGAATGTTAACAACAAATACTTTTTCACACCCAACCCAATTCTGCAGAATCAGAATCAACATTGAGTTTAAGCAAGCGAATGAGCCAATTGGAGTAAAGTGCCATGCAGATTTAAATTTTTCCCATTTCTGACGAATGCAGCTATCGATTTTTTTGCATGCTAGTTAATATTCGTGTCAGTTAGCTGTTGGCTCTCACGCTGGCCAATAGAAACTTCCTGCCTATTCGTGGCAGCCAGCTATAGGCTCTCACTCTGGCCAGTAGAAAATGGCCGCAAACTACATGAAAACTGCCGCAGACGCATGAAAAAATCGATTATTTCCACTATCGATGGGAGTTGGGAAATGCAAAGTCGGTGTTGGCCTTTCCGCTAACTTGGAGCATGTGCATGTAAATTTTGGTGCAAATCCGTCGAAAATTGCGGCCGTGCATTCGTTACACACACACACACACACATCCTGCCTTTTATAGATAGAGATCCTTTTCTTAATAATTGATTGTAATGTAAAGTAGCATTTTTATGGATGCATTTTTAAATTTGTAGGAAAAGCGTTTCGAGTTGTGACGTTATTTTCTTTAATTTACTACTTTTACTATTGGTTCAAAATAGTCAATTTCTTTTGTTATTGATCTTTCAAATATAAAAAGAAATGTTTTCACAAATTTGATGATAATTTTATATTTTTTTTTATTCTTTTCCTATTCATTGACTTCTATTATTATTAGCTTGTCGGAGTTATCTCCTCCTTAATTGTCCAAATATTTCACTAGGGGTCGCTCTCCCTACGCTATAAATACTAGGCAATTTATTGCCTCGTTCTCTTTCTACTTTGCATTTCAGCAGAAACATTTAAAAATGTGATCTCTCGCAGAGATCCGCGCTTTCGTCCACTTGTGGGAAAACACCATGAAACACACATACACGTACATAACGAACTTTCACCAATATACAAACTCTTTACGTTCACACACAAACACAAATGTTAATGCCTTTGTGGCTTGTAAATTTGTTGTTTAATACATATATTTGTTGATATATATATATATATATATATATATATATATATATATATATATAATATTAATAGAAATCTTATAAGTATAAGAAACAATACTCGTTCGGAAAACCTTCGGTGTCTTGATTTGCAAATAATCAAACCAATACCAAAGGAAAAAAAGGTATTAAAAAAAGAAAGAACCAAGAACATGTACGTTAGCCGAAAATAATCGTCCAGCATAAGAGAAAAAAAACCGATGCGAGTACGCAAAATACCTAAAGAAATAAATAACTAAATAATGAAACCTTGGCTCTCTAGGCTTAATATATATATATATATATATATATATATATATATATATATAGATATATATATATATATATATATATATATCGGTCTTGTTTGTTTTCTTTACATCTTCTGTCGGACTCAACTTGAGTCCGCCATGTTCTTGTAGTTGGACCTCCTTCCAGCAGGAATAAACAGCACGTGTTCCTAATTTAACAACTCCTAGACCCACACGATCCCCTACAAGTTAAAGTAATAATAATAATTCTTAAAGACGTGGTACATTAGATAACGAACTGTTTACTCCGACACCCAGTATAAAAGATATATGTATATGTTTATGCGTGTAATTATATACTTCGGGTAGATGGGACTCGTCCGTCAGGTCAGGTAGTCCGTCTAAGAGAAGGAAAACTCTTGATTTGAAGTCTCTGCTGCTTTGCGGCCGTATACACTGATGGGAAAGGCTTCGGGAGTGAACCCTGTGAACGAATCCGGGACCGTATTCCCTAACACAGTATCTTGTTATGTTCAATTTCGTTCTGGCAACTCTTGGGAGACTGTCACTTCTATGTGGGTCTGTACAGCCATAACAGATGCTGTGCCGTCACCAGCAGCTGAGATATAACTTTTTAGGCGCTGATCAATGGTCTCTCGTGACCGGCGGATGGCACACACACACACACATATATATATATATATATATATATATATATATATATATATATATATATATATATATATTGTCACGTAGCCACGATTTCATTAACCATATAGGCGTTAGGCTAAAGTAAAATCTTAAATAAAGAGAAAATTAGTTAGATATAAAAGAAAAATAAATAAATAAATAAAAACAGAAATTTAATCCAATGCTTCCGACTCGCGAGCGAATATATTCTATGATCAGCCATATCCTTCTTTTCTCTTTACAAATACTTTCTCTCCTTATCTTCTCTTCCACCCACGAGCCAAGGGCCCGTGAACTTCGAAGTGACCCGGCGCGAGGATGACCTGGTTCCAAGATTTCGCGGCTGACCATAAGTGAATTCCAGGCACCATCAGGGTCTCCTGCTGCGATTCACGTGATCGGGACATACGGAGCATGTGTTGAACTTTTGGCCATCACACAAGCACTGCGTGATTTGCGCCCTATCCTCCTGCGTACCCGGTCAAGGACGAAGGGAACCCACGTGAGTGTCGTTGGGGACAGCGAAAACCAAAAAAGGATTTTTCAGTTTCCCTCTGACCAGCGGCAGTTGAACGTCGCTGGGCAAAAAATCGTCAGACCGCCAACTGAGATGAGGAAGTGAGCAAAGTCTGTCGATTAGTGGTGAGAGGACTGCTAGGGAACTGATCGACCCAACCAAACGCCTGTATGAAACGCTGTGGACCCTCGAACACTTGTGAAAAGAAAAGGGAATCCAGGAACATTGTCGGCCGGCCAAGATATTGTTTTATCATCAGAATTCTCGCTTCGGCGAATCAAAACTTTATGTGAAGATGTCAACCCGACTGCAAGATAAGTTGATTCTCTTGGCTTGATCTATTTTCATATATGTATGTATTCGCTCGCGCCTTCTATTCTTTAATGATCCCCTTCCCCTTTGTTAAATGAATGTTTATTTTTCTTCTTTCTTTATTTCGTTATATATATTTATAAATAAATGTTATATTTTGAAATCCATCGTCTTGTGTCTGTTCTTCGTTGATTCCCTTGTGTCGCTTCCATTTCTGAGTGAAGACCGAGAAAAGATCCCACGTTTTCCTTTTTTTTAAAACCCGTGGTTCATCTATATGCTACAAGTTCGTAACAATATATATATATATGATTTTTCCGATTTGTTTTTGAATTTGTAGGTCTGATGAATTGGATCATGATTACGATTCCAATGTAATAAATTATAACCATGCAATATTTGTTTTTGAGCTTTTATATTTATATATATATATATATATATATATATATATATATATATATATATATATGACGTCACACATTATGAAATGGACAAAAGTCCGACAATTATTTTAAGACATCATCCATTTCCTAATGTCTGACGTCATTTGTTTACATTTGATACGCCATGAGCAGATATGAATGTACGTGAGAGATTCATGGAAGATTGAAGTTTAAATACAGTAAGTTCGACCTTGCTAACAGATCGCTCCTCTGTGGCCAAATCGTTTAAATGCACGTCAAGATAAATGACGGTTCCGTATAGAATACAGGTTCGAATCCTGTCGAAGGACGAATATTTCTTGTAAATATTTCTCGGACATTCAGGCCGGTAAATGTTGTTTAATACTGTTTATTATAAACAGAGCATTTACTTAAATATTTGTATCTATAAAAGAATGTATAAAAACATAAAATATATATATATATATATATATATATATATATATATATATATATACAACTAAACAAATAATAATTATTATTTTCAGGGTTATGGAATTTCAGGTCGATTGTTCAACTTAATACACTCATTCCTGTCAAACCGTACATTGAAGTTCGTTCTCAACAGATTCTCCTCCAGTTCCTATCCCACGAACGCAGGTGTTCCCCAAGGCTCTATCCTAGGCCCTACTCTGTTCCTTATCTTCATTAACGATCTTGCTGATGTCATGGGTTCCCAAGTAGGCATCTCTGCGGACGACACTACTATTTACTCCTGCCTCAAAAACAAATCTAGTGTTGCCGACAAAACTAACATGGCCGTTTGTCTTGAAAAGGACCTCCAATCGGTTGTGGACTGTGGCAGGAATTGGCTGGTTAACTTTTATGCCTCAAAAAACAAAACTGCTCTCTATTACTCACCAGAGAGAACCATCCCTGTCTCCCATTAGAATGTCTGACGCTCAACTCCACGAGAGCACCTCTTTGTGACTGCTTGGTCTCACATTCTCTGCTGACCTGAGATGGAACAAATACATTGACTCAATTGCTCCGTCCACCTCAAGGAAAGTTGGCTCCCTGTGGCGCGCCAGGAAATTTTTCTCGCTGGAGTCAATCCTTCAAATCTACAAATCAACCATTCGCCTTTGCATGGAGTATTGCTGCCATATATGGTCTGGAGCCTCTTCTGTTTGTCTCAAGGTCCTTGATAAAATCCAAAGACGGATATGCAATGTAATTGGCCCTGATCTGGCATCTCGTCTGCATGTCGCTCTCTCACAGACGTTCCGTTGCCTCCCTCTGTCTTTTTTACAGATACTTTCACGGTAACTGCTCCGATGAGCTGCTTTCGCTGGTTCCCAGGCTTCATGAATTTAAGCGTTCAACTAGGTTGGCATTTCGCTCTCACTCTTTCACTGCCAAAACTGTTAAATGTAGCCGTCTCTTCTACTCCAACAGCTTCATGTCTCGCACTTCTCTCCTGTGGAACTTCCTCCCAATTTCTTGTTTCCCTGATAGCTATAATCTCCAAGTATTCAAATGTAATGTCAATCGACGTCTCCAGATTCCCTGATCTATTCACCATCCTTCTCTTCATCCTTTCCTCTATCACTCCTATTTGCTCTTGCTCCAACTCTCTGTAACCCCTTGCGTGCTAGTGGCTTCCCCCTTGCTTGGGGGGGATGCTTAAATAAAGAATAATAATAACAATGACAACAATATTAATAATAAATGCATAAATAAAACTCCCCGTGACCTAGAAATATAAGGGTGGGGATATCCGGCAAGGAATAGCCGTGTCTCATGGATAGGGAGACCACTTTAGTTTTGGTCGATAGTCGTTCTAGAGGCGGTATCTTGGATAAAAATTACCCCTTGGCGGTTAAGGATAAGATGCAAAAAAACATACCAATCTCAATGAATACGAATAAAATTTCATATCGGATTGATCGTCACCCTGGCAAAGAAAGGCGACGTTCTTCAAAGAGGTAGCAGTCTGGGCTCGAAAAATCTGTCACTGGAATAAACTCTTCTACCAACAATGAGACACCTTGTCACCAAACCCCTATTAACTCCAAAATTGGACCCGGTGTCTTAATTCCAAATCAACTAATAAAAAGAAAGCGACCGAAATGGAATTGTGAAGAGTATAAACAAGTCATGGCATCTTTTTTTTCACTGCACTCAAAAATCCACAAATGAACATCACCGATCAAACATACTAAATATAGAGAGATGTGATAGGAACAAAAATAAGACACTACGTTGTGACATGACCCTCTTTATTGATATTAAATATAAATCCCCATTCTAAAATGATTAATTTTTTCTTTTATTTCTTTCATTTCTTCTTTCTGTTTCGTAAAAATACGGCCTTGACCGTACTGATTATCCCGGAAGATTTCAACTTTCCGTGTCTGCAAGATCAGGAGACAAATTTATGTAAGAGCAAGCACACGGAGAAAGAAATAAACGTTTTCACGGATTCTCGATGCAGCGGCTATGATCTTTCGGACCAGTTACTGTAGGGACGCGACCAATCGGTCAACCCAACATATGAAATTAACAATCGTAAAATTTGTAACAATATCGACCCAGATCTGTTGTCATTGTCCGCAGGTACACCATGAAGAAATAAAAGACTCAAAAAATGCAGAAATCGATGCGATAAAACTAAATATAAGACAAAGTATAATCAGACGTAACATAACCAAAAATGTAGCAAGAATAGAAATATATGATATGACAGAGGATGAGATAGAAACTAAAATAAATGAGATACAAAATAATGATCTCCCAGGAACTAAAAACGGAAGCTGCGACATAAAAAATTGCATTGATTCAGATTCTGTCAATGATGAAGATGAATCAAGCAACATTATAGCATAAAAAATTTCATTGATTCAGATTCTGTCACTGATGAAGATGAATCAAACGACATTAGATCAGAATTCTTTGAAAATAACAAAGTGGAAGTCGCTGATGAGAAAAAGCACATCATTCAAATAATCAGTTAAGTAATTCGCACATAAATGTCTGAAACTGACTGGTATCCAAAAATTCAGATGACAAAGTCCAATAAACATATTGTGCAAACATATAACGCTGAATTGCAAACATTGTTAACAGACAGACCACTAGAAAACAGCATAGAATTAAATAATGTCATATATGCCACAGATTTGTCAGCTACTGAAAAACTTAATGTCGAGACAAAGAAAAGATTAAACAACGGATAAAAAGAACCCAATTGGAAGACAAAATTAAATCGAGGAAATCAGTTGTGTTATCGATACTAGAAGAGAATTGAAGAAATAAAAATTTATCTCAATCCAAACCTGCTTGTCAATGTCTGCAGGTAAATCATGAAGAAATAAAAGACTCTCAAATACAGAAATCGATGCGATAAAACTAAATATAATACAAAGTATAATCAGACATAATCGAAACAAAAAATGAGGCAAGAGTAGAAATATATGATATGACAGAGGATGAGATACAAACTAAAATAAATGAGATACGAAATAATGATCTCTCAGGAAATAAAACGGAAGCTGCGACATAAACAATTACACTGACTCAGATTCTGTCAATGAAGAAGATGAATCAAGCGGCATTAGATCAGAATTCTTTGAAAACAACAAATTTGAAAGCACTGATGCGAAAAAGCACATCATTCAAAAAATCAGTTAAGTAATTCGCACACAAAAAATTCATATGACAAAGTCCAATAAACATAGTGTGCTGCATTGCAAACATTGTTAACGGACAGACCACTAGAAAACAACACAGAAATAAATAATATCATATTTGCTTTGGCTGCTACTGAAAAATATAACATCAAGACAGATAAAAGATTAAACAACAGACAAAAAAGCCCACTTGGAAGGCAAAATTGAAGCGAGAAATTGAGAATGTGAATTATCGTTACTAGATGAGATTTCAAGAAATTCAAATGTTTCAACGCGGAAATACAAGAATATCAAGCAGAAGTGTAAAATTAAAGGAAATGCTAAAACAGAAACTGCAATTAAAGGCACAGAGAAAAAACCATATACAAAGTGCTGTAGGTTCTATCGACAAAATAAGATCTTCTAAACAAACCACGAAAAGTTTTACAGGGAAATTGGAAAAACTGAAGTCAAAAAGCTACCATTTATTGTAGAAGTGTAAACATATTGGGGGAAGTATTTGGAGCAACCCTAGGAATATAATCCCAATGCAGAGTGGATCAAACTGCGCAGGAATGGAAAAAATAACCAAGAATAATGTTAGGTAAGCACTAACAAAATCCCCAAAATGGAAATCCCCAGGAAATGACAAGGTGCCCAATTTTTGGCTAAATCATCGGTCATCAATCTATAAAAATCTTATAAAATCTTTATCTATGCTAATGAATAACCCCAATGAAAGTAGAGAATGGGTCACTGAAGGTATTACATATTTCCTACAAAAAAAAAGGTTGCAACACATGATCCGAAAAACTATACGCCAATAACACGTCTGTCCACCACATATAAATTGATTACATTTCTCATGACCAACTGTAGTTACACTTTTCTCGAGGAAAATAGAATTCTTTCCCTGGAAGAGAAGGGATGTCGAAGAGGTTCATATGGTTGTATATATATATATATATATATATATATATATATATATATATATATATATTCTAAACGGACCACAAAAAGTTTTACAGGGAAATTGGAAAAGCCGAAGTCAAAAAGCTACCATTTATTGAAGAAGTGTAAACATTTTGGGGGAATATTTGCAGCAACCCAAAGGAATATAATTCCAATGCAGAATGGATGAAACAAGAACAAGAATAAATGAAGGATAAACCTTTACAAGAATGGAAAAATATAACCAAGAATAATGTTAGTGTTGTGGATTCCGAGATGAATTCGGTCTCCAATGAAGAACAAACGCAATAATTAAATATAAGAAATAAAATGTATTTACACAATCATACAAAGGGTAATACTGTTAGTAAATCCAGGAACACGGTTAGTAGCAAATACAGATAGATATATACAGTCTCGAAGTAGGACTTCCTTTGAGTCTACGTGCTTGTAACTGACTTCTACAAGAGGCTACCTCACACTATCTCCGTTCATATATTCTCTCTCTCTCTCTCTCTCTCTCTCTCTCTCTCTCTCTCTCTCTTTCCGACTACCCTCTTACTATCCGAATACCCTCACTGACTATAACTCGGGGTATTTAACGGCAGCAGTCCAGGTACACTGGTAGAGTCCAATTATATGAAAAAGGGGTGGACCCCATAACAGTTAGGTAAGCACTAACAAAATCCCTAAAATGGAAATCCCCAGGAAATAACAAGGTACCCAACGTTTGGCTCTATCATCTGTCATTAATCAATGCAACCCTCGCTCAAACTTTTTCAATGGTAATAAATAATCCTAATGAAGTTTCAGAATGCATCACTGAAGAGATTACATATACCCCCCCAAGAACGTGTGAAACAGATGATCCAAAACATTATAGGCCGATAACATATCTGTCCACTACATAAAAATTGATCACGTCTCTGCTGACGAACTGTACTCTCGATGAACACAACATTCTTCCACTTGAACAGAAGTGATGTCGGAGAGGTTCATGTGGCTTCAAAGATCAACTACTAATAATTAAAATGGTCCAGGATATTTGCAGGAAAAAGGTAGAAATCTCAGCAATACTTGGATAGATTACCGTTAAGCCTTTGATAGTGTGCCACACTCTTAGATCCTTAAGTCTTTGGAAATCTACAAAGTCTCCTTGATGATAGTAAATTTCCTTAAATATAGCATGGGGACGCGGAAAACCTCATTATATCTAAATAACACCAAAGGTACTGCCACTTACAATTGTTTTAACATCCAACGAGGAGGGTTTCAGGGAGATTCTCTTTCGCCCCTTCTGTTCTGTCTGTCTTTAATCTCCCTGTTGCTTGAACTAAACAATAAAAACCATGGCTACAAAGTAAAAAAAGAAAGTATTTAATCACTTAGATTAATGTGCAAAAGTAACATTCAAGAAAGGGAGAATTACAGAAACACACTCAATAGAGTCATGAAGGAGATCGAATACAACATACCCACATAAAGGAGAAAGCACGAAAAAATACTACAGGCGTGTGCGTCTAATCTTAAATGCCGAGTTGAATTCTCAAAACAGAATATCAGCCATAAATACTTTGGCTGTTCCGTGATGCAATACAGTTTCAACATCCTTAATTGGACCATAGCTGACATTAAGCGAATGGATGTCAAAACGAGAATGCTTCTCACTTGCTATAGGATTCATCATCCTAAGGTTGATGTTGATAGTCTGTACGTGCCCAGATCCGAAGGAGGATGAGGATTAGTTCAACTAGAACTGTCTTACAAAATCACAACAATCGGTCTTCAAAGATACCTGGAAACTACAGAAGAATCTTTTACTTTTTTGTGTCAAAGAATTTAGAAACTTTATTCAGTAATAAAGAAAGCCAACAAATTCAAAAAGGGAAGTTAAAGTGCGTAAAGAATTGCAAATAAACTTTATATATTAAGAAATGGACAAAGTCCGACAATTTATTTATTAAAGACATTTTTATGTTTAACGTTCTTTTTTATAGATACAAGTATTTAAGTAAATGCTCTGTTTATAGTAAACAGTATTAAATAACATTTACCGGCCTGAATGTCCGAGAAATTTTCATAGAAAATATTCGTCCTTTGACCGGATTCGAACCTGCATTCTATACGGAACCGTCATTTACGCTGACGTGCCTTACCGTCTCGGCCACAAAGGACCGTTCGGTAGGAAAGGTCGAATTTACTGCTTATAAACTTCAATCTTCCATGAATCTCGTACATTCATAACTGCTCTGGCGTATCAAATGTAAACAAATGACGTCATATATTAAGAAATGGAAAAATGTTTATTATAAACAGAGCATTTACTTAAATACTTGTATCTATAAAAAAGAACGTTAAACATAAAAATGTCTTTAATAAATAAATAACCCTTAATACACAAACTGCAACTGCAGAGAACCTAAGAAAAGAAGGTAAAAGCAAATGCAATGTACTAAATGCAGAAACGATGGCAAGATAAGCCTCTTCATGGTTAGTACTCTTCCCGTACGAAACAAACTGATGTAGACAAACTCCGTATCCATCAGTGGTTACGTAGTGCAGGGTTAAAAGCTGTAACCGAAGGTTTTATTCTTGCTGCACAGGACCAATGCTTGCTAACTAGAAATTATCAAGCACACATCGTGAAAAATTGTGTTGACCCCAAATGCACATTCTGCGATTAATATCCAGAAACAACTGACCATCTTGTATCAGGTTGCACAGTGTTAGCAAGTGAATATAAAACTCGGCATGATAAAATGGGCCAATATCTGCATTGGAAAATATGCAATGTTTACGGTAAAGAAACTGCCAGAAACTGGTATGAACATTACCCAGACTTGGTTATAGAGTTAGGATCTGTAACAATTTTATAGGACTTTACAATACACACAGGCAGAACAATTAAAGCTAATCGCCCTGACATCGTGATCAAGGACCAAAAAAACAGAATGTACTTTCTTATCGATATGGCAGCCCCTCAGATTGTAATGTATCTCTGAAGATCTTAAAAAAACTGTCAAAATACAAGGATCTTGAAGTGGAAATGTTGGCACAATAATTCCTGTTATAGTAGGAGACCACAGCTTGATTGGAAAAGTTGAAGGGATTCTTGGTAGACCATTCCTTAAAGAAATGCAAAAAATGTACTTACAAGTACAGCTCACGCCTTACAAATGGCTTTATCTATGTAAAATAAGTGTGATCTTAGGGGTTTTTTGTTTTATTTTTGATATTTTTGCCATGATGCAATTTCTTGACCTTGGGTTTCTGGTTGTGACCCGGAGAGAAATGAGATACACCGGAAATCAAAGGAAATGTAATAATAATAATAACAAATAACGAAATCGTCCTGGGTATGACGATAAACTACACCGCGTCCTGGGTAAGACGATAAACTACATCCGACAGCAAGGCCTCTGATCAAAAGGTTTTGAGGAGCATGGAACCACCTCTTAATTGCTGGTGTTCCCAGGTCCACCTTGACCCGGGGTGAGAGCACCTGTTAGGATCCCAGCTACGGGCAAATAGTTAACCCTGAAACTGAGATAAAAAGCATTATAAAAGTATAAAAATAGGTTTTAATACCAGAAATACTTTGTAACAAATTATTACCAGAAATAAATCTTTGAAGAAAAAAATATTACTAGCAATACGTTTTTGAAAAAAAAAAAAACTATTACCAGCTATACGTTTTTGGAAAAATGTTACCAGCTATACGTTTTGAAAAAAAAATAATATTACCAGCTATACATTTTTGAGGAAAAAAATATTAACAGAAATAGATTTTTGGCAAAACAAAAATATTACCGGAAAAAAATTTATCGGCATTAAATGACCCATTGGGGTTTTGATATGCCGTAAA
This sequence comes from Acanthosepion pharaonis, assembly GCA_903632075.3. NCBI lineage: Eukaryota > Metazoa > Mollusca > Cephalopoda > Sepiida > Sepiidae > Acanthosepion > Acanthosepion pharaonis. Next base: position 829,149 of record CAHIKZ030000416.1, read on the forward strand.
ACAAACCAAACGAAACCAAATAACGAAAATGCAAGAAATTGGTATGAACAACTAACCAGAACTTGTTATGAAGATAGGACCTGTAACAATTTTATGGGACTTTACAATACACACAGAACAATCAAAGGTAATCGCCCAGACATCGTGATACGAGACCGCAGAAACAAAACGTACCTTCTTATTGATAATGGCAGTCCCTGCAGACTGCAGTGTATCTTTGAAGATCTTCAAAAAGCTATCAAAATACAAGTACCTTGAAATCGAAATCTCAAAAACATGGTACATGAGGACATTAACAATTCCATTTGTAGTTGGAGCCCTCGGATTGATTGGAAAAGATTCCGACAGACTCATTAAAGGAATCCCTGATAGCACAAGATGAAATGAAAGAAATACAAAAAAAAAAAAAATATTTTCAAAAATACAGCCCACATCTTACGAAGGGCTTTATCTATGTAAAATATGTATGATTTTTTTTGATTTTTTTTCAAAACTGCTCAGTGGAAAATATCATGATGCCTTTTCTGACCTTAGATCTCTGGTCGCAACCCGGAAAGAAATGAGTATACACCAGAAATAAAAAATAATAATAATAATAATAAATTCGTAATAAATCTTATTTTAAAAGTGGAAATAATTTTAATAAACAGAACGAAAAAAGAAACTGGAGGTAGCAATCATGAGGTTCCACAGAAGGATACTGAGAATTCCATGGACGGAGCGAGTAAACAACCCGTCTTAAAGAAAATGACAACAACAAAAAAAAATCACTTCTACTCAAAATCAGGAAAATATAGCTGAAATTCCTTAGACACATGTTGAGGAAGGAAGGCTTGGAAAACTTAACACACACGAGACATATTGAAGATAAGAAAGGCAGGGGAAGGTAGAGTGTCACTTAGCTGATGAGCTTGTGTGAATTGATGGTAAAACGATGGGCGGAAGCCTTAGTAAAGGAACTTCTAAGAACTACACGAGAATGGAAGTTGTGGAGAGCCATGATAGAAGAACAGAAACTTTGTTTATAAGCAGTTATACCTTCATTAATATGTAGTAAAATGTATTTCATTAGGCAGTAAGATTTTTTTTGGTCAAATCAGCAAGAAGAATTGTCCTTAAAGGGACGTCCTACTTTCTAGCAGAGGACGGAAAGTGCGACACTGAGATCTGAAGTCGTATTGGGATGGCCAAAGATGCCTTCCAAAAGCTAAGCAGAGTATTAAGAGGCAGAAAAATTTCGTTAGAAACAAAGAAAAGAATATGGAACTGTTACGTGATATCCGTCTTCCTGTAATCGCAGCGAGTGCTGGTCAATCTCTTCAAAGATGAGACTTGAAGCAACAAAAATGTAGTTCTACAGAAAGATACTGAGGATATCATGGACCAAACAAGTGAGCAACAACGAGATTTGGGGGGAAATGGGAAAAAGGAAAACGATGAAGAAGAGACTTCAAGCAGCAGAAATGCGGTTCTACAGAAGGATGCTGAGGACACCATGGACTGAACATGTGAAAAACGACGAGGTTTTAGAGAAAATAGAAACAAAACGAGAACATACTTAACATCAGGAAGCGGCGGTTGAAATTTCTGCGGCATTTAATGAGGAAGGAGGGCTTGGAAAATATGATACTCACAGGGCAACTTGAGGGAAATAGGGACAGAGGAAAGCAATGCGAAACATATTTGATGAGTATCTGTCTATATTTCTGAGATGAGGTATTGTAATGATTTACATTATTTACAATGTTCGGACTGATGCCCTCATCTTTATTGCCATATTCGCGCCACATGTTGCACACCCCGGACTTCTTCAGGTTCTCAAGGACACATGGCCCAGTGGATAAAAGCGTTGATTGGACCCAGTGAATTGTGTGTTCAATACCTGGCTACTGGAGTTGCGAAAAAAACCTTGGAGAACAGTCTATATTTCTGAGATGGGGTAATAAATATGGCGACAAAGATGAGGACAATAATCTGAATAATGTAAATAGTGAAAACTTGGAGAGTTGGGTGAAAAGAGAGATAACTGAAACATTCGGAAGAGGCATGGCACGTGGAATTAGAACAATCTACCCTGATGGAAGAAATAAAGGGTTCGAAATTCCAATCACCCGAAGAAGTCCGGATCGTACAACGGCCGAAATGGTAATTGGGTTGGTCGGAACTCCATTGACAATCCCTTTCCACACAGTTCGATCCTGCATTGCTATTCCCCAAACCCCAAATGTGCAAACCTGAGTCCCTATCTATGGTGTCCGGGAAAGTCAATTTTCTTGAGAAGTTGCTTCTGTAGTATAGAATGAGACAATGTCCCTGTCCGCATGGTGGCAGTGGCTGGCAAATTGTAATCTTTTTCTTGTTGTTGTTGTTGTTGTTGTTGCTGCTGTTGTTGTTCTTGTTGTTGTTGCTGCTGTTGTTGTTGATGCTGCTGTTGTTGTTCTTGTTGTTTAAATAATGATGCGCTTGAGTAAATGGGTGTTAGGCAGGGTTTGGGGGAAATAATAAAAGGACAAAATTTATTAAGAGCTACAAGAGAAAGGAAGTTGTGGAGGGTCATGATTACCTACGCTTGTCAGCTCTCGCCGCACACGCTAACAATGGGAAATCGTCTGCGTAAGCAAAAAAAAAACCCAAAAAACACGGCCAGTTCGTCCCTCGTCAGCAGTAAATAAATAAATTATAAATGCTTGCAGTTTTGAGTCGACGCTTTCTAAATAGCACTTTTGCAGTTAAGATGTCTCGCGCAGATGTTGACAACTTGTCAACAACGCAACCCGTTTGCTTCAGCGAAAGATATTTAATTGCAACGCTTGTCGGTGACGGGATGGAGGGGGGGAAGCATGTTTTATCAGACAAATTGCAGCAGCGACAACGGAATTTCGGAATGCTTCTCTCCATAAGTTTTGTACATTTCTAAGATGAAATACCAGACGTAGTCAACCTTTACATGGAGGCGATACTGAGAGAACTAGATGTCCTACAAGGATTTATTATTTACGGACACAATCTTAAATATACAGTGCTGTTCGATAAAAGTGGCTCACCAAATTTTTAATCTTACTAATATAAAGACCCCCTTCTCGACCTCCTAGTAAAAAAGTTTACTCACCCTAAGGTATTCTATTGATAATTATAATTTTGGATATAAATGAGATTTAGGGAAACACTCTATGGAAAAAAAGTGACTCACTTATTTTCTGCAACTAGTAATCAATAGAAACATAACCGAACAGCTTTAAATAAAGAATAATAGAGGTATAATTTATTTATAATAGGTAATATAGTTCGAAATATTTAATAATCTATGGGTCCTCCTTTATTTTGAATAACCTTTTCAACCCTTTTTGGCATTGACTTGATTAGGTTCTGGCAAATCTCATCTCCAAGCATTGAATTCCATTCGGATATGAAATTCACAATCAAATCCTCTTTGTTGCTTAACTGCTTTCTCGAGAGCCTGTACTTTATAATGCTCCATAAGTTTTCTATGGGGTTGAGGTCAGGAGATGGGGCGGCCATGTCATAACACTCACATGCTTCTCATCAAAGTATTCCTTCATCAATTTTGATTTGTGACAGGGAGCATTATCCTGCATAAAAATGAGCTTGGTGGGGTCGATTTGCACCCTTTCAGCAGAAGGGAGCAGATATGACTCTAAAATTCTCTTGTACTGCTTGCTCCTGAGGATCTTTTCAATAGGTTTTAAGAAACCAGTTCCACGAAAAGAAAAGCATCCCCAGAACATTATACTGAACGGATGCTTGACAGTACTTAATGCTAAATTCAAAGAGCTTTCAAAGCTTCTTCTTCGGATTTTAGATCGCTTATCCTTTGAATTTAGCTCAACTTTCGTTTCATCGGAGAAGAGAACATTCTTCCATTTTAACTCCCAAAACAATAGACAAAAAATATTTTTAGTAAAAAGAAATCAAGTGAGTCACTTTTATCGAACAGCACTGTATATGATATGAAGGATGTAGAAAAGAAACTGAATGCCTGATTGATTCTGACTGATTCATTTTCTACGGTTTATCGACCATTTGCAGGTTATTTAAAGCCAGATAATCTTTTTAGATTTTTTTTTTAAATATGGGTTATTTAATGCCGGAATCTAAATATTTTGTACACAATTTTATTTTTCTATTTTTTATTTTAAGATTTTAATGATTTTAGTCATACAAGTCTTACAAATTAACCTATATCTGGGGAAGAATGGGTGGATTTATACTTTGCTCAAAGATATTTGCCCGTATAACGAAGCCAAGTGGAATTGGAACTTGACACACCAATTAACAATTCTGAGCCATTATCCACCGCACATCCAAGCTTACCGCACTTCGTATTCCCAAGCGGCCACCCACTTAAGTACTAACCAGGCTTGACGTTGCTTAACTTCCTTGATCGTGCGTGAACAAGTGTTTTAATCTGATGTAACCGTAAGCCAAGTAAACTGCAGGAACACTTACAGAAGCTAGTAAAAGAAAGTGGCAAGAAAGGTGGCAGACACGGAAGAAAAACTGCTAGCACCGCTTAACCAAGGCAGTAAAGGGAAAGCGAGAAGAAAGGACTAACTATCCAAGCATCAATTGCAAGAAAACAGGCAAACATGTTTGTCAGCAACAGACAAAACCCAAGATGTGAACTGGAGAAAAAACTAGAGGAAGTCCTGGATAAGGTAGTAAAGGAAAGCAAGAAGAAAGGACTATTCCTTAATTGAAAGACAGAAGGCATAATTGAGAAACAAAATAAGATGCAAACAACGAATTGAAGATGCCAAAATGAAAGAAGTATAAAGATTTAAATATCGTAGAAGTGTTCTAACAAAGGACAGAAAATGTAACGCCGATATCTGAAGGCGCGTCGAGATAGCAAAAGGTGCTTTTCAAAAGCTAAGCAAAGTATCAAGAAACAGGAAACAAATTAAGGGTGCTGAACTACTATGTAATATCAGTTCGCTTATATGGCAGAGAATGCTGGACAATCTTTTCACGAGTGATGAGAAGATTTGAGGCAACAGATATGTAATTCTACAGAAGGAGGCTGAACACTTGATTAACGAGGAATTTTTAAGGAAAATAGAAACAAAAAAAAGACAGTTATACTTAGAACCAGAAAAAGAATTAGAAGTGAAAATAAAAAAAAAACACTAAAACTATAAAGTATCGCATTAACCGTAATCCTTAACACGAACAAACGTATATATATATATATATATATATATATATATATATATATATATATATATATATATATATATCAAAAAAACAATTTATAACATAAATATGTTATAAAATCACTACAAAAATAGCCATTTTGTTTCAACACACTCGGTGTCTTATCAAGTGATGATGTGGAATATAAAATGAATGGTTTTAAAAGTTTCAAATTAATTAACGATCCTTCGGTAGGGGAAAACATTGTTACAAAAGCTAGAATGACCAATCAAAACCCAAGTATAGGAAGATTCAAAAGCTTGACAACGAAATCATGTTATAATAGCTATTCAGATCTTTAAAATACGGGTAATATTAAAAGAATTTATTCTAACCGTTATTGGAATTCATTCCGTATACACCAATATATATATATATATATATATATATATATATATATATATATATATATATATATATATATATAAACAAAATGAAGACAAAACGATCAGCTTTAAAAAGGACTCGTAACTGGAAAAACCGAATGAAAAAAGAATGTTAACGACAAATACTTTTTCACACCCAACCCAGTTCTGTGGAATCAGAATCAACGTTGAGTTTAAGCAAGCGAATGAGCCAATTGGAGTAAAGTGCCATGCAAATTTAAATTTTTCCCCACTTGTGACGAATGTAGCTATCGATTTTTTTTTGCATGCTAGCATGCTAGTTAACATTCGTGTCGGTCAGCTGTTGGCTCTCACGCTGGCCAATAAAATCTTCCTGCCTATTCGTGGCAACCAGCTATTGGCTCTCACTCTGGCCAGTAGAAAACTACATGAAAACTGCCGTAGAAGCATGAAAAAATCGATTATTTCCACTATCGATGGGAGTTGGGAAATGCAAAGTCGCTCTTGGCCTTCCCGCTAACTTGGAGCATGTGCATGTAAATTCTGGTGCAAATCCGTCGAAAATTACGGCTGTGCATTCGTTATACGCACACACACGTCCTGCCTTTTATAAGATATATATATATATATGTGTTTAGTGGGCGCCCTTCTGTGTGTTACCTTCCTTGTATAACTGAGAGAAAAATTTTGAATTTGAAACGCTGTAAACGAATAGTGAAAAAATATTTTGAATTTAATGACTTACTGTATACACATCCACTGAAGATCGTCTCAGATCAGATTGAAAATACTTTTGAAAATAAAAAATGATTTGAAAGAAATTTTTTGGTATTTTGTCTTGATCTGTTTTCTACAGCCACCAAGAAATTAATCGATTTTGTGATGTTCCTCAAGCTGAATGAGGATCTCAAGAGTAGTTGTTTTGGAGAGATTTAGAAGCTGGAAGAGGCTGTGACAAATGTTCTGGACATCTTTACTTTGGATGACTTCTATGGGGTCTTTACAAAATGGCTGGAACGCTACGACACGGGCATTGAGAATCCTACTTTGAAGGAGATTTCTGATTTGTACATATTCGAAGTTAATAAATATCTCTCTTGAAATAATTTCAAAACTTCTGGAATGCACATTGTGCATATATTTGTTCAGTTTGGGATTTAGTGAATAGATATTCGACGTCAATGTCACATGACGTGAAAGGGTCGCATTCGTTGGTTGTTCACATTTTCAATCATTTTTGCTGATTCGTGATTTCATTAGTACCTTGCTCGTGTTTTAAAACATCCTTTTTTGTATTTGCTTTCCTAATAAGCAAACGGCTTACTTGGTCAGGGTTCACTGATTTGATTGGGAAGCTGTATTTTTTGTGAGGGATCGACCTCTTTACTTAATTTTGTCTAATTCTCTCGTCGTTCGTTCTCTCATATTTTCTCACTCTTTCTTTCATCCATTCTCGCTTTTCTTTCTTTTTTCTTTCCGTCTATCTTCTTTCATTCAACCGTTCTCTCTCTTTCTCCATCGATTTCTTTCTCTCTTTTTCTTCTACTCTACACTGCTCTCTTTCTTTCTGTCTTCCTTCTCTTTCATTTACTCTTTCTTTCTTCCTTGCTTTCTTTCTTTCTTTCTATCTATCTATCTATTTCTCACTCTTTTTCTTTCTCTTTCTTTCTCTCTTTTGCTTTCTTACTGTCTTTCTCTCAATCTCGCTCTTTCACTCAGTCTCTCTTTTTTTTCACTATCTTTTTCTTTCCCTATCTCTCCTTCTCCCTCTTTCTTTCTCCCCTCTCTCGTTCTATATCTTATTCATGTTTTTCTTTCACGTTTTCTTTCTTTCTTTCTTTCTTTCTTTCTTTCTTTTGCTGTTAGCTGTTTTCTTCCTTTCATGCTTTCTTTTTCACTTACCTTTTTCACCCCCCTTTTATTTTAGCTCTTTCTTTCTTTCTTTCTTTCTTTCTTTCTTTCTTTCTCCTTTTCTCCGTTTCCTTGTCACTATCTTTCTTTCTCGCACGCCTTCTTTTTCTCCGTCTATCTTCATCTCTCCTCCTATATTCTTTCTTCCTCCCTTTCTTTTTTCTTTCTCTCCATTTCTCACCATCTCTCTTTCTATATACTTCCTTCCCCCTCCCTTTCCCCTCCCTCTCTCTCTCTCTCTCTCTGTCTCTGTCTCTGTCTTCCTCTCTTCCCATCTTCACCTCTCCTTCCATATTCTTCCTTTTTCGTCTTGCAAGAGTATTTCATTTCTCAACAAATACAATTGTGCGAGCTATTAAAGGCTGTGGTCTGAAAATAGAAAACTCGATAAAAACGAGAACGTGAGGACGGCGGTGTTTTGGGAAAACAAAAGATTGATGGGGGGGAAAACATGGGGAAAACAAGAAACGAACAAAAAATAGCACAACCAGAAATGAAAACAGCAAAAAAAAAAATAAATAAATAAATAAAAAGTAAAAAAAAAACAAAAAAAAAACGCAAGAGGAAATTCGATAAATGGCGGGAAAAATAAACCAAAAGTCAATTTCCTGGTCAAAATTAATTAGATAGAAAGCTTTCTTGTCCAATATCAGTTGCGATCACGCCAAAACCCAAAACAAAACTAAAAAAAAAAAAAATCTTTGGTGTATCATTAAGAAATACTGGTAGCTTTTCTTTTCAATTAAAAAACAAAATCTTACAACAAGATGGCGAGGTGAGACTAAAACAAAAGAAAACTTTTAAAAAAGCGAAATGACCAATAATTGTGAAACCTGATGATGCCTGACACTCATCCCAAAATCTCATCAAACGACCAAACATCAGAATTTTCTTTTGAATCCCTGTCATCGACAATGTGAAAGATTTTCAGCACCTGCCGGTACTATTAATAGAAATTGGTCTAGTCTGGTACGAGGATAGAAGTATGGAGCACCCCGTAAGGGTCAAATTGACACACAATCATATTAGTCAATAAAACTACATTTCTAACCATTAACATTTCACGAGGTATTTATATTTACCAAGAATTGTCGAATATGAAGCAAGGCCAAAGTCTTGAAGCACCTAGTGAGAATCAAACTCAGGACAGAGTGAATATAGTCTTCTAAATTAAATCGCTAAACATTATACACTTGTTACGGTACAAATATTGACTGAGCTTAACCTTTTCTGCATAGCAAATGATTAGCATTAAATAATGTATTAGGAATATAACGATTATTCAATGATAATGGTGTCGGTAATAATTGCTAACCATTATTCAACGATAATGGTATTGGTAATTGCTAACCATTATTCAACAATAATGGTGTTGTTAATAATTGCTAATTATTATTCAACAATAATGGTATTGGTGATAATTGCTAACCATTATTCAACGATAATGGTATCGGTAATAATTGCTAACCATTATTCAACGATAATGGTGCTGGTAAAAATTACTTAACATTATTCAAACACAATGGTACTGGTAATAATTGCTAACCATGATTCAACGATAATGGTACTGGTAATAACTGCTAACCATTATTCAACGATAATGATATTGGTAATAATTGCTAACCATTATTCAACAATAATGGTATTCGTAATAATTGCTAACCATTATTCAACGATAATGGTATTCGTAATAATTGCTAACCATTATTCAACGATAATGGTATTCGTAATAATTGCTAACCGTTATTCAACGATAATGGTATTCGTAATAATTGCTAACCGTTATTCAACGATAATGGTATTCGTAATAATTGCTAACCATTATTCAACGATAATGGTATTCGTAATAACTGCTAACCATTATTCAACAATAATGGTATTGGTAATAACTGCTAACCATTATTCAACAATAATGGTATTCGTAATAATTGCTAACCATTATTCAACGATAATGGTATTCGTAATAATTGCTAACCATTATTCAACGATAATGGTATTGGTAATAACTGCTAACCATTATTCAACAATAATGGTGTTGGTAATGATTGCTAAACCTTATTCAACGATACTGAGATTAACCCTTCCCTTATAAAGGAACTCTTGGTATTCATTGACAGAACTGTTAGCGTTATGGTCGGTTAAAATTTATAAAATCTTTCTCTTTATTTTTGACAAGAAAATAGGATTCCGATGTCTTTTCACTATTAACGCTATTTCTCGTACTGATGAAGGTTTCCGTCCTAAACTGCATCCACGACGACCTCCAGTATGTCAACAAAAATGAACCTAGAATTATTTGGTCTAAAATCAAAGATGGGTTATTTGACCCAAGATCAAAAGGAAATTAATTGATCCCAGCTTAAAGCAAAACCTTTGGGTCAAAAATCAAAAAAAAATTATTTGGCGAAAAACAAAAATATTGCAGAAAATTGGCACATCTCTTTATTCGGGACACATCACTTATTGTACCTGGAAATAGTATCCGTCTTCTTCTATGTTGCCAATCATGGCTCTCCACAACTTCCTCTCTGTTGTAGATCTTAGTAAGATTTTTCCTTTTGCCATTACTTCTAATCTGTTCTGCCAACCATTTACCCAAGCTCGTGAGGTAGGTTATGCTTTCTTCCTCTATTCATCTTGCCTTTAATATGTACTGTGTGTGTCAAATTTTCTAAGCCCTCTCTCCTCATTATGCGTCCTAGAAATTTCAACTGTTTCTTCCCGATGTTAGGTATAAGTGTCCTTTTTGTTTCCATTTTCTCTAAAACTCCGTCGTTGCTCACATGTTCAGTCTATGGTATTCACAGCATCCTTCTGTAGAACAATATTTTTTTCTTGTAGTCTCTTCTTCATCTGAGATGAGATTGTCCCGTATTCACTGCCATACAGGAGGACTGATATTTCATTTTTTTTCCTGTTTCTTAATACTTTGCTTAGCTTTTGGAAGACATCTTTTGCTATCCCAATGCGTCTTCAGATTTTGGTGTCGCTCTTTTCATCCTCCGTTAAAACACTGACTAGATATTCAAATTTTAACACTTGCTTGATTTTGCCGTCCCTAATTTTTGGTTTACAGGTTGGGGGGATTTCTTTTGCTAACAACGATATATTCTGTCTTCTTACAATTGAGGTGTAGTCCTTTCTTCTCGCTTTCCTTAACAACCTTTTGTTATAGGACCTTACCCATAATAACATAATGGACTATTCCATATGTAATAAATACTGCGCCTCAAGAGGAAGCAGGGAGTTCAGTCCGAAGTCGGGCGACCGGCTGACCGGCTGATCGGTTGAACCCTCTGCCTTCGGGCGGGGAGGGACCCGAACGAGGCTACGCCGAAGGGCGGAGTCTCTTTCGGGGAGGTAAACCGACCCTGAACCCGTTTATACGGGTTCAAAGGGCATATTTTTGGCCGAGCACACGGGATCGGACATCCCACGTTAAAAAGGCCTTGTGCCACGTGGCGCCCTCGTGGGAAGGTGACTGAATATCGTTCAGTCCAAAGTCGGGCGAACGGCTGACTGGCTGACCGGCTGATCGGTTGAACTCTCTGCCTTCGGGCGGGGAGGAACCCGAACGAGGCTACGCCGAAGGGCAGAGTCTCTTTCGGGGAGGTAAACCGACCCTGAACCTGTTTATACGGGTTCAAAGGGCATATTTTTGGCCGAGCCCACGAGCTCGGAAATCCCACGTTAAACCGGCCTTGTGCCACATGATGCCCTCGTTTTGACTAAATACTGTTCAGTCTGAAGTCTGGAGTGAGGTCAGCCAGGAGTCTGTCTGTCAGTCAGAGCGAGCGAGTCAGTCAGTCGAGTCAGAGGCAGTCCGAAACAGAGTCGCGTTCAGACAATTACTACTAAACCTTCGTACTAACACTTTCTACTTCTCTGTATATATTCCTGTTTGTAATATATCTGTGTTATTCCATATCCGTGTTCGAGTTCTTCTTTATTGGTTCTACCTTCGACTATCACCGTGGTACAAGAAACCGGACCATAACACCTTCTGTAGGAGTTCTTGTATCTATCTATCTATCGATTATGGTTTTTTTTAATCATTTTACCCGAACCAAAGCGGAAATGCCAAACTTACGAAGGGGTTTACAGGGAGTTAAAGTGAGAGAAAAGACTGAACATAGTGTGGATTGAGGAAAGCGCAAAAGATGAACGGGATTCAAGTAGACAGAAGATGGCGATTGACGTTGCAATTAAATTTTTGAATACTGTAGTTATCAGGAAGGCAAGTAAGCGGAAGGTAATTCTACAGGCTGGAAGCGCGAGAAAAGAAACTGCTGGATGTTGCGTTTAGCTATTTCATCAGTAAAAGGATGGGACCTACATGCCAATCTAGTAGCGCGCTTAAATTCATGCAGTCGGTGCACCAGGTAAAAAAATCTTGTCAGAGCAGTTGCCGTGAAAATATTTGTAGAAAAGACAGAGGGAAGTCATGTCACGTCTGTGAGAAAGTGACTGAAATTGATATGCCAGGTCAGGATCGATTATATTGCAAATCCTTCTTTGAATTTTGTTAAGAACTTCGAGATGGATAGCAGGAGCACCAGACGAGATATGGAAACAGTATTCAATGCACGGACGAATTGTAGATTTGTAAATGTGCAAGATTGTCTCTGATGAGAAAAACCTTCTGGCACGACACAGTGACACAACTTTCCTTGCAGTAGATGCAACCATTGGCTCGATGTAGTCGCTATCAACACTAATGGATCTTTATGGGCGTTTCTTCCTGAAGAGCTTTTCACTATAAATTTCAGAGTGTCAACTTTTACACAGCACTAGGGAAATCGTAGATGTTCCTTTGAAGAACGTTCATTTTCTTCTGTTTTTATGCGGCCCGTCGTTTACTAGTCTTTTGAAAAAAAAAAATATTAAAGTTAGGAAAATGGATACCGATAGAAAAGAAATATGAGTCAGATTTGAAACAAGGGCAAAGGTTTGGAGCACATTGTGAGAATCAAACTCGCTATACAGTTGATATAGTCTTCTAGATTAGATCGCTAAACATTACACACTTGATACGTTACAAATATTGACTGCGCTTAACATTTCCTGCATAGCAAATGGTTGGCATAACATCAGTTATGTTTAATTTGATTTGTGTTTATATTTTGGTTTGTTATTGGGTTCATCTCCCTCCCCTCTCAATTTTCATCATAGATTTTTATATATATTTTAGCATCAGTAATTTTTTATGTCACGGGGCGCGTTTTGTAGGTCTCCTTAGTAAAAATGAGGTATTGTGGTGTATGGAGGATTGGTTGGTGACGGACGAGTTCTTGTGGTGAATGGGGAAATTGTAATGAATGAATGGGTCGTGAATAGGATTACCTAGGTATAAGATAGATAGTGATGACCAGACTCAACCCCTCCTCATTTTGGCCTTGTGCCATAATTGTGTATTTTGCACAATAAATAAATAGCAAACAGCATTACACAATGTATTACGACGCTAACCATTATTCAACGATAATGGCATTGGTAATAATTGCTAGCCATTATTCAACGATAATGGTATTCCTAACTATTATTCTACGATAATGGTATTCGTAATAATTGCTAACCATTATTCAACGATAATGGTATTCGTAATAATTGCTAACCGTTATTCAACAATAATGGTATTGGTAATAATTTCTAACGATTATTCAACGATAATGGTATTGTTAATAACTGCTAACCATCATTCAACGATAATGGTATTCGTAATAATTCCTAACCATTATTCAACGATAATGGTATTCGTAATAATTCCTAACTATTATTCAACGATAATGGTATTCGTAATAATTACTAACCATTATTCAACGATAATGGTATTCGTAATAATTGCTAACCATTATTTAACAATAATGGTATTCGTAATAATTGCTAACCATTATTCAACAATAATGGTATTGGTAATAATTTCTAACCATTATTCAACGTTAATAACTGCTAACCATCATTCAACGATAATCGTATTGGTAATAACTGCTAAGTATTATTCAACGATAATGGTATTCGTAATAATTACTTACCATTATCCAACGATAATGGTACATATATAATTGTTAACCATTATTCAATGATAATGGTATTGGTAATAATTGATAAAACCTTTTTTTTTTCTCTCAGCACAGAAAATGTCGTTTGTGGATGATGTTGTTCCCCAATCTTTTTTTTTAAATGGATTTATTAGAATAATCTCAAAGAAACGTGGCTAGATCCCCAAAAATTGTTCAACACCACAATCTGAATGGGATCTTCTTTTATATGCCGTGTGTCTTTTTCGTGACGTTTGTGATAATGGCTCTCTACAGCTTCCTATCTTTTGTAGATATATATTTGTCTCTTGGACGCTGTTTTTTTTTTCCATCCATCTACACAAGCTTGCTAGACAGGTTACTCACTGTTTCGTTCTTGCCTTTAATATGTCCTGTGAGTGTCAAATTCTCCAATCATTCTTTCTTTTTTATGTGTCACAGAATTTTCAAGTCTCTTTAGGGCACTAATTCTAAGTGTCGTTTTATCTTCATTTTCCTGAAAACTTTGCTAATGCTTATATGTTTGGTAAATGATATTCCGAGCACATTTTGTTTTTGTTTTTTTTTTATTCAAGTCTCTTCTTCATCTGTGAGATTGCTCAGTATAAAATCTCCTCGGGTAATTTTTTTTTTCTTAGTGTTTAATCGGATTCAGAGGGAATTATTTAATTACGATTTTGTATTTCAATTCCGAGATGAGGTATTGTCACTATACTTTAAATAACAAGATTCGAGAAATCTTATTAGAAAAATATGCGCTTTCATGCAAATTTATTTTATAAGATTTCTCGAATATTCACGCCGATAGACGAAACTAAATACTGTTTAATAAATACGAATATACATTAAATATAACGTTCAAATAATAAAAAAATAATATGATTAATTAATAAATAAAAAATTAATAAATAAAAAAATGAATTCCTTTCTTTAGAAACACACACGCATATACGCATATATATTGTTCCATTGTAAGGGCCAGAAATATAGACACAAAGAGAGGAATTCAGTAAAGTATATAGTGTGGTAGGATCCACCTAATTTGCATAGTGGAGGACCGACCATATAAATATGGTTGGTACCGGGAAGAGAAGGGGAGGAATCAAGAGATTCAACCAGAGACTCTGCCCGACTGCGACTCAGTCAACACATTCTCCAGGAACGGTCTTCCCAGGAATATACAAAAGACTATATGTAAATATTGTGTACACTTTCTTGTTTCAATACATTTTGTTCTAACTACATTTTGTGTTGCATTATTATTCCATGCATTAGTCAAGTTTCAACAGTATATTAACAAAAACAGTGATACAAACATATACAAAAGAGAGTGTTGCAGCAAGAATGTTCGGCCCGACAGTCAGAGCTGACTGCTGGAAAATTACCTCTTCAAAAGGCAGTACCTGCTCCTACTTATAGCTAGGAGAGTCTATGAGTACGTGAGTAAATTACCATAACAGATAGATAGATAAATGGCTCAGATAAAAAAAAATGACTGAGATAGAAATAAAGAAACTGACTGAGATAGATAGATAGATAGATAGATAGATAGATAGATAGATAGATAGATAGATAGATAGATGAAGTTAGGTAGGTAGGACGATAAGTAGATAGATAGTGTTGTGGCCGTGTTAGGGCCAGAAATAAAGACACAAAGAAAGAAATTGAGTTAAACAAATATATTAACAGAAACAGTAATACAAACATATAAAAACGAGAGTCTTACAGCAAAAATGTTCGGTCCGATCGTCAGAGCTGACTGCTTGAAACTTCCTTCTCCAACAGGCAGTACCTGCTCCTATTTATAGCTGAAAGAGTCCATGCGTGCGTGGGTGATTACCATATATATATATATATATATATATATATATATATATATATATATATATATATATATATATATAATAAAAAGGCTTAAACACTAATATTCCATGGTCATAATTTATTCCATTGGAATCGTAATTATGATCTAATTCATCAGACCTACAAATTCAAAAAGAAAACAGAAAAAAACAACTAAAAAAAATAAAATTTAATGAGAGTGTATGTATGAGAGTGTGTGATGCATGTTAGAGTAAATGAAAGCTATAGGGAGGGGTAACAGATGAGAGAAGAACAGGAAGGTCTAAAGATGAAGGGGAGATTAAAATTTAACAGAGAGAAGTTTTAAAGGGGTGAGTCAAAGACGGTTTAAGTGAGAGAAATATGAATATACTCAGATGTCTAATACATTAGTTTTTATTATATCCTTACTCTGTCCCGGACATTGAGTTCTACCTGGATTCTATCCTCTTGGATTTATTTTTTATACAAATATATAGACTGAGTTCTATAGCCTTGGATGGCAACTCTGAATTCAAAACCTGCGGAGTTTTGTTTGGGGACCTTGTGGTTTGTTCTGCACAAAGCACCACTATAATTGAATCATATGTGCTGGTGTCTGAGCTGCCGGTTCCTAGAAACTGAGCTACTTGCCCTTCATACGTCGAATACGACGGGAGAGTTCATATATATATATATATATATATATATATATATATATATATATATATATAATTAGAGATAAGTATAAGTAGATCACCAAAGAGTCTGCCAAAGATTGAAAATTGGAAAAAATAGTAATCAGTGCTATAATAAATGGCAGAGCTTTAATATACTTTAACTCAAATTTCAAATGGGTAGTGACTGACCACGACTACCAGTTATATATATATATATATATATATATATATATATATATATATATATATATAATGTATAATAATTTAGAATGACGATGTTGCGATTAAAATTAAGATAAATTAAGATGAACCAGTTATTGGTGAGCATCACAAACAAAAACCTTTGAATATAATATATATATATATATATATATATATATATATATATAATTTAAATTAAATTCATATATATATATATATATATATATATATATATATATATATATATATATATAATGAATTTAGTATGATGATATTGCGATAAAATGGAAGAGAAATTTAGTTTAAATAGTCACAGATTGATGATAAAGTACCAGCTGTTTTCATTCGAGGAGTTCATGCCTTATTCCGTTTTTTTTTTTTTGTTTTGTTTTGGGTTTTTTTTTCTACGATGATAAAAAAGAGACAGCTAAATACTTTTTGCCTCCTGATAAAATGCAAACTGAGATTGTCTTTACAGAAGACATCCGGTTATCGACGCCAATTGTGATCCGATTTCTGAAGATATTTCATATTAAATGACTAAAGACTTTTTTTTTTTACGGATGAGAAAAATTTCCACACCTGCTTATCGCATTATCAAAGTATGTTTTGTGTTTTATGGCTCTTTTAATTTATTTTTCCTTTGAATGTTTATATCGGCTGTTTTAGCATGAATAACTTACATAAACACACAAGAGTCTCGTATCTCTTCCTTTGTCAATGCAAATCAACATGGCGGCCATTAAGCATTTCCAATTTCATTTAATTTTTTTTTTTTTTTAATTTTTATTTTACTGTTTTCTTCTTTCTTATTTGAACCTTTCCTTCGAATTTTCTCAAATATTAATTCTAAAAGACAGTGACATTAAAGTTAGCGGCCATTTTGATTGTGTCACGTATTGCAGCGTCAACCCTTATTTAATTTATTCGTTTTATTTCCATCTTTTAATTTGCTTTTTTTATCGGTTTATTCTTAATTATTTATTTAGTGTTTATTACTTTTGTTTATATTTCTTATAGTAGCTTCATTCTGCGGAACTTTTTTATTTAAATTAAAAACACAAGAACTAATAAAATGCAGAGAAAACCTTACACTCGTGAATCATTTATAATCTTGGTCCTGTTTACAAATAACACAACAATTAATCACAATTTGCGTGTATTTATCCTCGCGGGAAATATTTAGGTTAATTTCGTTCTGCATATGGCAAAGAACGCCTTTCTTTGTCTTCGTCTTCTTCTTCTTCAATTTTTTCTTCTACTTCAATTTCTTCTTTTTCTTCAATTTCGTTCTGCCCATGGCAAAAATTACATTCTTCTTCTTCTTCTTCTTCTTCTTCTTCTTCTTCTTCTTCTTCTTCTCTTCCTCCTTCTCCGCCTCCTCCTCTTATTACTCCTACTTCTCTTCCTCCTTCTTCTTCTTCTTCTTCTTCTTCTTCTTCTTCTTCTTCTTCTTCTTCTACTTCAATTTTTTCTTCTTCTTCAACTTCTTCTTTTTCTACTTCTTCAATTTCTTCTTCAATTTCGTTCTGCCCATGGCAAAAATTATATTCTTCTTCTTCTTCTTCTTCTTCTTCTTCTTCTTCTTCTTCTTCTTCTTCTTCTTCTCTTCCTCCTCCTCCTCTTATTACTCCTACTTCTCTTCCTCCTTCTTCTTCTTCTTCTACTTCAATTTTTTCTTCTTCTTCAACTTCTTCTTCTTTTTCTTCTTCTTCAATTTCTTCTTCATTTTCGTTCTGCACATGGCAAAAATTATATTCTTCTTCTTCTTCTTCGCTCCTCCTCCTACTACTACTACTTTTTCTTCTTCTTCTTCTACTTCAATTTCTTCTTCTTCAATTTTGTTCGGCATGTAGCAATAACATTTTTTCTCCTTCTTCTTCTTCTTCTTCTTTTTCTTCTTCTTCTTCTTCTTCTTCTTCTTCTTATTATTATTATTATTATTATTATTATACTATTATTATTATTATTCAATTTTGTTCGGCATGTAGCAAAAATATTTTCCCTTTCTTTTTTTCTTCTTCTTCTTCTTCTTCTTCTTCTTATTATTATTATTATTATTATTATCGTTTATTTCAGTTTCATTTTATTTTCTCACTTTTTCTTCATTATTCCTCATTATTATTTCTCTTTATTTAATTCTTTTTTTTTTTTTTTTTTGCTCTTTGATTTTCTTTATTTTCTCTCTTTTTCTTTTTAATCATTTCACCCCAGGCAAGCCGGAAATGCCACTAATATGCGGCGGGGTGGGTGGCTCTGACAGAAGAGTGAAAGTAAGAGAAAAGACTGGGTACAGAGGACACCAACGAAAGGACAAAAGATGAACGAGGTTCAAGACAACAGAAGGTGGCGATTGACGTTGTATTTAAATTTTTGAAGATTGTAGTTTTCAGGGAGGCAATTAAGCGGAAAAGAATTCCACAGGTGGGAAGTGCGAGAAAAGAAACTCTTGGAGTAAAAGTTTTCTTTCTTTGTTTTTCTGTTTTTTTGTTTGTTTTTGGGTTTTTTTTTCGTTACTTTAGTTTTTTTTTTCCTTTTTTTTCTTTTTTTCTTAATTAATTTCTTAAAAATTTTTTTCTTCTTTCTTTGCATCGTGCGCAGAACCGCTCTTGGCGACAAGGTGCATTTCATGCGCACATTCAATAATAGCTGTTAGGCATTCTTTTTCCCCTGTCAGTTTTCTCCCTCTCTCTTTATGTCTCCGCCTATCTCTCTTCTCCCTTTCCCTCTTCGTCACACTCTCACTCACTCACTCACTCACTCACTCAATCTATCTATCTATCTATCTATCTATCTATCTATCTATCTATCTATCTTAGTTTCTTTCTATCTCAACCATTTCTTTATCTATCTATCTATCTATCTATCTATCTATCTATCTATTTATCTATCTATCTCAGTTTCTTTCTTTCTATCTCAACCATTTCTTTATCTATCTATCTATCTATCTATCTATCTATCTTAGTTTCTTTCTTTCTATCTCAACCATTTCTTTATCTATCTATCTATCTATCTATCTATCTAAGTAAAAATGGGTCTTGTGTCCCTCCCTATATCACTGCATAAAAGAACACCATTTTTCTTAAAAACAAAGTTCTACTCCCACTTGTCCTTCTCTGTAAAGTCCTTTCGTTCTTTCTCTTTAACCACTGAATGAATAAAAATACAAATTCTCACTCTTTCTTTGCTACCGCCTTATAATAAAGACTTTACTTTTCCGCTTCCTCTCTCCTCCTTTTTCCACCACCTTCCATGTCCTTTTTTTTCGTAATTCAGCCTGTTCTCCTCTCCTGTTACATAAAGTAGACTTTTCTTTTTCTTCAGATGTTAAAAATAACTAACTCTATGTATGTGTGTGTGTGCGTCAGTGGTGTGTGAGTTACTGAATGTAGAGCATGTCTCTCTCTCTCTTCTTCAGCGTTTTAGATAGATAGATAGATAGATAGATAGATAGATAGATAGATAGATAGATAGATAGATAGATAGATAGATAGATCCAGACGAAATAATGAAGAGATAGATCCCGAAAAATAAGGAAGATAGATGGATCCAGAAAAGGTAACGAAAATAGATGAATCCAGGAGAGATAACGAAGAGAGATAATCCAGAAGATATAATGAAGATAGATAGATAGATAGATAGATCCAAAAGAGATAAATAAGATAGTTAATCCAGAAGTTATAAGATAGATAGATAGATAGATAGATTCCAGAAAAATAATGAAGATAAATGGATCCAGAAAAGATAATGAAGTTAGATAGATATATAGATCCAGAAAAATAATGAAGATATATGGATCCAGAAAAGATAATGACGATAGATAGATAGATAGATAGATAGATAGATAGATAGATAGATCCAGAAAATAATGAAGATAGATGGATCTAGAAAAGATAATGAAGATAATAGATGATGAATAGATAGATCCAGAAAATAATGAAGATAGATGGATCCAGAAAAGATAATGAAGATAGATAGATGAATAGATGGGATAGATCCAGAAAATAATGAAGATAGATGGATCCAGAAAAGATAATGAAGATAGATAGATAGATAGATAGATAGATAGATCCAGAAAATAATGAAGATAGATGGATCCAGAAAAGATAATGAAGATAGATAGATAGATAGATAGATAGATAGATAGATCCAGAAAAATAATGAAGATATATGGATCCAGAAAAGATAATGAAGATAGATAGATAGATAGATAGATAGATAGATAGATCCAGAAAAATAATGAAGATAGATGGATCCAGAAAAGATAATGAAGATAGATAGATAGATAGATCCAGAAAAATAATGAAGATAGATGGATCCAGAAAAGATAATGAAGATAGATAGATAGATAGACAGATAGATCCAGAAAAGATAATGAAGATAGATAGATAGATAGATAGATCCAGAAAAATAATGAAGATAGATGGATCCAGAAAAGATAATGAAGATAGATAGATAGATAGATAGATAGATCCGGAAGAGATAACGAAGAGAGATAATCCAGAAGATATAACGAAGCTAGATAGATAGATCCAGAGGAGAAAATGAAGATAGATCGACCTGATTAAATTCGTTCGTTTTCTGCTGCTTACCAACTGATTGCAAGTTATTTAAAGCCAGAAAATATCGCTAGGTTGTAAGATATTTTTAAATAATAATCATTTAGTGATACAAGTCTTACTAATTAACCCATAGTTGGGGGAGAATGGGTGGATTTATACTTTTCCCCGTGATATTTGCGCATCAGTGAACATAATGGACCCAACTGGAATTGGAACCCCGGCTCTACGATTAACAATTTCGTGACATTATCCATTACAACACCCGTACATCCAAGCTTACACCACCGGGTATTACCACGAGGTCAGCCATCTAGGTACTGACCAGGCTCGACGTTGCTTAACTTCGTTGATAGTATAGGAACCGCTGTTTCGACGTAATGCGACCGTAAGGATAGATAGATAGATAGATAGATAGATTATACTTATATATTTTAAACATCTCTCTCCCTCTCTGTGTCTCTCTCTTTCTCTCTCTCTCTTAGTCCCAGTCTCTCTCTGTGTCTTACTCTCTCTCTCTCTCTCTCTCTCTCTCTCTCTCGCTCTCTCTGATATGTAATAGATCATTTTTCTGTCTACAGGTCTCTTGCTTCCTATTTCTAAAACATGTCTCATTCCCAATCTTTCTTTCTTCTCTCTCTCTCTCCTATTTCCCCCTCTCTCACTCTATTCTTCATACTCTACATCTTTATATGTAAAATTTGGTTCTCTCTCTCTTTCTCTCTCTCTCTTCGTCTCTGTTCTTCAAAGTAAAACATCAATTTCTTTCTATCAGTCTCCCTATATGCAAGACATATTTCTCTCTCATTATCTCTCTCCCCCTATCTACGTTTTTATGTGTCATATCTCTCTTTTCCTGTATAAAACATATACTTCTCTCTCACCCGCGCTATTTCTATATTTCTCTCTCTCTCTCACACACACACACACTCTCTTTCCTTACGTTTTCATATGTAAGACATATCTCTTTTTTTCTCTGTGAATCATTTTCCCTCTCTCACTTTATGTCCTTCGCTCTTTCCCTATCTATCTATCTATCTATCTTTCTATGACATTTTCATCATATCTATCCATCTATCTCAGTAATTTCTTTATCTCTCCTCTCTGTGTGTATAATCTCTTCATTATCTATCTATCTATCACATTTTCTTCATATCTATCTATCTATCTATCACTTTTTGATCATATCTATCTATCACATTTTCTTCATATCTATCTATCTATCTATCTATCTATCTATCTATCTATCTCAGTAATTTCTTTATCTCTCCTTCTCTCTGTGTGTATAATCTCTTCATATCTATCTATCTATCACTTTTTGATCATATCTATCTATCTATATATATATCTATCTATCTATCACATTTTCTTCATATCTATCTATCTATCTATCTATCACTTTTTGATCATATCTATCTATCTATCTATCACATTTTCATCATATCTATCTATCTATCTCAGCCATTTCTTTATCTCTCCTTCTCTGTGTGTATAATCTCTTCATTATGTATCTATCACATTTTCTTCATATCCATCTATCTATCTATCTATCACATTTTCATCATATCTATCTATCACATTTTAATCATATCTATCTATCTATCACATTTTCTTCATATCTATCTATCTATCTATCATCTCTTCATTATCTATCTATCTATCTATCTATCTATCTATCTATCTCTACTGACTTATTTGTAAACCATATCTCTATTTTTCACTGCAAAACATTCATGTTTCTATCTCTCTTTATCTCCCCCACCCTTTCTCTCTCTCTCTCTCTTTGTTTTCTGACTTTTTCTTTAAAACATCAATTTCTCTCTCTCACTCTCTCTCTCTCTCTCTCTCTCTCTCTACGTTTTTATGTGTCATATCTCTCTTTTCCTATGTAAAACATATACTTCTCTCTCTGCCTCGCTATTTCTCTATTTCGCACACTTTCCTTACGTTCTTATATGTACGACATATCTCTCTTTTTGTCCATAAATCATTTTCCCTGTCTCACTTTATCTCCTTCGCTCTTCCCCTCTCTCTATCTCTCTCTCTCTCTCTCTCTCTCTCTCTATCGATCTATCTATCTCTACTGACTTATTTGTCAACTATATCTCTATTTTTTCTCTGTAAAAAACATTCTTCTCTCTCTCTTTATCTCCTCCACCATCTCTCTCTGTCTCTCTCTCTCTCTCTCTCTCTCTCTCTCTCTATCGATCTATCTATCTCTACTGACTTATTTGTCAACTATATCTCTATTTTTCTCTGTAAAACATTCATACTTCTCTCTCTCTTTATCTCCTCCACCATCTCTCTCTGTCTCTCTCTATCTCTATCTCTCTCTATCTCTCTCTCTCTATCGATCTATCTATCTCTACTGACTTATTTGTCAACTATATCTCTATTTTTCTCTGTAAAACATTCATACTTCTCTCTCTCTTTATCTCCTCCACCATCTCTCTATCTCTCTCTCTCTATCGATCTATCTATCTCTACTGACTTATTTGTCAACTATATCTCTATTTTTCTCTGTAAAACATTCATACTTCTCTCTCTCTTTATCTCCTCCACCATCTCTCTCTCTGTCTCTCTCTATCTCTATCTCTCTATCTCTCTCTCTCTATCGATCTATCTATCTCTACTGACTTATTTGTCAACTATATCTCTCTATTTTTTTCTCTGTAAAACATTCAAAATCTTCTCTCTCTTTATCTCCTCCACCATCTCTCTCTCTCTCTCTCTCTATCTTTTATCTCTCTCTATCTCTCTCTCTCTCTATCGATCTATCTATCTCTACTGACTTATTTGTCCTTTATATCTCTATTTTTTCTCTGTAAAACATTCATACTTCTCTCTCTCTTTATCTCCTCCAACATCTCTCTCTCTCTCTCTCTCTATCTCTATCTCTCTCTATCTCTCTCTCTCTATCGATCTATCTATCTCTACTGACTTATTTGTCAACTATATCTCTATTTTTCTCTGTAAAACATTCATACTTCTCTCTCTCTTTATCTCCTCCACCATCTCTCTCTCTCTCTCTCTCTCTATCTCTATCTATCTATCTCTACTGACTTATTTGTCAACTATATCTCTATCTCTTTTTCTCTGTAAAACATTCATACTTCTCTCTCTCTTTATCTCCTCCACCATCTCTCTCTCTCTGTCTCTCTCTGTCTCTCTCTATCTCTATCTCTCTCTCTCTATCGATCTATCTATCTCTACTGACTTATTTTGTCAACTCCTTTATCTCTATTTTTTCTCTGTAAAACATTCATACTTTCTCTCTCTTTTTCTCTCCACCATCCTCTAAATCTCTCTCTCTCTATCGTCTATCTATCTCTACTGACTCAACTATATCTCTATTTTCTCTGTAAAACATTCATACTTCTCTCTCTTCTTTATCTCTCCACCTCTCTCTGTCTCTCTCTCTCAAAAACATTCTATCTATCTATCTATCTCTACTGACTTTTTTATTTGTCAACTATATCTCTATTTTTCTCTGTACAAAAAAAATTCATATTTCTCTCTTTTTGAATCTCATTTCAAACATTCAAATCTCTTCTCTGTAAAACATTTTCTCTCTATCTCATCTCTCTATCTATCTCTCTCTCTCTATCTTTCTATCTATCTCTACTGACTTATTTGTCAACTATATCTCTTTTTTTTCTCATATCTTTAAAAACATTCATTTTACTTTCTCTCTCTTTATCTCCTCCACCATCTCCTATCTCTCTCTCTCTCTCTATCGATCTATCTATCTCTACTGACTTATTTGTCAACTATATCTCTTTTTCTCTGTAAAACATTCATACTTTCTCTCTCTTTATCTCCTCCACCATCTCTCTCTCTCTCTCCATCTCTATCTCTCTCTCTCTCTCTCTCTATCTATCTATCTATCTCTACTGACTTATTTAAATTGTCCGTGTTTTATATCTCTATTTTATCATTTTGTTTAAAAACATTCAAACTTCTCTCTCTCTTTCCTCCTCCTCATTTCTCTCTCTCTCTCTCTCTCTCTCTCTCTCTCTATTTCTATCTATCTTTCTATCCCTGTCTTTAAAATTAAAAGTCTTCTCTATCTATTTTATTTCTAGGTAAGTTTCACGTTTCCTCAATTTTTTCTTCTCCATACTTCTCTCTCTTTTTCTCTTGAACCATCTCAAAATTTAAAAACGCCAAAAACGGCTTTTCTGTAAAATCTCATATCTCTATCTCTCTCTCTCTCTCTCTCTTTTTCTATCTATCTATCTCTTCCCATCTGTCTTTGTGCAAAAAAGAATCTTTTTCATCTCTATCCCCATTTTTTCTCTGTAAAACACGTTCTCTCTTCTCTCATCTAGTTCTTTATCTCTCTCTCTCTCTCTCTCTCTCTCTCTCTATCAGTCTATCTATCTCTCCCTGACTTTTATTTGTCAACTATTCTCTCTATTTTTTCTCTATATAAAACACGTTTCTCTCTCTTCTCCATCTCTCTCTCTCTCCTCTCTCTCTCTCTCTCTCTCTCTCTCTATTTCGATCTATCTATCTCTAAACTGACTTATTTGTCAATTCTCTATCTATCCCCCCATTTTTTTTTTCTCTGTAAAACATTCATACTTCTCTCTCTCTCTTTACTGTCTCTCCTCTCTCTCTCTCTCTCTCTCTCTATCTCTATCTCTCTCTCTCTCTTTCTTTATGTAAAAGTAAGTTCTTCGTTCTCTAGTTTCTTCTATCGTACTTATCGCTTGTGGACATCTCTTCTGGATTCTTGCTTCCCAGCCAACTTTGATCTTCAAAAAAGTCAATGCAATGTCAATCTTTATCTTCTGCTTGATTAATTTTTATTCTTTTATTGTCCTTTCTCCTTACTAGTTTTTCTCATATTCTCTCACACACCTTGCGCTTTAGTGACTATTTCATCTATGTCTATCTTTTCTCTGTTCTTATTCTCTAATTCTCTTTTCCTCATTTTGTAGTTCGTTTTCCTTCTATTCCTCCATATCTTTCTTTCATTTTCTATACTGTTATATTTATTCTATATAACAAATGCGAATGTCTGTGTGTATCACACATTTTTAACTTTACTCCTAGGGGTCGTAGGTTAACATATA